>OZ007522.1:7070824-7529442 GCA_963931895.1 Eupithecia pulchellata
CTGGCGACGAATCCCGAATAGGCCCGCATGGTTTTGGTGTTCGAAATCACAGGGGACAAATGCTTGTCAACTTCCTTGAGAAGGAGGGGTTGTTCTTAATGAATTCTTTCTTTAAGAAACAGCCCCAAAGGAAGTGGACATGGCGGAGTCCCGATTCTGTGACAAAAAATGAGATCGACTTCATCATGACGGATAGCAAGCATATATTCAGAGATGTCTCAGTGATCAACAGGTTCAATACCGGATCTGATCACCGACTCCTTCGAGGCTCTCTGAATATAAATTTGAAGTTTGAAAGAAACCGTCTGATGAAGTCCACGCTCCGACCGAACCCAATCCAAATCATGGCGGGCACCGAGGAGTTTCAGCAGCTTCTCGGGGATAGATTCGCTGCCTTGGAACCCACTGATGACGCTGACGAGACCCTACATAATCTGGTAGAAACGCTGAGGGACGAGGGCATCAAGTTTTGCAAAAAGCAGCGAACTGGTAAGAAGTCCAAACTCTCGGATGAGACTCTTCGGCTGATGACAAAAAGACGGGAAACCACCCAAGCGACTTCGCCAGAGAGGTCAGACCTGAACAAGCGAATTGCGAAGATGGTACGACGCGACCTTCGGAGCTCTAATACACGCCTCATCGAAGAGGCGATAGAGCGAAACCGAGGGTCCAAAGTATTCACTCAGCAGCTTGGCAGGAGCCACCTGACGAAGCTTACGACGCACGACGGAAGGACCGTATTGTCGAAGCCGGAGATATCGGCCGAGATAGAGGACTTTTATGGCCGTTTATACGCTGCTCATGCTCCCCGTTCCCAACGAGACGGCCACGATTCTAGAGCCACCTTGATTCGCCACTATACCGACGAACTGCCAGACATCAGTCAAGACGAGATCGTGTTAGCTCTGAGGCAGCTTAAAAATGGAAAAGCCCCCGGTGAGGACGGAATAACATCAGAGCTTTTGAAAGCTGGAGGATACCCTGTTATACAGGAGTTACAGAGCCTCTTCAACGCCGTCCTTCACAGTGGGAGAACTCCAAAGGCGTGGAGTGGGAGTTTGGTGGCGCTCTTTTTTAAGAAGGGAGATAAAACCCTTCTTAAAAATTATAGACCCATCTCGCTCCTAAGTCACGTCTATAAGCTTTTCTCACGAGTTATATCGAACCGTCTCGCCAGGAGACTCGACGAGTTTCAGCCACCGGAGCAGGCTGGGTTTCGCGGAGGATATGGTACCATAGACCACATTCACACAGTGAGGCAGATTATACAGAAGTCCGAAGAGTATAATCAGCCCCTGTGTCTGGCTTTTGTGGACTATGAGAAGGCCTTTGACTCCGTTGAAACCTGGGCTGTTCTACAATCCTTACAGCGATGCCAAGTAGACTATCGTTATATCGAGGTGCTGAGATGTCTTTACGAAGCCGCCACTATGAGTGTCCGAGTACAGGACCAGCAGACTAAACCAATCCAACTGCGCAGAGGAGTGAGGCAGGGGGATGTCATATCCCCGAAACTGTTCACGAGCGCGTTGGAAGATATGTTTAAGACGCTGGACTGGAAAGACAAGGGCATCAACATAAACGGCGAGTACATCTCACACCTGCGATTCGCTGATGACATAGTCTTAATGGCGGAGTCGCTAGAGGAGCTGAACCGGATGCTGGACAGTCTAGCTTCAGCCTCCCGATGTATCGGTCTTGGCATGAATTTGGATAAAACCAAAGTCATGATCAATGGCCACATTGATCCAAGACCGGTGATCGTACATGGCCACCTCCTCGAAATTGTTTCTGAGTACACTTACCTCGGGCAGATTTTGCAGTTGGGTAAAAACAATTTCGAGAAGGAAGCCAAGAGGAGGATCCAGCTAGGCTGGGCAGCGTTCGGAAAACTACGTCGAGTCTTCTCGTCATCCATACCGCAATGTTTAAAAACGAAAGTTTTTAATCAGTGCGTCCTACCAGTTATGACCTTCGGAGCTGAGACGTGGACACTCACGATAGGGTTGGTCCACCAGTTCAAAGTCGCTCAGCGAGCTATGGAAAGAGCTATGCTCGGAGTTTCTCTGAAGGATAGGATTCGTAACGAATACATCCGACAGAGAACTAAAGTCACCGACATAGCTCAGAGAATTAGCAAACTGAAGTGGCAGTGGGCCGGCCATATATCGCGAAGAACCGATAACCGCTGGGGTAAACGTGTTCTTGAGTGGAGACCGCGACTTGGTAAACGTAGTGTAGGACGCCCTCCGGCCAGGTGGGATGACGATCTGCGAAAGACTGCTGGCAGATGCTGGATGCGACAAGCCGAAGACAGGGCGCTATGGCGCTCATTAGGGGAGGCCTATGTCCAACAGTGGACTAACATGGGCTGATGATGATGATGAATTTATAAATATGAGTTGTATAAAATAAATTGATATTAGGTATTATTAAGAACCTGTCATTGATCGAAAGCCTCCGCTATTTTACCCCATGCTTTTCAATGGTAAGCATTGATGAATAGTTCTGTTTTACCTAATTCTATCTATTCAATTTAATTATGAATTTCAGAGCGGACTCTACCGAATGAGATTTCGAATTGCATATCCCTTATTTAAAATAGTGAATATTCCTTATTTTAAAATCACCGCTGCTGGTAGTTTTCCGTTTAAAAGAAGTTTTATATCGCTCAGACTACCTGTTGAGCCTACAATTACCGAGTATTAATAACTATTTATTAACTTTCCTTGTAGCATTTATATTAAGTACACAACACAGCTACATTTCATTGCTTGCAAATTGGTTGAGTTATTTTTATTTCAAAAACTTAGTAGGTACCTTTTTATTAAATACGAACTGCGTCTGGTTTAGTGCTTAGTAGAAGTTTTATAAATATGTATATAAGTATAGAGAACAAGTCTCCGAAAAAGTAGCGGTGGCAACATTTTCACTTTATGGCATTGAAAAGCTGATCGGAGAATCGTGAATATTTGATACCATTTATAACATCCGAGAGAAATCGAGGAAACGAATAGATATAACAGGAATCGTGAGTAATGGAGTTTGTATCGACATACCTACTATCTACGGGGAAATCATATTAGGGGTTCTTCAATAAAAAATAGAAGATACATTACTTTTTCATGATATATATTAAAGTGAATTGAATTTGTCAAAGGTTTGTTACGTAATCGCTCAAAATACTACGTACTCGTATAATCCCTAACACACGAAGTCACAGTATTTTACTACACAGGAGGTTGCGGGTTCGATTCCAAACATTTGTACGATTTGATTTTTGATTTTTTTCCAAACATTTTGTTCGGACAAATATTTGTACGATCTGCAGATATTTGTTCAGGGTGTTCTGGTCGTTTTCTATGTATAATAAAAAATATCTATGTAATAATATTGTATTATGTATATCAGTCATCTAGTACCAATACACAAGCTCTGCTTAGCTTGGGGCTAGATAATGTTGTGTGTATTGTCCAGTATTATTTATTTATTATGTCTACCATAACACAAACTAGAGCAATCCTGTTATTTCGAAATCGTATTGTAGTCTGCTAAATCTAACTGGACTTTAATATGAAATGTCGTGCTCGGAGAGAGTGGCTTTGCAGCTGACTTCATACATGTTTATTATGTTAGTTTACCCGAACACTGGCTCTAGCTAGAGCCTGGTTTGACAAGCAAAAGCCCCTGTTGTTCTCGCCAGAATTTTCCCTATTTTTGCTCTTTTCTTATTGATTGGATGGGCAGGTTCGACTTCAAGCTGTTTTCGTCCAGTAAGAGTTTACCTCGTTATTGGAATTTCGGAATGAATTCTAACAAATAATTAAAATAAAATACCTTTTGTACCTTATCGACATTTACTTAATGGTGGTCGTTACTTATGTTACACATAGAAAATATTATCTTTACGGCACTTTGTAAAACAATATTACCATCAATAGGTACTACGCGGCTTAGTTATAGTTTGGTTCTTTTTATCATCTTATCTAGCCAGCATCTAGCTTGATAGTTATTTTTAGAGATTTTGAAACGTTTTCCAAGTATAGCATCTATTTACGGATAACGTAAGGATATTTTATTCTGGGACCCGAGTTAAATACTGCTTTCGACCAGCTGTGGTGAATTATTCAACAGCTGACGCAGGATTCTAAGTAAGTCGGTATTAAATTCACTGTGATAGGTTGCCGAGGTTCCCGTTTCGGTCCGACCTACGTCACCCGTCCCAGTCAAAGAGCAAAGTTCTCCACAAAAAACGGACTTGCACTTTACAATTACAATTTTAAAATAGCGATTTTACTCAGTAGCCAGCAATTAGCATTATTCATAGGGGAGCTCGTTAATGCGCCAACAAAAGGTACGATCTCTGTGATAGAATGTTGCTGACAAAGCGTATGATATGTTAATGAAACAGAACAGAAAGTAGTTTTTCGATGATATTATAATCATTAATGACATTATTGACTACCAAGAATGTGAATAACCTGAACTGAAATATAATTAAAATGTGCAAAATAGTCAGTGAATTGCAAGTACAGCTTTCCGTCTTTCAGCCTACATGGACAAACACTATTTCTTCTTTTCACCTTAACTATTACGTGAAGATATGTATGTAAGACATGTGATACGTATTTTTACAAATCTGTATTTCAGCCATATTTCCATTTAGGGACTGGGTAGTCAACGTGACAAAATGTTAAAGGGTTGAAAAGCCCTAGTGTCAAAATGTACATACCAAGAATGGTCATATTGTTTTAGTGACAAATGGTACACATCTCAAAATCGCCGTCGAAAAACAAGATCATTGTATCGGAAAAACGTCAAACTATACGTAAAACAAAAACTACACCAATCAAACGAAACAAAATGGTTTGAAACTTCACTGGTGCAAAAACAAATAAAAGAGGTAGGGATCAGTTGAAGTGGATGAGAAAACAGTGGGATATTGGTGAGAGGTTGCATCGATGCCAGTTTCACAACTGACTGTTGACAGGTTCATTATCTTGTGCGGTCAAAATGACAATTGCCATGCATCGACCTCGAGAGAAATAGTTTCGAACGGAGCATGAGAATTGCAGACTTTAAAGAGTGAAAACATTTGGTTTTTATCGTCACCTAATTGTGTGTTGGATGACGACTTTTATGGTATACACTTCGATTATAGAACTTAAATTAACAAGATTGAAAATAAAACAAATCATACTGAATATTTGTGTAAGGGTTGATTTTTAGAGTAGGTTTAAATATATTTTCCTTTTAGTTTATGTTCATGTTTTAAAAGTCTAGAACTTTTTATCAATTATAAAATGTAGTATTACTTATTGTTAAATAACAAAGTGTAAACTACTACAAATTTTAATAAAACTTCTGAAAAGTTACAAATGTAACTAAAGAGAAATTAAGAGTAATATCCTTCTACACGTCGCAAAACACTACCTGACTCTCGAAGGAATTCGATCAAAGGGAATCGGAGGATTGTACACGACTTACGTGTTTAGGACTGAGGGAACATCACAATACTTGTGATTTAATATTTTCGCCACTAAAAAAGAGACATAATATAACCTTGCTTACGAGATTAATTTCTATTTCGGTTGTATTTCAGGCAAGCCTTTGTATATCTTAATTTGTCGAAATAGCTACCTACGTTGATTTATTTTTGTATTTTATAAATTATTATAAACTACGTTGAATAGTAAAGACTAGGTAGTTTATGTGTTTACAAAAATAATCAAGAATCTTAAAAGCAAAATTGTTTTGATACAAAAAAATCAGTATAACAATAACAACATACTGGAGTTGCTGAAGTTGGCGTAACGCCAGACTGAGGTCCAACATTGCTGATGGTAACCACTCTCAGCTTATTTGTAAATTATTCGACCACAACGCATGCCTCAGAGAATCAGCACAATACAATAAATGAGACCATTATTTTCCAAAATACTATGTAAGCGTTTTGTTGAATTTAGTGCCACGTATTAGCATCACCAACGCAGAAACTCGCGTAGCCATCTACGCAGTATCTATAGCTAGACCGAGTATTAAATTACACAAAAGGGTTGCCTAAAAAAACATCCCAAATTTACCTTAAAAATACCGAATCCCAACAGACCCAAAGTACCCGCAAAAATCTGCGATTTATAATCAAGTCACCCCAAAATAATTTAATTATTAGAAATTTTCACGCTTTCAGACCTTTCCCGTGCAGAAACGTTTTCGCAAAATAAAACATATTTTAGCGGCAGGCTGTTCCCGCGGAGCGCAGGCTACAGTGCCGGTTTTAGCACTACCAGCGCCCTGGGCGAGATTTATACGGCGCCCCCTAACTGCAATCCAAACCGATATGAAACAAGTCATGTGCGAGTGTAACAATTCGGGGGGGGGGGAGTCGAGCCTTTGACCCGCCCGAGTCAACATGCATCATCTTCATTATGCTAGTCCGCGGTTGGACATCAAAAATGAATAAAATACCTAACTAATTAGTAAATGTCTTTCGCAAGTCGTTGTCGTACCTGGGTCTAGCCTTGAATATGTAGGTACCCTAACTTTATCAAATTCATTCTGAAAGTGTTTAAAAATTTTCCTTTTTACCTGGTCCGCAAAAAAAGGATCTATGGTGTATTTGCAGCATAGCGTTAGCGTGGATTGGTATAGTACCCGAAGAGGTTTTCAACCAAAAACCTTCCATAATAAACTGTACAAAAATTCTTTGTGAGTAACGGCGAGCGGAGCGAGCCGCGATTTTTTTTAACTTTATCGGATTTTTCCTATATTTTGTAAATAATTATGCAAGAGTGTGACAATACCTACATATGATAGGGAGAGCTCCGAATATTTCAAAGACTGCTATGATTGGTAAATTTGGAGTTTGGTGTGGTGTGCCAGCAGCAAAGACAACAATGTTAGAAATACAAAAAAGGCTAAAAAAGAAATAACTTCATAAACATACTAGTATGAAAAAATAAATAACAGCGAGTGGAACGAGCCTTCACATATTGTAGTGTTTGCAGCCTTTGGAAATGGTTGAAAATGAATACATTATAAATGTCAGTGAGTGGAGTTTTTATAAATTGGTGTGTAAGCACAATTTAGTTTTTTGAAAATTAAGAACAAAATAACTCCTACTACTTATTGAATGTCACGCCGCCAAATTTGACATTGACATATTTCCGAAAGGCAAGTAAAGTATAGTGACCAAAATGCTAAAACATAAACGGCGAGCGGCCATTTTTTTTTAACTTTATCGGATTTTCTGTAAAATGGAATCAAGAGTGTGACAAAAGATTATGATTACCGAACCCGAAAATTTTAGAGGCTTAGCGGTGGTAATTTTGAGGTTTGGTGAAAATGCCAAAAAAGTTTAGATATAAAAAAAGAAAACCTGTTAAAAAGCTTAGAAAATTTAAGAATGAACGGCGAGCGGAGCGAGCCTCGAAATTTTTTGTGACATTTTCGGTCGCTAGCAAAAAGCTTACAATAATATGTTATGACTGGCTTTGCCAAACAGAAAGCGTTAGTAGCGATGCGTTTTAACGTCGCGCTCATCGAATTGACTTTAGCGTCACACTCCTTCGCAACGTAGGTTACCATTCACCAGAGAGTAGTGTAGATAGCTAGCAGCAAGCAGTCTTTGGAAATATTATTTGCTTTTGAGATGTCGAGTGATTCAGATGAGGAAGAATTATTACTTTTATACGCTTTATCACGATCACAGAGAAAAAGAATATGGGTGCACGATATTAATAAAATTTGTTCCCACATTCTTGCCATGTTTTTATAAGAATTATCCTTCGTATTATATAAACAGGGGTGTTTCCGAACCAATTTTATTAGCTTTTCACTCATATTGTAGTATTTTAGTTGGACGTTACAAACAAATTCTGTAAAAAAATACAACGCCCGGCGTCAAAGCGTCCTAACGCCGCGACAGAACGTTGAGTACGGCTATCGCCGCCCCACCGCCGCTCTGTGTGACAAAGTACCGCCACAGTACAACACAGTTCGGCGCTATAGCGCGGCGTCAACTTAGCGCCCTGACGCGGCGTTCTAACGCGTTCTGTTTGGCAAAGCCTTTAAATACATAACAGAAAACGGGGGGAGCAATTCAATTACGGCAAAACAAGAAAATAGGTACCTTATCCATCCATTCAGGGCCGTAGCCAGAAATAGTATTCGGGGGGGGTCGAGCCTTAGACCCGGCCGAGACAATATGCCACATCTTTATATACCTACTTAATATGCTAGTTATGATAGTACCTATCCGGAGTGGTTTTTAACCAAGCACTCCAAAAAAACCGATAAAAAAATAACAACCATGAATAACGGCGAGCGGAGCGAGCCGCGAATTTTTATCAGATTTTTCCGATGTTTTGTAAAAAAGTATGCAAAAGTGTGACAATAGATATGACAGCTAGCCCCGAATATTTCAAAAACTGAGGTGGTAATTTTGGAGATTGGAGATTGGTATGCCAGCAACAAAGAAAAAAAATGCGAGTAACACAAAAAAGACGAAAAAAGAAATAACTTCGAGCGAGCTACATTTTCGGGTGACAAAAAGTTAGTAGTAGTAGTTAAGGGGTAGGTTTTTAACAGTTCATACTAACTATTTATTAGTAAGAAAACATAAATAACAGCAAGTGGAACGAGCCTTGACATATTGTAGGTAGTATTTTCGGCCATTGGAAATGGTTGAGAAATTAATACAATATAAATGTCGTCGAGTATAGTGAGTCATGCCATGCAAAGACAAGAAAAGAAAGCTAAGAAAAATTTGGTTTATTGAAGAAATATAAAATAATATAAAATAAAAATAAGAAATAAAATAGCTCCTATTACATAATGAATAAATGGCGAGCGAAGCGAGCCGCCAAATTTTTGACATATTTTCGGCAAGCTGGTAAAAATGGCAACAGAATTATAATGAACGGCGAGCGAAGCAAGCCGCAATTTTTTTAGCGATTTTTTGGACTTTCTTTAAAATAGAATCAAGAGTGACAAAAGATTATGAATAGCGAACCCCCAAAATTTTATTAAATTCTTTAGAGGCTTTGCGGTGATAATTTTGAAGTTTGGTGAAGTAAGCAAGGTAAAAAGACAAACAATGTTAAATTGAACATATATAAAAATGAAAAATTTTTGTTACTTTTTCGTATAGTCACGTGGTATAATAAAAATTATAACAGTGAGCGGAATGAGCGCCGATATTTTGTTATGTTTACAGCCGCTGAAAATGGTTGAGAAATTACGACATTTTCGCAAGGCTGTAAAAAAGTTTAGAATACATGTGAATTAACGGCGAGCGGAGCGAGCCGCGAAATTTTTTGTGACATTTTCGGTCGTTACCAAATAGTTTAGAAAAATATGCTATAACTAAAGGCATAAATAACAACAAACGGAGGGAGCAATTCAAGAAAATAGGTCTATTGATTTACAAAATTAAAAGTCGTGATCTGCCTGCCTAGCTGGAATCGGCCGTAAATGAATGCGATGCGTGCACCCAGCTCACTTACATAAAATGTAGAGACGAATTTTAACGAAAAAAAATTTTGAGTTTTCAAGAGAGAATAACTTAAAAAGATATTTAAGTGCTGCGTGCTTACAATGTATGTAGATACACAATAGGTATCGCATGGCACGGAGCGCGAGTGCGCCCCACCCGCCACCGACGAATCAGAGCGCGCTGTTGTAAATCGGAGACGAAATTAGAGAAAAATTTTGTATTTTTAAGAGAGAATAGCTGTTTAAAGTGCTGCTTGCTTGCCACGTACGAGTGCGTATCCGAGAAAATTTTACCTATTTAAGTTTGATTTATAACGGTGCCTCAACATTTCGGGGGGGGTTTGAACCCCCAAAACCCCCCCCCTCCCTACGGCCATGCATCCATTGATTTACGAAATTCAAGTAATGTGAATGCGATGCGGGCACCTAACTCACTTACATACAATGTAGGTACACAATAGGAATCGATCGAATGGTACGGAGCGCAAGCGAGCCATCGACGACGCGCCAAGCGCTCAAAGACGAATTTCGACGAAATTTTTTTTTGTGATTTTAAGGAGAATAAGCAGTGTGAGGTCTTACGCACTATAATTAATGGTTAGTTACACAACAGGATTACTTTATGCGCATTGCTATCCATACATTTGGATACAATTTTTGTCAGTCGCGATTTTTGAAAAAAAATTAACCAAGAATAACATGAATTCTCTCTAATTTAAACTTAAAAAAGAGATAGATAATGTTTTTCTCAATGGTCGGGGATTCCCGGTAAAATTAAATGCATGCAGTGCAGTGCTCCGTTCCATTTTAGTGTTGCCAATATAATCTTTTTTTCGTATTTATTTTTTATCTATGAGTAGGTAGGCCTCGTTTAAGGAGCGAGAAGAAAAACAAGGGGCGCCTGCGGCGCCCCTTTATGCCCGGCGCCCCGGGCGGTCGCCCAACCGCGCCCTACCCTAACGCCGCTACTGGCAGGCTACACCCGCCTCCGGCAGCTCCCGACCGAAATTCTTGTTATTTCATTAAAAGCATTTCATAGCGCTGGATGTAGGCGATTCATATTTTCACACAGGGTTTGTACGAACATTATTGTAATGAAACATTTAATATACTCACTCGAAAACTTCACGAGCTACATACTAATTTTCATTAGTTGGTATAACTTACGTCATACACATTTCTTTTTCCGTAATGATCTATCCACTATTGGACAGATCTTTCTAGATCTAGATAAATCCACGATTGGACAGAAAATTTAAGTGAAGAAAAAATTTGTAAAAGAAAATGTATCCTTATTTCTTATTTTATAATAATTTACTGTATGAAATTTTACTTCTCTAAGTGCTTATTTTGTAAGCATAAAGAAATAAAGTGTACTAATACGGTACATCCTCTATTTGACCTTCATTACGTTGAATGGTCTTAAGAAAATGATGTCGTACAAAAGTGACGTCAGAGGCCTCAAATAAGCGCGGCAAATAAGACGGGAAGATTTTACGAGCCACATGCAAATAAGGCGCATGGTTATGTGTCAAGGTCTTGGGAACATATAATAACATTACGACCCTGACAGCTCATCTAAAAATATAGGTTACTTTTTTGTCTAGACTCTACTACTCGACTCTACTACTCTACTCATCAAACTTTAACTAAGTATAAACGAATCAGGCTACAAAACAAACCTAGTTCTAAACTTGAATTATACCTCTATATAAAACATTAATAAATTTTCTTGTAATCAAGCTACCTTTTCAGATTTTACGCCACCTGTAATAAATTCTATTTTGTAAATTAAATTTTACAGACTTATCAGATTATTATTTGATGTTGATGGATCGTGGCCACTGCAAAAATGGCTCTTCATTGTTGAATATAAATCAAAATCTGTTCTCTTCGGTACCGTTTTTGTACTGAAACATGACAAAGCTAGTTTCGGATAGATACTCCTATAAATCTAACAAATTCAATAGAGCAGTTTACTGTACCTATTCGCACAATACTGGAATACATTTCCAATAGATTTAATTAGTTTTATGTAGTTCAGCATAGACCGATGTCCAATATGAATAAATTCTGTCCTATTGGCCGGGTTCCAGTTCGCCCCCAGTGCGGGCTCTCCCCGGATCGCTCTATTTGGGCTAAATGGAGTGACATCGTACTAAATGGCCTCCAGTGAATACAAGATTTAAAGGGTGCTTACTTTAATTTCAATCCTTCTGGATAGTGCATATAAATCGCATGAACGGACTGTTGTCGCGGTAGGTAATCCGCTTCGCCCAGTGGGATCCTGAACAATACTTAAACGTTCACAGTTGAACGCCTCCCCGAAACAAGTGGGGGTTGCCACTATTACCCCACTTGTCAGGCAGATGGATGAGCAGTGGGCTGGAGGTGTTAACTATACATATAAATGAAAAATTATAATTAAGAAATAATTACGTAGTATAATGACACTTTAATACAATAATATAATTCGTCAATTTTTATAATAATTTTCCTTGTTCACCCAACTGAAAGAAGATGCATCCTTAAAATAATAGTGGTCAATTCACACAGCATTATCTAGCCCCAAGCTAAGCTGCGTTAGTGTTATGGGTACTAGATTTTTTTAGTTTTTATTTATTCGGGGTAACAAACAATTACTCTCTTAGCCTAATTAAATAGATCCTTATTCTAAGTCTTATTCTCTCAAGTGCAATCAACACCGTTACCCACATTCAAATAAAATAGAATATAAACAGGGCAAAAGTTATAAAAAGTGAGTATTAGGTAGGTAAGGTACCAAAGTGACACAGTTATAGATAACTGATATACATAATAATATACGAGTACATGTCTGTCTATGTACATGTCTTTATTATACATAGAAAACACCCTGAACAAATATTTGCTATTCTTATTTGACTATAACGACATTCACTGAGACTGCGTAGTAAGAGACGGTTCTTACGCTGCGACTTTCAAACCCCGGGTCGATAAGTGAATATTAATGTTTTAATGGGTAGCACGTGCATCAATTAAACAAATAAATAAATAAAATCGATCCATATTTAGTGGTATTTGCTAATAGCTCGTGGTTTCTGGCCTCGTTCAAATGTCCTTGATGCCAAAAATATACACGGGCTCAATTAATAAAAGCTGCCTCCCCGCCCGCCTACGAATTTTCGCCATCAATGGATTTGATAGCATATATTTTAGTAGTAACTAGTTTCTTCCCGTGGTTGCGCACGCGCTGTTTCTATGGGAACTCATTTATGGCATGTTCCAAGCTATTCTAGAGTCATGACTATGAGATTCTCAATCAGTTCAGTAGTCTTGACGTGAATAACTAACATACTATTGAATGGACAGATGGATTTTTGCCCACCGAACCAAACTTTCACATTTATAGTTCGAGGGAACGAAGCGAACGAAGATCTTAGTGAACGAAGCGAAGATATTTGGTGATTTGTGTCTATGGTCAAATAAGGCATCACCCAAACTGCCAATAGTCACTTCTATCGTAACTATATCGGCTCTCTTTTACTTGTTTATTTCCTCTCCGGGTATTGCTACAGATAAGATGAAGAGATAGATTTGCATAAGCTCCCCTAGTCAAGAGGTTATAGTCAGAGACTCATAGTATTAAAAAATATCTGAATACTGGTCTAATGCTTGGGTACTTATGTAGCCGCGTCTTGGGGACGCTTCCGCGACTGGTTTGATATGGGTTAGTTTAGCCGCCTCTAGATTGTTTGCAAATAAATAAATTAATATCAGGTAATTTTCTTTGTTTAAAAAGTAATTTGACTTTACAATTTGAATCTACTCAAAATATTGCCGAGTGACGATACATAGCCACCTATGAATTGAGTCGTGGGCTGCAGCTAAGATCTGTGTTTGTTGTACCTAACCTACTTTATATAAATATGCATTTTGTAGCAGTTAGCTTTTCCTGAATAAATAAATAAATGATAAATTTTGAAATATCTAAAATTGTGATTTTCCTCATAGATCGACTCCTAAGTCCTAAATCTTTTCGAAGTCTTATAATTCTATGCCCCCGTTGCCTCAAATCAGAAGAATGAAACTCAAAACGGCTCCGAGGATATTTTATTTAGGGACTAACTACAGATAATATTTGTGTGAAAGTGTGATCCTACTACGGATATGTCCTATTGACTCCTACTTCTCTTTATGATACTTTTTTACTCTCAATATACTTATTAATAGAGTACGTAGGTAAAGCTATAATACATGAATGATTTGCCATTGTAATAAAAAGTAATGAAGTCAATGATCGACGGTTACAACGCACATAAAAGAGGTGTCGATGTGCTTTTTCGATGTTTTATTTAATATCAAAGGAAACATAAAAATCTGTTATCATAGCAAGATTTCCAATAATCTGATCCTTCTGAGATTACCTCTCAAGCAAAATATGCAAGTTGAACTGTCCTCATTAGTCCGCGTGAATATTCGTAGAACGCTTATAGTCCCAGTAATTAATGAAACCAAAAACAATAGTTAATCTACAATAGTGGTCGTAAACAGCTTTATAATAAAGGCTATATGATATATACGTAACGAGGTGGAATTCGGGAGGGCCTGCCCTCGATGGTCTACCCGCACCCTTATTTCCGAATTGGAAGGGACTATTGGGGTCAAGGATAACAACAAAGCCCTGATAGCAGGTAGGTATATTCACCTGATTTTGGCCAATCCTATAATAAATGGAAATATTTTTTACTTTACTATAGAAACAAAGATAAATACAATTAAAATTAGAAAAAAATTAGAACATGTATTGAAAATACACTTTAAATTTTCAAACAGAACAAGTCTTTACAATCGAAGATTGACCATTGAGGTAACTGTAGACTGATGCAAACAATCCAGAGGTAGTGTTACTATTCCATAGCAATACCAATGGAGACAACATTACCCCGCGGCATCTTTGGGCAATGCTGATGCGCTGCGCCAAATACTTTACTGTAATAACTCTTGGAGCACGTTTTCAGTCATAGATTGTACCCGTATTAACATACTTTTAGAATGCACTTCAAACGCACGTCTTGCTGAAAAGTGATTCAACCAAGTTTTTTACGACCTACGATAGTGCTCGTTTTATTATATTTTCTATGTGGCACTAAAACATGAAAAAGGAAGCAACAAGTTATATAGCTTTTACTAAATTTATTTGCAGGTAAAGATGACATGTATTATGGCTTTTGATATTAGTATCATAGACATTAAATGTACAGAAATGGGTGGCAGTATAGTCAAAGTCATTTGCAAAACATGTGTAGTAGTTAAATAAAAAGGCAGCATAACTTAGTTGGTTTCTTGATAAAATACCTTCGTTTAATCACCTATAAAAGGGAGAGGGAGGGACCCAGGGGGATAGTTTCATATATAAAAGAGACTCCCTGTAATGTAAACTCGTAATGGCATTGTAACTAAAATGGTTTCGGGAGAATATCATATGTCCATCTACTTCGGAGTAAAGCAGCATAAATGCCTTCCCATTCAGTCTTCAGCTTCTAAATGCTGAGCCGAAACCTTTCGCTGCTGTAATACAACCTATTTTTTAAAAATATTTTCTGTATTTTTCCTCATAGTAGGCATGAAACTACAAATAAGTACGGAAGGAGTATCAGAAAAAAATAAAATGAAGCACTCCAATCAAGCAAGCATGCCAATCAATCAAATAGTATGCTGGCCATCGCCATTACGGCTTTATACACCAACTGATGAACCCCATTGTAAACAAACCAAAATAAATGGAAAACGCCGTCTTGTGTGGTCAGATGTTGCAAAAATCACAATAGGTTTGTCAATAAAAAACACCGGATCACATTTCCTAGGTAAATTTCTAATTTCACCAACTTATTTCTTTGATTTGACGCAAAATTATTATGAACAAAATAATCAAAATAGAAGCACAAAATCTAGCCAGTGCTGCCAACATGTAAACATGTAAATTTTCCGGTAAATGTGGGAGTATATTAAATAAGTTTCAATTCTCATATTTTATTGACTTTAAATTATGAATCAGGTAAATAGGCATTTATTTATCATTCTGGTAATAATATGTATTATTTGAAATATAATTATGATATTGAATTTCTGTTTGTAATATCAATACAATAGCTTAGCTTTTGATAGACGAATTATTATAGTGTTTATTTAAGCTAACCTCCAAAATAGCTGAACCCATTTTAATAATAATTTTACTGACGCTGATTACTACGCAGATAACATGTTATATCGAGATTATAGGTAGCCGCAGGGCATAACTAATAGTCAATATTTTTTCAGATTTCTAGGTGATGAAAATTTGAGAGAAATGTATATTTTTTCATTATTAGGAACGTTTAATTGATCTTCCTAGTAACAATCGTAATATATGGCTGCTTATTGCCACTTTTAAATAAGTAATTTTTATTTGATTTTTGGTTAGGTATTTCCATAGGAACAACGCATGCGAAGCATCAGGCAGAAAAAAGTTGTCAGCCAGTTAATAGGCACAAAGAATAATTTATTCAAACTAAAATTAGACAGTGAACGGAGAGTTGGAATACACTGAGGGCTGAACAGATTTTGTTGAAATTTCTTCGATTAGCAAATACGTTACTATTTGATCCCGGGAAAGTACAGTGTTCTGTTCTGTGCTTGTGGGATAATCAAATTCACTGCAGTTAGCACCATAAAGCGCTGGCGTAAATAGAAAATTATAAAAAGTAGGTCTAATAGACGATGACCGTGGCTAAAGCAGTACCTACGTAGTTTTTTTTATAATCTACATATTCATTTGTAAACAATTATTAGGAAGAATATTTATAAAAATTATGGGTAAATTTTCTTCAGTTGGCATCTCGATATACAATGACACTCAATGTCATTCCGCCATTGTTAGGATTCAAGTTTGATTTGACAGGATGCTATCCTTACTTTTCATAAATCCATGATAGTAGGTACCACTATGTTTTTGACTCCTCCGAAATTTATTTCATTTTTATGTTTATTGTAATTGAACTGAAATAAATGCATGTCCGTGTCTATTAATGAAATTTTTCTTGATGTTCAACGTTGCATTTACCCAAATTAGGCAACATATTGTTTTCTTATCATGATTTGTTTGAAATAACTCGAACCTACGTCGAAGTTTCCCAAGAATTTATAAACAATATTAATTTCAATAAACAGCAATGATTCCAGTGCCAAATATTCAGTCAGGGTCAACCACCTAAAATAGAATATTGTTTCCATTTTCCAAATCGATTACGAACTGTGTAAACATCGCAATCCATTGAACAACCACGTCGGCTCGCAGCACGATTTGCACGATACGCCGAACTTCTATTCTCTTTTTACGCTACCCAGTAGCTTGTAGCGAAATGGAATAAATTACTAAAACTTGAAACGAGCGTGAAATCAATCAAAGAGATCCGCCGGCCGTGTCTATCAGAGATAGCACACATCATCGGCTCTGGCGATTGCTTTGTGCCTCAGGAAATTAGTTTTCAACTTGCGAGCTCCAATATCCAAACCTATAAGCACGAAATCCTTTATCAAGAACTGATATTATCATTCAATATTATCGTACTCTTAAGAAGTCATTATGTAATTTAAACAACAAAAATAAATAAATCAACAACACGAAGTCACGGAACTGTCTGTACCCAAAAGCATTGCCTATGTTAATTCTCCAACACAAATTTTCATGTTCGTATCGGCCAATTGGCGCACTCTAATACAACGAAATAGAGCACCAATTTGCACAAAAAAGTGAAACGAAACAATCGATTGCGTATTTTGGAGAATCAGAATAGGGCCTCAGGTCACGAATCAACTCTGTTGTTTTTCAATCATGTTCCAACACAAATTAGGGTAATTTCCAAGCTCGACGCATCTTCGCGTTATATTTAATTTCCGCCCCAGGAACAATAAAGCAAACTACGAATTATTATAACATTGCAGACGGCCCCTATGCGGTGAATCCGCGCCTGGTACAATGTTGCACAGAATTGATATTCTAGTTGTCCAAACTATTTCAGTTTAAAAGTTTGAACCGCAGAACCTCGACCATTATATTCTCAATGCTTTAAAACTTTCAAGTGCAACAGTGAACTACATTCGCAGATACGAATTGTGGATACCAAATGAAATTAAAACCGAAGCTTTCAAATAAACGGATAATTAAAAGCTGAACAAGCCAAAAAAGCAATTTGTTTTACACAATTAATAGCTCCATAAATCTCGGTAGATACCTCAGCGAAGTTAAGGCCGTTTCCGACACGTTTTATTCCTATTAACCTGACGTTGGAAAACTAATTTTAAATGATAAAAGTTGCAGGAAGTCTCTTTGGAGAGACGGCACATACCTACTTAGTATATATGTATATTAACCCCCCCGAACAAACATTTGCCCACATTTTAGAAGGTTAACGACGGCGATGACGACGGTGTCGTGACCTTTTCATTTATAATTAGGTTAGAGACAAGACTTTGGGTCAGCTAGACTAGTACAGTCGAGATAAATATATAATTTTGTTTTTTTTAATCCATCTCGAAACCCTTATGGTCTCGTTTTGTCTCAATCTTTAAATCTCAGTATACTTGAAATTTGAAATAATAGTACATTTCGTGCGCCTGTACAGTTTTAGAGGGAAAAAATTAATAATGAAATATATCAGTAGGTATTGGACATATCAAGTGGATTCGGACAGTTTTTAATAGAATCGAACGCGTTGCCCTCCGCGCCACAGAGGTCGTCATATGCGGCTAAAGTACCTATTTACCATTTACAAATGCATAGTGGAATGCAACTAATATGAAAATGCGGGTTGCGTTGCGTGAAACTACTAAGCTTATACAAATACGAAAAGCCGGTATATTATCTACCAAGGATTAGCTTACTTAGGTGGCATGCTGTCGATCGGCACCTTGCAACAACCCTGTAATAAAACAATTATTTATTTTACATGCATCTGAAGAATTTCTAAGATATGAGCTGGACCTTTATTCTCTACTAGCGGCCCGCCCCGGCTTCGCAAAAATTTCAGAAATTATACACACTAACACGATGGGCTTCACAGTTTGCATACGGATCCCTTACTTTTTCTAACACTATTGGGATTTTTGACATTGACTCGACACTCCATAACTGACACTGGCCGTAGAGAAAAAGCAAGCACCGTGCGCTATTAATATTCAACCTCTTTTTCTATTCTGACGCGCCATAATAGAAAAAGAGGTTGAATATGCAGCGCATGGTTATATTATTGAATTTTTCATGCGGATCCCTAACTTTTTGAAAATATTATATACCCTATGTTCATCACGGAAAATTTAGGATTCTAATGGTGAAAGAATTTTTCAAATCGGTCCAGTAGTTTCGGAGCCTATTCAATTCTAACAAACAAACATGCAAACAAACAATCAAATCTTTCTTCGTTATAATATTGGTATAGATGAAAAAGGAAATTCCTTGCTCAAACCGTGTGACGTCACAATATATTCTAAATACGATTTTGTTCGATTCCACGCCACTGTCTTGTCATATCTGTGAAACGCGTTGGAATTGGCAATAGTGAATAAAGGCCCTGTACGTATATACGAAATTGTCAAGATAGTACAAATAAACTTTACCGTAACTGTACTTTGTTTCAAACCTTGCTTCATTTGGTTGGTGGTAAAAAAATTAATATTTATAAATATATATATTTATGCGATATAGCGTTGATCAATTTAAATCCAGTTTTCATTTATCAAATACCAAAGTGCTTTATTTCCTTAGTTCGGGATTCTTTGACACGTCACAAAATACCGAAAACTGGAAAAAAAGTGATCACTTTGATTTTTTGGAAACTTCAATCTTTTTAAGGTAAAGTAGGCAACAAGAAACCTTTACCTTATTAGCTTATTCGTTTTTAACTTGGAGCAAAACTCGTCCGAAACCTTTATACCGTCTAGATAATTGGATATTTCATAGTAATCCTTTTTGCTTAGAATATTTTTATCAATTTGTTTAAATTTATTCACAATAATTGTTTGCAACTCACTTGGAGTTTTGCTGTAGAACATTACGCGTATACATTTGCGTGTACTATCTATATATTAGTTTTATTTATCCATAGTTGAAAGTAGAACAAGTTGCTTTTATGACGTAGATGCACCTACGTCAAATCTGTTTTAATATCCCGTAACCAGAGATGTACAAAATGGTTTTAAAAAAGCATTTAAATACAAAATGCAAAATACTTTTCAGATTTACTATTTCAAATGCAAAATACCAAATAGTATTGCGTTTTGTATTTCAAATGCTAAATGCAAAATAGGTATTTTCAAAATACTTTTTCAAAATAAAATACCCCCTGACCAAATCACAGATATTTTTATTTATTACACAGGAGAATAGATATGTACACTCAATGCGATTACACTTTTTTTTTTAAATTAATAACAACTGGACTGGTATTGTTAAAAAGTTATAAAAATAAATATCATTTTTTATTTAAAACACTTTTTAACAATACCAGTTGTTCGAATACATCATCATACAAAAGCCACGGACCAATACACCATCATGTTTGCGGATGATACGATAATTTTAACTAAAGAAGAATCTATTGACAATGCTGTGGGTATGGTAAACAAATCCTTAAATGACATAGTTTACTGGCTTAATCAAAATAATTTAAAAATAAACACAACTAAAACCAAATTCATGAGACCAGTGACATATAAAAATAAGATTAGGAATAAAATTGACATAAATTACAATAACAATAACATTGAGGAAGTATATGACATAAAATTTCTAGGAATAACTATCGACAGACATCTAAATTGGAAGAAACAAATTGACATTGTATGTAAGAAAATAAATAAATTTATATTTGCTCTCGGGCGAATAAAGGATCTTTCGAATATTAAAACGGCATTGACAGTTTACCACAGTCATGTTTGCTCTATTTTAAGATATGGCGTCATAATCTGGGGTAACTCAACGGATGCTCATAGAACTTTCGTAGCCCAAAAGAAGTGTATTCGGGCCATATTTGGTATTAAGCGGAGAGATTCATGTAGACCTTTATTTATAACGAATAAGCTGTTAACATTTCCATCACTTTATATTTTTGAGATGTTGAAATTTGTAAGAAACAACATGCCTTTATTTGAGAAGGATGAAAATTCTCAAAATAAAAGGAAGATTGTACAAAAACCACTTAAAGTGCCCCAATTGAGACTAGAATTATGTAAAAGGAACTGCTACGCAATGGCCATACGACTATATAATAAACTTCCATATGACATGAGAAATTTGACAAATAACGAATTTAATCGTAAAATATATAATTGGCTCTGTCAAAATTGTTTTTATACGATTGATGAATATTTTCAATTTAAATTTTGACATATTGTATACATAATAATAATTTGACTATAAAATTTTAATTAAATATAAGAGTACTGAAAATTGCTATAACTAAATGTCTAAGTTAATATCAAATATTTGCACGACTATTAAGTCAAATATAGTGATACTTACTTATTTTAAGACCTACTGTTAACCTATATTTAAGCAAATAAATAATATTTCATTTCATTTCATTTCATCACTCATTTTTCACACTTGTCAGACATTGACACTTGTCAGACATTACTTGACATTGACATAAGACGCGCACTCTGACCAAAGAAGAAAAAGTTGTCGTGCATGGTTAGTTGGCGCCTCTATCGGTCGAATTCGGCAATACAAGCGTTTTGTTTTGTTTGACTGGTAATGTTGGCTCAACTTAATCACAAAGTATTTTGTATTTTAAAATGTATTTTAAAAATACAAAATGCATCTCGAAAGGCATTTCAAATAAAATACAAAATACTTTTCATTAAAAGGTATTTAAATACAAAATACAAAATAGGTATTTTGCATTTTCTATTTGCATTTAAAATAGAAGTATTTCAAATAAATCACATCTCTGCCCGTAACAATTACGTTCATACAATGTTATATAATGAATGATAACTGTTATTATCAGTTCGTAATAATGACGCACAGGAAATCAGTTACCACATTCGTCAGCATGGCGATGGCGACTAAATAATTCAGGAATAGACACGAATAGGTGTCGTATGCCACCTGCAGGGTTCCACGGACACGTTATAGTCACGCTTACAGCAGGTTTAGAAGACAATGGACAATTTTCTATTAGATTAGGAATTTCAGTTTACACTGTCGTTCTAGCTTTTAGAATTTAATTCACACAAGTGCATCAATACTTAAATTTTAGGTTACGTGTATGCATTAAATTGTATGTTTCTTTAAATCCTAACGAAAAACACATGTTGTGTGTGCAAAAGTAGGAACAATAGATATAGCCACGCTTACCAGTTACCACGAGTCGCGGAGACAATGTACAACTTTCTATTGGATTAGGAAATTCACTCTGTCATTCTAGTTTTTAGAATTTAATGCACACACGTGCACCAAAACTACAACTTTAGGTTACGTGTATGCATTAAATTGTATGTAAGTCCTAAAGAAACAAAAATGTTGTACCGACCCCCACCATTCACATCCATCATCTGTAGTTTAACCCGTAGGCCGCGCCACAGCTAAGTAGTGCTCGAACCACATGTGCAACATGGGCAATGAAAGTGTTAAGAGTGTTCAATAACGCCGCTAAGATACTGATTTAGAGATGACAAGATATGGTCTTCTCGTGAGTAAAAAGTACATAGCTATGACGCGCTCCGTATTTTCTAGCGCCAAAACTGTAATTACCTAATTAATCAAGATAATGAGACAACCAATCGAAAAATTATATATTATAATAGTTAATAATAATTAATATATTATATTATTAATTATTATTATATTATTATTATATTTTTGGGGAGGCCTATGTCCAGCAGTGGACTATTATAGGCTGGTGATGATGATGATGATGAATCGAAAAATTTAAAGATATAAATATTACCAAGTACTTCTGAGTTTCTTTACAAAATAAAAACCCAACAAGAATGTGAGCTGTTTCTCAGTATATACAGGGTTATAGGTAGATAATCAATAACCTTTTAAAGGCGACTTGGACGAACAACTTTTGTTCTGTGAGTTTGTCTAATTTATAACTTTATTTCCACACAAAAAAAATTATAAGTAAATTTCCAGTTCTAACCTTCTTAGCTCCATGTAGCTGATTAAAGCCATAATATGAACGCAGGAAAAGCCAGTAACAGATTAAGACAAGTCGATAAATGACGAGGCAAGCGGCGGCGCTTGTATGTCGTTATCTAGCAAGAAAGGAGTTGTTTAGTGAAAAGTATTACGTTTTCGCGAAAGTCGTAAGTAAAAGTTTTTAGTCTTGATACACAAAAGTCGGCTTTAATAGATTATTTGATCATCTAACAAAAACGCTGTGGATTATTCTTCAAAAATTTTACCAACCTAGTGTTTAAAACACATAATCCAAGATAAAACTAAATATCATTTCCTTACATACGAAGCCTAGGTTCTGAGACAAATAACCATTTCAAAGTACAAAATTGCATAAGTATGTTCTACAAAAAAGTATTTTTTAACGTATTTTACCACAGCAAGTGTTTTCCATGACAAATGTATCAACTTTTTAGTCCATAATCGTTGTTGGCATGTATTATAAAGTATTCATACAGAACAATCAAATAGCTGAAGGACTAAGTACCCACCTATATCAACTGACAATAGATCAGTAAATCAATAATTAAATTGATTACCATCGCGTGTTACTAAAGTACCTACTCCAGTAGTACCTCAACGATCACAAAATAATTGTGATCCGATATCAATTGCTTTTGATCACCATAATCACACAATACTTTAGGTTTAAAGTATTTAAATTAAATAATAAATAAATAAATAATGTTGGACAATCCACACAGCATCATCTAGCCCCAAGCTAAGCAGAGCTTGTGTTATGGGTACTAGATGACTGATATACATAATACAATATAATAACATCGATAGATATTTTTTACTATACATAGAAAACGACCAGAACACTCTGAACAAATATCTGCAGATCGTACAAATATTTGTCCCGAGGCGGGAATCGAACCCGCAACTTACTGCGTCGCAGGTGGACCTTCGCCCACCGCGCCACAGAGTCAAGTCAAGTCGTCATTTGACACCACGAACTTAAATTTAAATTCTCTATGTAAGTACAAAAGGTCGAACTAACGTGGTGTAACTGAACTGTAACCGATTGATTTGTTCGACTTAACTTCTAACTCTTCCCAAAGCATAATCTGAATAACAATGAGTTAGATTTAACAGATGAACCTGATACTTCGCTTCTTTGGAGAAGGATCGAAATCCGAGCTTCAGTTATGCGATTTATTTTGTACCACTACCACTACTAACTACATATAAATAAATAACTACAATAAATATTATAAATAAATAAGTACCTACAATAAATAACTACTGTGGGTAGGTACCTACTATCAAGCTAGAATGTTTTTTGTTTTAGCTTTTTGTTAATAATGTATATAGATACTGTAAATTTTATTATCTATGTATTCGCTTTAATTTCTAATGTATCAGTTTATAAATTAGTCTTCTCCTACTCTTGCCTTAGGTACCCGCATCAGTCTGTGTTATTGTAATTTGTATGGAGGAGTTGTTTAATATTGATAAAATAAAAATACTCCTCATGCATACCTAATACCTAAATAATTATATCTATATCTATACTATTATAATATTACAAAGTGGAAAGACTTGATTGTTTGTTTGTTTCAATTGAATAGGCTATGAAACTTCTGGACGATTTTAAAAATTCTTTCACCATTAGAATCCTAAAGTTTATGTTATGAACATAGGCTATAAATATTTTTCAAAAAAGTTAGGGTTCCGCATGAAAAATTAATTTTTTGTTTAATACCCGTGCGAAGCCGGGGCAGACCTCTAGTAAATCATAATTTATGTTTGAGCTGTTCTCGTGGAGCTAATCTTAACTAGATATTACACAAAAAAACATGATATACTTTAAACGTTGCAGCCAGCATCTTGGGGACGCTTCCGACTGGTATCGGTATGAATCAGTTGAGCTCCTGTAGATCGTTTGCAACAATCTGCATTTAGCTACATTCTTTCAATTGTATAACACGTTACTAGTTCCAATTTGGTTATTTAATCGTTGCTTAAATAAAGTATTTTCAGAATCTATTTCAAAATGACTTCATAGTATCTTCCCATTTCCAAAAGACTGTCGCTCAAGGCTGGCCTGCCGTTAATAAATTTACCGAGAAGCTTTCACAGAACAAACGGAGTGAACCGAACATGAAATTAATTATTCAACAAGTCAACAATTCAAACAAGTCCCTATTTTTTGAATATTTCGTTATTAAAAAAATAGGGACTTGTACCTAAGCAAAATCTTGCGAAAAACTAATATAAATTACGACAATCGAATAAAGGAACTAGTATTAAAAATTGGCAATGCTAATTCGTTAAAGCCAGCATGCCAAACGACTAAAAAATTTGTCTAGATTGTACAAGACGCATGCCTTAGGTCCCCAAGGTTTCCCACAAACGCCCAAACGGCTCAAAAAGGTAAACTCGGTCAAGACGAGTGTTATTTGCCAGGGACTCTGGCTGTAGATGCTGCGTAGTCGCGGCCGTTATATAACTTTTAAGTAAATGATTATATAAACAGAATACATAAACTATTAAAACATTTTATAAAGCACAATTTATTTCATAACATCTTAATCTTATATTAAATTTTAATAATTGGTCCTTGCCTTATGTAACAAACCACGTAATGCCACGTAAAGCACCTGAATTACAGTGTCATAAGCTTAAACAATGATTAATTGTAAACAAAATACCTGCCACCAGGTGGCACTGTAATTAATGAAATTAATTCTGCAGAGCGGCCCGGCCCTCACGCTTTACACGAGTGTCTAATTTTCCTTAAAGTTCGCGCTCTCATAAAATCTAGGGGCTGGCACTCACAAGATTGTTTGCGAGTCTTCATTAAAATTGCAGCGTTGCCCTGGCTTTTTGCGCCTGCGTCTTAGACAAGTCGCCAGAACGAAAGCCACTAACAAGCAGAAAAACTTCATATCACAGTCTTTTCCTCAAAGTTAAAAGGGTCGCTTTTACTATTCCGCATCAGACCATTTATCTACAAGACTGCTTTACAAAACTCTGCCTGCCCATTACATATGAAAGTGAACAGCGAAGAAAATCAACTCAGAACTTTGTATCTTTTATTTTCTTTGTTAGGATTTCTTTTCTAGGATGGCTTATATTTTAAGGAAGATTTGTAAGCAACAACTTTGACCAACTGTCGCTATTCCGTTATATTGCAATCACTTTGCGAAATACTAGCTGGCAAAAGGAATCCCTAGCTTATGCTTATTGAAATCTAGCAGTCCGCCCCGGCTTCGCACGGGTATTAAACAAAAATTTCAGAAATTATTCACACTAACACGATGGGTTTTACAGTTTTCATAGGGATCCCTTACTTTTTTAACAGCATTGGGGTTTTTGACATTGACTCGACACTCCATAACTGACACTGACCGTAGAGAAAAAGCAAGCACCGTGCGCTATATTATATTCAAGCTCTTTCTCTATTATGACGCGCCAAAATAGAAAAAGAGGTTGAATATACAGCGCACAGTTCAATTATTGAATTTTTCATGCTGATCCCTAACTTTTTTGAAAATATTATATAGCCTATGTTCATCACGGAAAATTAAAGATTCCAATCGTGAAATAATTTTTAAATTTGGTTCAGTAGTTTCGGAGCCTATTCAATTCAAACAAACAAACAAACAATCAAATCTTTCCCTCTATAATATTAGTATAGATAACCAAGGACCTTTCGCTATAGAGCGAATCAATATTATTTGAACCCTAATATTATTTGAATCAATTCAAATAATATTAGGGTATAAAGGTCAAGTGGTAGGCGTAACGTAAGTAATTTTCCTCTCTCAGTATGGGATGGACACATAAAAACATACATATAGGTAGTGTGTGTGTAAAATTTATATTTTTGTAAATATTTGTAAATACCTGCGCGAACCCAGGGCTGGACCGTTAGTATTTTATATAATATCCAATGATGAATAGCTGTGCGACTGATTCTGCAATGATATTATAAATAAATATATAATAAATTATTTAATCCCTATTTTTGCTATAAAGCCCCGAAGAAAGACCTCACAATAAAGTTTTCATTGAGAGTACCCATTCATTGTACGATAAAACTGTTTTAACGTTCTCTGGAGTTTATTTTATCGTATTTATTCGGAACTAAAATATTTGATAGTTATAGTAAACAAACTGAAATATATTGATCAATATAATACATACTCCTAACAGTAGAGTGAATCACTTATTGATTTCTATATATAGGTACACTTGTATGATTATGTTCCGATTGATTAAATGATTATAATTATAGTAGGATCAGTCTGATTAAACTTGATTAAAACATTAAACAGTGTCAATTTAATGTTAACTAAGCTCAAAACAACTGGTTACACAGAGAAAGATTTAGATTTTCCTTACCGACAAAAAACAATTATCTCACCTTGATTTTCAGATTGAACGTTAGAATTTACCTCTAGATTAAGAATATAACATGCTTTCATAGAGAAAAATTTTTGCTTGTTCCGGCTTCACACAGACAACTTCATTCTTTTATATCTCGTAAACCTGTACAGCGCATAAACTTTACTTTCTCCAGCCTCTTATAAACAATTGATAAATAGTCTACGCCAATTTGTAATGAAGGTATAAACAACCGCGGTTTGTTTATGCTACAAATAAGTGTGTGGCTAATGGAATTCTATTTGTTTCCTAAGCATTCCCCATATTCCATTTCTCAAATCATTAGCCAATAAAGCAAGAGTTCCTTCTGGTCAAGATTCAGATTCAGATTCAATAACTTTATTTCTTTAGGCTTACAAAATAAGCAATTAGAACTTAAGCCTTTACTTATCAATCTCACATAGCTTAGATACATGGTAGCAAATTGTCTTTTTATGTTTAAATTAGTATATCATTTAAATAGTTCTCTATTGTAATCTAACACAATTAGTTTTACATAATTTTCAAAATATGTTATGGTACCTTTTATGTTTTGGTGTATGTAATAGCTATAAAATAAACTAATTGTTAAAATAAAACCCATCAACAAAGTGTAGAAAGTAGTGTGAATTAATCAATTTGTTTCACATAAACGAATTACATTTAACCTTTTAAAATTCAACGGTGGCAAGATAAGGGTTATTGATGATGATGTTTATGACGCAAGGAAACTCATCATTATCGTTAACACTCCGATAACAGCACCAGCTTACGGCCAAAACAATATGGCCTCGCACACATGATATATTCCAGTGAATTTTCATTCGAAGCGAAAAACAAATATAAGAGTGAAGCTTGTTTAAATTATCCAAAGTTTAATTAAAAGTTTTACACAAACACACTTCACTCTGATGCGCCACAGTAATACCATATTTAATTAATATATCCAACTAACGAGCTAGTTAACAAGGGCCTCCAGGGTATAATTAGTCCACCTGTGTATTATGTTCCCTGTTATTGAGAGGCCCTTTTCTGCTTACCAAGCGCTTCTATGACAAGGGTATCGTAGAATTTGTAGAATCACTATGAGATGATAGAAGTTCCAGATATTGCAGTCCTAGAAGCACATAAAATATCATGTAATAGTTCTTTAACCTTGTCAGTTTTGTTTTTATATGCAGTTTTATTAAGGTATCTAAGGTAGAGTACCAAAACGTGTGGTAGCAATTCTGCGACGATACCATTTTCATAGTGCGGTGAAGGATGAGCTTAGCAGTAGGGACTCAAAATATAAAAGTTTACTATAAAGTTATTGTTGCTACATAATATACAAAATATTGTGTCAAAATCTTTGCTCCGATGGACGGCAAAAGTGAAGTAATTGAACAGTTAATAAACTTTATTATTATCAAAGTTTATATTTATGCAAACCATCGCAATCAAACACTGAATAATAAGCAGTAAAGTTCTTCGAGATTAATAGATACTTGCTGCCTACTAGTTAAATCGATTATTTATTCATGAATGTCTGCGAGAATTAATTCCTGTCTTATTAAGTCAAACAAAGAACCTGTTTTATATTCAGGGTTAAATTAACAGGGTAAATTATAATGTAAAGTATACATCACCGCTAAATTACTGTTATTACCAAAATAAAAACAGATGCTGCAGGTGATTTACGTTTATCTTCCTAAAAGATATGTTATTATATTTACTCTTATAATAAAACGCTGAAGTTGCTTTATTTGCCTACAGGCGAAACACAGTATAGATAATAAACTTTGTCTAGTTAAAGGTTAAGAAAAAAATAAGTATTAATACTTACTCTATTCTTAACCTTTAACTTGTGTCTGCTTTCAATAAAGAATGTAAATTCTTTATCGAAAATCCACGCGGTGAAAGTCGCGGGTTGATCTTAATAACCGGTAAATATCATTTGAGCTTAAAATAGAACATTTTGTGGCCTTTCAGCATAGCCTCCCAACCCGCCCAAGATTGTGGGAGGAGGGGACCCCGTCACGTGATTTATTCCTCTAAGGATAGCTTTCCAGAAAATATTTAATGAGGTCGTATAATTTATAACTTTATTTCCACACAAAAAAAATTATAAGTAAATTTCCAGTTCTAACCTTCTTAGCTCCATGTAGCTGATTAAAGCCATAATATGAACGCAGGAAAAGCCAGTAACAGATTAAGACAAGTCGATAAATGACGAGGCAAGCGGCGGCGCTTGTATGTCGTTATCTAGCAAGAAAGGAGTTGTTTAGTGAAAAGTATTACGTTTTCGCGAAAGTCGTAAGTAAAAGTTTTTAGTCTTGATACACAAAAGTCGGCTTTAATAGATTATTTGATCATCTAACAAAAACGCTGTGGATTATTCTTCAAAAATTTTACCAACCTAGTGTTTAAAACACATAATCCAAGATAAAACTAAATATCATTTCCTTACATACGAAGCCTAGGTTCTGAGACAAATAACCATTTCAAAGTACAAAATTGCATAAGTATGTTCTACAAAAAAGTATTTTTTAACGTATTTTACCACAGCAAGTGTTTTCCATGACAAATGTATCAACTTTTTAGTCCATAATCGTTGTTGGCATGTATTATAAAGTATTCATACAGAACAATCAAATAGCTGAAGGACTAAGTACCCACCTATATCAACTGACAATAGATCAGTAAATCAATAATTAAATTGATTACCATCGCGTGTTACTAAAGTACCTACTCCAGTAGTACCTCAACGATCACAAAATAATTGTGATCCGATATCAATTGCTTTTGATCACCATAATCACACAATACTTTAGGTTTAAAGTATTTAAATTAAATAATAAATAAATAAATAATGTTGGACAATCCACACAGCATCATCTAGCCCCAAGCTAAGCAGAGCTTGTGTTATGGGTACTAGATGACTGATATACATAATACAATATAATAACATCGATAGATATTTTTTACTATACATAGAAAACGACCAGAACACTCTGAACAAATATCTGCAGATCGTACAAATATTTGTCCCGAGGCGGGAATCGAACCCGCAACTTACTGCGTCGCAGGTGGACCTTCGCCCACCGCGCCACAGAGTCAAGTCAAGTCGTCATTTGACACCACGAACTTAAATTTAAATTCTCTATGTAAGTACAAAAGGTCGAACTAACGTGGTGTAACTGAACTGTAACCGATTGATTTGTTCGACTTAACTTCTAACTCTTCCCAAAGCATAATCTGAATAACAATGAGTTAGATTTAACAGATGAACCTGATACTTCGCTTCTTTGGAGAAGGATCGAAATCCGAGCTTCAGTTATGCGATTTATTTTGTACCACTACCACTACTAACTACATATAAATAAATAACTACAATAAATATTATAAATAAATAAGTACCTACAATAAATAACTACTGTGGGTAGGTACCTACTATCAAGCTAGAATGTTTTTTGTTTTAGCTTTTTGTTAATAATGTATATAGATACTGTAAATTTTATTATCTATGTATTCGCTTTAATTTCTAATGTATCAGTTTATAAATTAGTCTTCTCCTACTCTTGCCTTAGGTACCCGCATCAGTCTGTGTTATTGTAATTTGTATGGAGGAGTTGTTTAATATTGATAAAATAAAAATACTCCTCATGCATACCTAATACCTAAATAATTATATCTATATCTATACTATTATAATATTACAAAGTGGAAAGACTTGATTGTTTGTTTGTTTCAATTGAATAGGCTATGAAACTTCTGGACGATTTTAAAAATTCTTTCACCATTAGAATCCTAAAGTTTATGTTATGAACATAGGCTATAAATATTTTTCAAAAAAGTTAGGGTTCCGCATGAAAAATTAATTTTTTGTTTAATACCCGTGCGAAGCCGGGGCAGACCTCTAGTAAATCATAATTTATGTTTGAGCTGTTCTCGTGGAGCTAATCTTAACTAGATATTACACAAAAAAACATGATATACTTTAAACGTTGCAGCCAGCATCTTGGGGACGCTTCCGACTGGTATCGGTATGAATCAGTTGAGCTCCTGTAGATCGTTTGCAACAATCTGCATTTAGCTACATTCTTTCAATTGTATAACACGTTACTAGTTCCAATTTGGTTATTTAATCGTTGCTTAAATAAAGTATTTTCAGAATCTATTTCAAAATGACTTCATAGTATCTTCCCATTTCCAAAAGACTGTCGCTCAAGGCTGGCCTGCCGTTAATAAATTTACCGAGAAGCTTTCACAGAACAAACGGAGTGAACCGAACATGAAATTAATTATTCAACAAGTCAACAATTCAAACAAGTCCCTATTTTTTGAATATTTCGTTATTAAAAAAATAGGGACTTGTACCTAAGCAAAATCTTGCGAAAAACTAATATAAATTACGACAATCGAATAAAGGAACTAGTATTAAAAATTGGCAATGCTAATTCGTTAAAGCCAGCATGCCAAACGACTAAAAAATTTGTCTAGATTGTACAAGACGCATGCCTTAGGTCCCCAAGGTTTCCCACAAACGCCCAAACGGCTCAAAAAGGTAAACTCGGTCAAGACGAGTGTTATTTGCCAGGGACTCTGGCTGTAGATGCTGCGTAGTCGCGGCCGTTATATAACTTTTAAGTAAATGATTATATAAACAGAATACATAAACTATTAAAACATTTTATAAAGCACAATTTATTTCATAACATCTTAATCTTATATTAAATTTTAATAATTGGTCCTTGCCTTATGTAACAAACCACGTAATGCCACGTAAAGCACCTGAATTACAGTGTCATAAGCTTAAACAATGATTAATTGTAAACAAAATACCTGCCACCAGGTGGCACTGTAATTAATGAAATTAATTCTGCAGAGCGGCCCGGCCCTCACGCTTTACACGAGTGTCTAATTTTCCTTAAAGTTCGCGCTCTCATAAAATCTAGGGGCTGGCACTCACAAGATTGTTTGCGAGTCTTCATTAAAATTGCAGCGTTGCCCTGGCTTTTTGCGCCTGCGTCTTAGACAAGTCGCCAGAACGAAAGCCACTAACAAGCAGAAAAACTTCATATCACAGTCTTTTCCTCAAAGTTAAAAGGGTCGCTTTTACTATTCCGCATCAGACCATTTATCTACAAGACTGCTTTACAAAACTCTGCCTGCCCATTACATATGAAAGTGAACAGCGAAGAAAATCAACTCAGAACTTTGTATCTTTTATTTTCTTTGTTAGGATTTCTTTTCTAGGATGGCTTATATTTTAAGGAAGATTTGTAAGCAACAACTTTGACCAACTGTCGCTATTCCGTTATATTGCAATCACTTTGCGAAATACTAGCTGGCAAAAGGAATCCCTAGCTTATGCTTATTGAAATCTAGCAGTCCGCCCCGGCTTCGCACGGGTATTAAACAAAAATTTCAGAAATTATTCACACTAACACGATGGGTTTTACAGTTTTCATAGGGATCCCTTACTTTTTTAACAGCATTGGGGTTTTTGACATTGACTCGACACTCCATAACTGACACTGACCGTAGAGAAAAAGCAAGCACCGTGCGCTATATTATATTCAAGCTCTTTCTCTATTATGACGCGCCAAAATAGAAAAAGAGGTTGAATATACAGCGCACAGTTCAATTATTGAATTTTTCATGCTGATCCCTAACTTTTTTGAAAATATTATATAGCCTATGTTCATCACGGAAAATTAAAGATTCCAATCGTGAAATAATTTTTAAATTTGGTTCAGTAGTTTCGGAGCCTATTCAATTCAAACAAACAAACAAACAATCAAATCTTTCCCTCTATAATATTAGTATAGATAACCAAGGACCTTTCGCTATAGAGCGAATCAATATTATTTGAACCCTAATATTATTTGAATCAATTCAAATAATATTAGGGTATAAAGGTCAAGTGGTAGGCGTAACGTAAGTAATTTTCCTCTCTCAGTATGGGATGGACACATAAAAACATACATATAGGTAGTGTGTGTGTAAAATTTATATTTTTGTAAATATTTGTAAATACCTGCGCGAACCCAGGGCTGGACCGTTAGTATTTTATATAATATCCAATGATGAATAGCTGTGCGACTGATTCTGCAATGATATTATAAATAAATATATAATAAATTATTTAATCCCTATTTTTGCTATAAAGCCCCGAAGAAAGACCTCACAATAAAGTTTTCATTGAGAGTACCCATTCATTGTACGATAAAACTGTTTTAACGTTCTCTGGAGTTTATTTTATCGTATTTATTCGGAACTAAAATATTTGATAGTTATAGTAAACAAACTGAAATATATTGATCAATATAATACATACTCCTAACAGTAGAGTGAATCACTTATTGATTTCTATATATAGGTACACTTGTATGATTATGTTCCGATTGATTAAATGATTATAATTATAGTAGGATCAGTCTGATTAAACTTGATTAAAACATTAAACAGTGTCAATTTAATGTTAACTAAGCTCAAAACAACTGGTTACACAGAGAAAGATTTAGATTTTCCTTACCGACAAAAAACAATTATCTCACCTTGATTTTCAGATTGAACGTTAGAATTTACCTCTAGATTAAGAATATAACATGCTTTCATAGAGAAAAATTTTTGCTTGTTCCGGCTTCACACAGACAACTTCATTCTTTTATATCTCGTAAACCTGTACAGCGCATAAACTTTACTTTCTCCAGCCTCTTATAAACAATTGATAAATAGTCTACGCCAATTTGTAATGAAGGTATAAACAACCGCGGTTTGTTTATGCTACAAATAAGTGTGTGGCTAATGGAATTCTATTTGTTTCCTAAGCATTCCCCATATTCCATTTCTCAAATCATTAGCCAATAAAGCAAGAGTTCCTTCTGGTCAAGATTCAGATTCAGATTCAATAACTTTATTTCTTTAGGCTTACAAAATAAGCAATTAGAACTTAAGCCTTTACTTATCAATCTCACATAGCTTAGATACATGGTAGCAAATTGTCTTTTTATGTTTAAATTAGTATATCATTTAAATAGTTCTCTATTGTAATCTAACACAATTAGTTTTACATAATTTTCAAAATATGTTATGGTACCTTTTATGTTTTGGTGTATGTAATAGCTATAAAATAAACTAATTGTTAAAATAAAACCCATCAACAAAGTGTAGAAAGTAGTGTGAATTAATCAATTTGTTTCACATAAACGAATTACATTTAACCTTTTAAAATTCAACGGTGGCAAGATAAGGGTTATTGATGATGATGTTTATGACGCAAGGAAACTCATCATTATCGTTAACACTCCGATAACAGCACCAGCTTACGGCCAAAACAATATGGCCTCGCACACATGATATATTCCAGTGAATTTTCATTCGAAGCGAAAAACAAATATAAGAGTGAAGCTTGTTTAAATTATCCAAAGTTTAATTAAAAGTTTTACACAAACACACTTCACTCTGATGCGCCACAGTAATACCATATTTAATTAATATATCCAACTAACGAGCTAGTTAACAAGGGCCTCCAGGGTATAATTAGTCCACCTGTGTATTATGTTCCCTGTTATTGAGAGGCCCTTTTCTGCTTACCAAGCGCTTCTATGACAAGGGTATCGTAGAATTTGTAGAATCACTATGAGATGATAGAAGTTCCAGATATTGCAGTCCTAGAAGCACATAAAATATCATGTAATAGTTCTTTAACCTTGTCAGTTTTGTTTTTATATGCAGTTTTATTAAGGTATCTAAGGTAGAGTACCAAAACGTGTGGTAGCAATTCTGCGACGATACCATTTTCATAGTGCGGTGAAGGATGAGCTTAGCAGTAGGGACTCAAAATATAAAAGTTTACTATAAAGTTATTGTTGCTACATAATATACAAAATATTGTGTCAAAATCTTTGCTCCGATGGACGGCAAAAGTGAAGTAATTGAACAGTTAATAAACTTTATTATTATCAAAGTTTATATTTATGCAAACCATCGCAATCAAACACTGAATAATAAGCAGTAAAGTTCTTCGAGATTAATAGATACTTGCTGCCTACTAGTTAAATCGATTATTTATTCATGAATGTCTGCGAGAATTAATTCCTGTCTTATTAAGTCAAACAAAGAACCTGTTTTATATTCAGGGTTAAATTAACAGGGTAAATTATAATGTAAAGTATACATCACCGCTAAATTACTGTTATTACCAAAATAAAAACAGATGCTGCAGGTGATTTACGTTTATCTTCCTAAAAGATATGTTATTATATTTACTCTTATAATAAAACGCTGAAGTTGCTTTATTTGCCTACAGGCGAAACACAGTATAGATAATAAACTTTGTCTAGTTAAAGGTTAAGAAAAAAATAAGTATTAATACTTACTCTATTCTTAACCTTTAACTTGTGTCTGCTTTCAATAAAGAATGTAAATTCTTTATCGAAAATCCACGCGGTGAAAGTCGCGGGTTGATCTTAATAACCGGTAAATATCATTTGAGCTTAAAATAGAACATTTTGTGGCCTTTCAGCATAGCCTCCCAACCCGCCCAAGATTGTGGGAGGAGGGGACCCCGTCACGTGATTTATTCCTCTAAGGATAGCTTTCCAGAAAATATTTAATGAGGTCGTATAATTTATAACTTTATTTCCACACAAAAAAAATTATAAGTAAATTTCCAGTTCTAACCTTCTTAGCTCCATGTAGCTGATTAAAGCCATAATATGAACGCAGGAAAAGCCAGTAACAGATTAAGACAAGTCGATAAATGACGAGGCAAGCGGCGGCGCTTGTATGTCGTTATCTAGCAAGAAAGGAGTTGTTTAGTGAAAAGTATTACGTTTTCGCGAAAGTCGTAAGTAAAAGTTTTTAGTCTTGATACACAAAAGTCGGCTTTAATAGATTATTTGATCATCTAACAAAAACGCTGTGGATTATTCTTCAAAAATTTTACCAACCTAGTGTTTAAAACACATAATCCAAGATAAAACTAAATATCATTTCCTTACATACGAAGCCTAGGTTCTGAGACAAATAACCATTTCAAAGTACAAAATTGCATAAGTATGTTCTACAAAAAAGTATTTTTTAACGTATTTTACCACAGCAAGTGTTTTCCATGACAAATGTATCAACTTTTTAGTCCATAATCGTTGTTGGCATGTATTATAAAGTATTCATACAGAACAATCAAATAGCTGAAGGACTAAGTACCCACCTATATCAACTGACAATAGATCAGTAAATCAATAATTAAATTGATTACCATCGCGTGTTACTAAAGTACCTACTCCAGTAGTACCTCAACGATCACAAAATAATTGTGATCCGATATCAATTGCTTTTGATCACCATAATCACACAATACTTTAGGTTTAAAGTATTTAAATTAAATAATAAATAAATAAATAATGTTGGACAATCCACACAGCATCATCTAGCCCCAAGCTAAGCAGAGCTTGTGTTATGGGTACTAGATGACTGATATACATAATACAATATAATAACATCGATAGATATTTTTTACTATACATAGAAAACGACCAGAACACTCTGAACAAATATCTGCAGATCGTACAAATATTTGTCCCGAGGCGGGAATCGAACCCGCAACTTACTGCGTCGCAGGTGGACCTTCGCCCACCGCGCCACAGAGTCAAGTCAAGTCGTCATTTGACACCACGAACTTAAATTTAAATTCTCTATGTAAGTACAAAAGGTCGAACTAACGTGGTGTAACTGAACTGTAACCGATTGATTTGTTCGACTTAACTTCTAACTCTTCCCAAAGCATAATCTGAATAACAATGAGTTAGATTTAACAGATGAACCTGATACTTCGCTTCTTTGGAGAAGGATCGAAATCCGAGCTTCAGTTATGCGATTTATTTTGTACCACTACCACTACTAACTACATATAAATAAATAACTACAATAAATATTATAAATAAATAAGTACCTACAATAAATAACTACTGTGGGTAGGTACCTACTATCAAGCTAGAATGTTTTTTGTTTTAGCTTTTTGTTAATAATGTATATAGATACTGTAAATTTTATTATCTATGTATTCGCTTTAATTTCTAATGTATCAGTTTATAAATTAGTCTTCTCCTACTCTTGCCTTAGGTACCCGCATCAGTCTGTGTTATTGTAATTTGTATGGAGGAGTTGTTTAATATTGATAAAATAAAAATACTCCTCATGCATACCTAATACCTAAATAATTATATCTATATCTATACTATTATAATATTACAAAGTGGAAAGACTTGATTGTTTGTTTGTTTCAATTGAATAGGCTATGAAACTTCTGGACGATTTTAAAAATTCTTTCACCATTAGAATCCTAAAGTTTATGTTATGAACATAGGCTATAAATATTTTTCAAAAAAGTTAGGGTTCCGCATGAAAAATTAATTTTTTGTTTAATACCCGTGCGAAGCCGGGGCAGACCTCTAGTAAATCATAATTTATGTTTGAGCTGTTCTCGTGGAGCTAATCTTAACTAGATATTACACAAAAAAACATGATATACTTTAAACGTTGCAGCCAGCATCTTGGGGACGCTTCCGACTGGTATCGGTATGAATCAGTTGAGCTCCTGTAGATCGTTTGCAACAATCTGCATTTAGCTACATTCTTTCAATTGTATAACACGTTACTAGTTCCAATTTGGTTATTTAATCGTTGCTTAAATAAAGTATTTTCAGAATCTATTTCAAAATGACTTCATAGTATCTTCCCATTTCCAAAAGACTGTCGCTCAAGGCTGGCCTGCCGTTAATAAATTTACCGAGAAGCTTTCACAGAACAAACGGAGTGAACCGAACATGAAATTAATTATTCAACAAGTCAACAATTCAAACAAGTCCCTATTTTTTGAATATTTCGTTATTAAAAAAATAGGGACTTGTACCTAAGCAAAATCTTGCGAAAAACTAATATAAATTACGACAATCGAATAAAGGAACTAGTATTAAAAATTGGCAATGCTAATTCGTTAAAGCCAGCATGCCAAACGACTAAAAAATTTGTCTAGATTGTACAAGACGCATGCCTTAGGTCCCCAAGGTTTCCCACAAACGCCCAAACGGCTCAAAAAGGTAAACTCGGTCAAGACGAGTGTTATTTGCCAGGGACTCTGGCTGTAGATGCTGCGTAGTCGCGGCCGTTATATAACTTTTAAGTAAATGATTATATAAACAGAATACATAAACTATTAAAACATTTTATAAAGCACAATTTATTTCATAACATCTTAATCTTATATTAAATTTTAATAATTGGTCCTTGCCTTATGTAACAAACCACGTAATGCCACGTAAAGCACCTGAATTACAGTGTCATAAGCTTAAACAATGATTAATTGTAAACAAAATACCTGCCACCAGGTGGCACTGTAATTAATGAAATTAATTCTGCAGAGCGGCCCGGCCCTCACGCTTTACACGAGTGTCTAATTTTCCTTAAAGTTCGCGCTCTCATAAAATCTAGGGGCTGGCACTCACAAGATTGTTTGCGAGTCTTCATTAAAATTGCAGCGTTGCCCTGGCTTTTTGCGCCTGCGTCTTAGACAAGTCGCCAGAACGAAAGCCACTAACAAGCAGAAAAACTTCATATCACAGTCTTTTCCTCAAAGTTAAAAGGGTCGCTTTTACTATTCCGCATCAGACCATTTATCTACAAGACTGCTTTACAAAACTCTGCCTGCCCATTACATATGAAAGTGAACAGCGAAGAAAATCAACTCAGAACTTTGTATCTTTTATTTTCTTTGTTAGGATTTCTTTTCTAGGATGGCTTATATTTTAAGGAAGATTTGTAAGCAACAACTTTGACCAACTGTCGCTATTCCGTTATATTGCAATCACTTTGCGAAATACTAGCTGGCAAAAGGAATCCCTAGCTTATGCTTATTGAAATCTAGCAGTCCGCCCCGGCTTCGCACGGGTATTAAACAAAAATTTCAGAAATTATTCACACTAACACGATGGGTTTTACAGTTTTCATAGGGATCCCTTACTTTTTTAACAGCATTGGGGTTTTTGACATTGACTCGACACTCCATAACTGACACTGACCGTAGAGAAAAAGCAAGCACCGTGCGCTATATTATATTCAAGCTCTTTCTCTATTATGACGCGCCAAAATAGAAAAAGAGGTTGAATATACAGCGCACAGTTCAATTATTGAATTTTTCATGCTGATCCCTAACTTTTTTGAAAATATTATATAGCCTATGTTCATCACGGAAAATTAAAGATTCCAATCGTGAAATAATTTTTAAATTTGGTTCAGTAGTTTCGGAGCCTATTCAATTCAAACAAACAAACAAACAATCAAATCTTTCCCTCTATAATATTAGTATAGATAACCAAGGACCTTTCGCTATAGAGCGAATCAATATTATTTGAACCCTAATATTATTTGAATCAATTCAAATAATATTAGGGTATAAAGGTCAAGTGGTAGGCGTAACGTAAGTAATTTTCCTCTCTCAGTATGGGATGGACACATAAAAACATACATATAGGTAGTGTGTGTGTAAAATTTATATTTTTGTAAATATTTGTAAATACCTGCGCGAACCCAGGGCTGGACCGTTAGTATTTTATATAATATCCAATGATGAATAGCTGTGCGACTGATTCTGCAATGATATTATAAATAAATATATAATAAATTATTTAATCCCTATTTTTGCTATAAAGCCCCGAAGAAAGACCTCACAATAAAGTTTTCATTGAGAGTACCCATTCATTGTACGATAAAACTGTTTTAACGTTCTCTGGAGTTTATTTTATCGTATTTATTCGGAACTAAAATATTTGATAGTTATAGTAAACAAACTGAAATATATTGATCAATATAATACATACTCCTAACAGTAGAGTGAATCACTTATTGATTTCTATATATAGGTACACTTGTATGATTATGTTCCGATTGATTAAATGATTATAATTATAGTAGGATCAGTCTGATTAAACTTGATTAAAACATTAAACAGTGTCAATTTAATGTTAACTAAGCTCAAAACAACTGGTTACACAGAGAAAGATTTAGATTTTCCTTACCGACAAAAAACAATTATCTCACCTTGATTTTCAGATTGAACGTTAGAATTTACCTCTAGATTAAGAATATAACATGCTTTCATAGAGAAAAATTTTTGCTTGTTCCGGCTTCACACAGACAACTTCATTCTTTTATATCTCGTAAACCTGTAGGCCAAGCACGGGGATTGTTCTCTAGGGTAGAATAGACAATAATGACATCGCATTGCCATACATTGCGTACATTATTGAAGTTGAAGAAATTAATTTCAAATTATTTACGCATTCGATGATAAAGTGACGTCATTTTTGTCTATTCTACCTTAGACAAGAAAGCCCGTGCTTGCCCTGTAGGCCAAGCACGGGGATTGTTCTCTAGGGTAGAATAGACAATAATGACATCGCATTGCCATACATTGCGTACATTATTGAAGTTGAAGAAATTAATTTCAAATTATTTACGCATTCGATGATAAAGTGACGTCATTTTTGTCTATTCTACCTTAGACAAGAAAGCCCGTGCTTGCCCTACTGTACAGCGCATAAACTTTACTTTCTCCAGCCTCTTATAAACAATTGATAAATAGTCTACGCCAATTTGTAATGAAGGTATAAACAACCGCGGTTTGTTTATGCTACAAATAAGTGTGTGGCTAATGGAATTCTATTTGTTTCCTAAGCATTCCCCATATTCCATTTCTCAAATCATTAGCCAATAAAGCAAGAGTTCCTTCTGGTCAAGATTCAGATTCAGATTCAATAACTTTATTTCTTTAGGCTTACAAAATAAGCAATTAGAACTTAAGCCTTTACTTATCAATCTCACATAGCTTAGATACATGGTAGCAAATTGTCTTTTTATGTTTAAATTAGTATATCATTTAAATAGTTCTCTATTGTAATCTAACACAATTAGTTTTACATAATTTTCAAAATATGTTATGGTACCTTTTATGTTTTGGTGTATGTAATAGCTATAAAATAAACTAATTGTTAAAATAAAACCCATCAACAAAGTGTAGAAAGTAGTGTGAATTAATCAATTTGTTTCACATAAACGAATTACATTTAACCTTTTAAAATTCAACGGTGGCAAGATAAGGGTTATTGATGATGATGTTTATGACGCAAGGAAACTCATCATTATCGTTAACACTCCGATAACAGCACCAGCTTACGGCCAAAACAATATGGCCTCGCACACATGATATATTCCAGTGAATTTTCATTCGAAGCGAAAAACAAATATAAGAGTGAAGCTTGTTTAAATTATCCAAAGTTTAATTAAAAGTTTTACACAAACACACTTCACTCTGATGCGCCACAGTAATACCATATTTAATTAATATATCCAACTAACGAGCTAGTTAACAAGGGCCTCCAGGGTATAATTAGTCCACCTGTGTATTATGTTCCCTGTTATTGAGAGGCCCTTTTCTGCTTACCAAGCGCTTCTATGACAAGGGTATCGTAGAATTTGTAGAATCACTATGAGATGATAGAAGTTCCAGATATTGCAGTCCTAGAAGCACATAAAATATCATGTAATAGTTCTTTAACCTTGTCAGTTTTGTTTTTATATGCAGTTTTATTAAGGTATCTAAGGTAGAGTACCAAAACGTGTGGTAGCAATTCTGCGACGATACCATTTTCATAGTGCGGTGAAGGATGAGCTTAGCAGTAGGGACTCAAAATATAAAAGTTTACTATAAAGTTATTGTTGCTACATAATATACAAAATATTGTGTCAAAATCTTTGCTCCGATGGACGGCAAAAGTGAAGTAATTGAACAGTTAATAAACTTTATTATTATCAAAGTTTATATTTATGCAAACCATCGCAATCAAACACTGAATAATAAGCAGTAAAGTTCTTCGAGATTAATAGATACTTGCTGCCTACTAGTTAAATCGATTATTTATTCATGAATGTCTGCGAGAATTAATTCCTGTCTTATTAAGTCAAACAAAGAACCTGTTTTATATTCAGGGTTAAATTAACAGGGTAAATTATAATGTAAAGTATACATCACCGCTAAATTACTGTTATTACCAAAATAAAAACAGATGCTGCAGGTGATTTACGTTTATCTTCCTAAAAGATATGTTATTATATTTACTCTTATAATAAAACGCTGAAGTTGCTTTATTTGCCTACAGGCGAAACACAGTATAGATAATAAACTTTGTCTAGTTAAAGGTTAAGAAAAAAATAAGTATTAATACTTACTCTATTCTTAACCTTTAACTTGTGTCTGCTTTCAATAAAGAATGTAAATTCTTTATCGAAAATCCACGCGGTGAAAGTCGCGGGTTGATCTTAATAACCGGTAAATATCATTTGAGCTTAAAATAGAACATTTTGTGGCCTTTCAGCATAGCCTCCCAACCCGCCCAAGATTGTGGGAGGAGGGGACCCCGTCACGTGATTTATTCCTCTAAGGATAGCTTTCCAGAAAATATTTAATGAGGTCGTATGTCCCGCATATAAAAACATACTTGTGAAGTTTAAAGTCTAGTCTAGATAGAATTTAACCACAGATTTTAAATTGATTCATAACTTAACAATGAAAAGGTTTATTTGGGATCGTTAATTACGTTCTCGAGCTCAGGTAAGCCCCTGTTTGCATACTTCAGGCCACCGGTATCTATGTACAGAATTTATATTACGCTAAAAACTTTCTCTGGTATTTTATACCTGCGAGGTTCCGATGAAAACAACCCTTATTCAAAAGATGTGATAAGGGTACACCCTGTAGGTACTATAGTTGGAATGCGGTATTTTCAGAGAATGTTAATGCTACTCGGATAGTGTCTTCACTCTATCTTACAGAGTGTGACCTCACACTCACCTCACTCTCTTTTTCTAGGTTTTCAAGTAAATTTTTAGTTTATAGTACAGTACTATAGCTACCCAATGAAATTTATATTATTGAAGAACAATAAATGTATTTTTTTATTTATTTATAAAGCAATGCCAACAATACCCACAGTTAATATAATTATAAAAATCTTAGGATATATAATATGTACTTCAAATAGGTTGTGTGGATTGTGCATGAGCACAATATTTACATAGGGTATGTATGTAATAAATGTACAATAAATGTGTAATTTCTACCCAAAATCACTGTTTTCAGTGGTACTAAAGACCAGTAACGACCGATTTCTGGGAACTGATGAGTCTAAATATAGCTTAATCCAATTACGAGATCTTGTTTATCTCGTTTAAGCGTCCCCGCTCCGAGGCGTCTTTAAAAATGCAACAGGAAATCGTGCTGAATCCACCAGACGGCTGACAGCACAGTTTCGTAGCTTTACAACAAACGTACGGCACGTAGGGAGAGCTTTGCACGTCCGCACAGACAGAAAAATGGCTTCATCGTATCTTCGTTATATGTAACTAGCGGCTCCGGCTTCGCACAGGTATTAAACAAAAATTTAATATATGCGGATCCCTAACTTTTTTGAAGATATTCTATAGCATATGTTCATCACGGAAAATTTAGGATTCTAATCGATTTTTCAAATCGGTCCAGTAGTTTTGGAGCCTTTTCAATTCAAAAAACAAACAGTCAAATCTTTCCTCTTTATAATATAAGTATCAATGTCCATACAGTTGACGGTAGAAATTGGCAATTGGGAATATGTACATACATTTTAGTCGACTTGCGTGATCGAAATCGGGTTTTCGTTAATTTTCAATGGATATTTTGCACGTCTCATGCGATTTACTATTTTCCTATTGACATAAATTCCGCTGGACCTATATCAAATTGTGTAAGATCACCGGGATATTGTCCCCTGGGGGATACAGATCCTCGTGGTGTCATCCATCAAATTTTACTAACAGAAAAGGGAATTCACTATTAGTACAAATATCACAAAACGGTTCACTCAATGTATCAAGCTAACAATGCAAATCAATGGAATCGACGACATGTGAGCCGCTATAAAATGACTAGCTATAAAAGATGATTTGACTATGAAACTCGAGTGGATGTGCCATCAAAGCCTCGTTACGCGCATGATGGAGAAACCCTCGTAACTGTCCTCATTAGACAGTAGACACCTCAGAGTTCATGTTCTTCATGTTCGCTTCGACGAAACTGTTTTCATTTTCATAATACGATTAACAATTCAATAGCATATTTTAAAGTTAACAACTCAAAGTCACTTGAATAACTGCGATGTCAGTGACTTACAACGTGAATAGGTTTATACAAGAATAAACAATTTATAAAGCTGTGCAAATCATGCTCGTAGGTACAAGAGCGTTCCGTGACATTGTTGTGAATTCTATGAACGTTTTTAAGCGGGAAAGGATTTCCAACAATTTTTGTTGATTTTTAGTCCATTGGAAACTGTCATAAATTAATTTATTCCTATAGTACAATGTTTCAGTATTGTATTAAATACATTTATTCCGAGGACATTCCTGTTATGTAATAGGGTCACATCTACCTAACAATTTCAATAGCAATGAAAATCCCAGAGCAAAGCGTCGTGGCATAACTTCACTGAGATCACCTGTGCAGAATAAGAGCAACTTCATACAGAAGGTGCACTTTGACTAGTAGGTATATACTCTGCTGAGTCTGAATTCTAATTCTAAACTTGCCTTACAAGCATTAGTAGGCTGAACAATTCCATATGTGAATATACCACAGTTCTTGGAGTCATATTACAAAAGTTATGAATCGTTGTAACAGTTGTACCTAACTGCCTGCGTAATAACGTTTTATAACTATTCATGTCACGTTGTTATACATGTTTATTTCTTACACCACCAACGCAAAACACCCAAAAATTCCATGTCATTTCAATAATACACCACTACAATGCATAAATACTACTGATATTAACCTACTGCCCCATTTAGAGAGTAAACAAATCAAAGAAATAATTATAAGAGAGTTTTATTAATTATTAGTTGAATATTTTATTAGAATAATTTTAATTAGATGGTTATCAGGGGAGGCCTAACGTGCAGTAGTGGTCTAGTAAAGACTGATGTTGATAATGATGATAAAATCGGGCAAATCTAGCACGCAATTTGTTAACGTTATAATTTCCTAATAAATAATAGTAGAAATCTAATAAATAAGCAGGTAAAAATTTTATCATGTACCTATCCCCTTTAATGCACACGTACCCACGTTTATAGCTTTATCATTATCTCTCTCTTCCAATAAGGTTTGCTGGAAGAGAACTCTTTTTAGGGTAAGCTCGCTTTTGCCATTTCTTTTTCATCTTAATGCTTTTTGTATATTTAATCGTGCAATAAAGAATTACATATAAATTAATTCCGAAAACACTACGGAATGTAAAGACATTAAAGTTTATATCAGAGAAACGGGCGTGGCAATGCAGTGGGCTCTTAATCAAAATAACTAGGAATTCCAAGTGGCTTGGAATCTGTTTGTGCGACATCTCGCCCGCCTGAGAAGTTTCAGCGAGTTCTATGAACTGCTCTAAGAGCCACTTGCTGTGCTGAGAATTAAATTTAGCTTGTACGTGCATCGTCTTAGTAGAATACTTTGGGTGGGTAAGCTTTATTTTATAAGGTTACACTGAGTTGAGTTGGAGTCGATTGAAATTATACGTTTTAGCTACGATTAACTCCCGAATACTTGAATGATTAAGGAAATAGACTACTAGAATCTTAGACATATGTTTAGTAAAAACTGTAAAAAAATGCCGACTTTAGGTGCTTTATGAGATTGTTACAGTGTAAACATTATAATAATACTCTATTTTCAAGTTTACAAAGAAAATTGAATAATAGAACTAAATTAGAATATGCATTTACAATTCAAACAATTGAGCTAACTGCAGACTGCAAACAATCTACAAAACAGTTTTTTTATTTTCTACATAAATCAGGACTTGCTACTATTTATATCCACAATCTGTAAGTGCACATATTTTACTACAAAATGACAACAGATACCTAGCAGAATAAAAAAAACAACTATTAAATTCGTTTTATTACCTATTTCCATGAAAGTATGAATAAGTTCGGAAGGAGTCTCATAAAAAATAAAAAGAAGCACTCGGTACTCTGACATACTGTCTATGATTCAAATAGTATGTCAGTCGCCGCCATAACGCCCATAGACACGAACCTAGTAACATCATATAAACAAATCAAAACAAAATGAAAAACACCGTCTTGTGTGGTCAGATTTTGACAAAATCACAATGCGTTTGTCAATAAAAAACACCGGATCACATTTCGTAGATAAATTTCTTATTTCACCAACTTATTATTTCGATTTGACGCAAAATTATTATCAACATAAAAATCAAACTATAAGCACAAAATCTAGCCAGTGCTGCCAACATGTAAACATGTAAATTTTCCAGTAAGTGTGGGAGGATATTAAAAATGTTTTAATTCTCATATTTTATTGACTTTAAATTATGAATCAGGTAAATAGGCATTTCATTATCCTGGTTATATAAAATAATATGTGTTAAGTATTCGAAATATAATTAGGATACCTATTGAATTTCACTTTGTAATATCTATACAATAGCTTAGCTTTAGGGATACGAATTTCGAAATACCTATGTTTGTTTTTTATTTGAGCCAACCTCCAAAATAGCTGAACCCGATTGGATAATACTTTTACTGACGATCATGCTACGCAGATGTTATATCGAGATTATCGATAGCCGTGGGGCATACTAATAATCAATATTTTTTTCATATTTCCGAGTGATGAAAATTGGAAGTTAAATTGAATTCGCATAATCAGAGAATCTCATATTTAAAATAATTTGAATCCTACTAAATCTAGTGTAGCATACAGTATGCATAAAGATTTTTCATGTAAAAGCATTCGGGCATTATATGTAGGTATATAATTTTTTATTTGTTATGTACTTATCAATAAACAATGAATATGAGAATAATGTATATTTTTTTTCATTATTAGGAACGTTTCATTGATATTCCCAGTAACAATCATAAGATGTGGCTGCAAATGTACATATAAATAATTATAATTTTTATTTGATTTTTTTAATTATATTGGTTAGGCATTTCCATATGAACAACGTATACGAAGCCGCAGGCAGAAAATGTTGTCAGCCAGTTAATAGGCACAAAGAATAATTTATTCAAACTAAAATTAAACATGGAACGGAGACTTTGGATGTGTTTATGTTTGTTACTTCTGCACACACACTCAGAGGCCTGAACAGATTTTGTTGAAATTTCTTCGATTAGTAAATAGGGGTTACTATTTAATCCCGGGAACAATCAAATTCACTGCAGTTAGCACCATAAATATTAATAATTAATGTTTTAGGTAAATAGAATTTGTTGAATTATTATTTTTATTAACATAATCCAGATTTTATTGTCACTTTCGTGCGATACTTATTGTATTAATTAATTTTAATTAGTTAGTGTGAGTGGTTGTATGACCGTTCTAATTAAATGAATAAATAAAAATAAAGCGCTGGCGTATATTGAAAATTATAAAAAGTAGGACTAATAAACACGATTACCGTGGCTAAAGCAGTACCTAAAATGATTCATTATAATTTACATATTCATATGTAAACCATTATTAGGAAGAACATTTATAAAAATTATGGGTATTTTTTTCTTTTGTTGGCAACTCTATATACACTGACACTCAATGTCATTCCGCCATTGTTAGGAATCAAGTTTGATTTGATAGGATTCCGTCTGAACTTTTCTCTAAGTCTATGCCTATTTCCTAAAAAGTTAAGTCATCACCAGAATGCTGAGCGGCATTGCCACGTTGGATGGCGATGCTAATTCGTTGACGAAATAAAAGTCAGCATTTCGATCACTTTCGTGTATTATTTTAGTAAGGATCATATTATTTTTTTATTATCATATTAGCTACATTTATTCAATATCCTCCTACTTAACTACGAATTAGTTCTTGTAGGCGATAAATAGCGCTAAGCTTAATCGTCATGTCGTGGAATAATGTTTTCCGCTTTATCTTCTGGTCACGTGGTATTGAAGTGCGTAACGCTTCGTTAGTGACGTCACGGTTCTTTGAAAAGAGCTAGTCCATCTATACTAATATTATAAAGAGGAAAGATTTGATTGTTTGTTTGTTTGTATGTTTGTTTGTTTGTTTATTTGTTTGTTTGTTTGAATTGAATAGGCTCCGAAACTACTGGACCAATTTGAAAAATTCTTCCACCATAAGAATCCTAAAATTTCCGTGATGAACATAGGCTATAAAATATTTTCAAAAAAGTTAGAGATCCGTATAAAAACTTCAATAATAAAACCATAGCGCTATACATCAACTTCTTTTTTTTTTCTTTTTTTGCGTGCTCGCTTTTGCTGTGACTCAACTTCAACTTCTTTTTTTATGGCACCGCTTTTGCTGCGACGACTCCGCCAGTGTCAGTTATGGATTGTCATAGACATCACAATTCGTTACTGCGGTGCGAGAGGAAACTCAATGTCAAAAAATATAAAAACTTCAAGATTGGAACCATGCGATGTAGGCTATATAGCGGTGCGAGAGAAAAGTCTTTATATAAGTAAAGGAGGTAAAGGTACAATTTTAAAAAGGAAAGATTTTATTGTTTGTTTGTGGTTTGAATTGAATAGGTTCTGAAACTACTAGACCTTTTTGAAAAAAAAACATCATTAGAATGATAATCATAGGCATAATATAGAATATTTTTAAAGTTAGTGATCCCTATGAAAACTTCAATAATAAAGTACCTTATCTAACGTGTGTGTGTGTAAGAACTTAAAATTCTTTAAAATACCCGTGCGAAGCCGGGGCGGGCTGCTAGTTATTTATATATGCGAAATTTTCACCTGTCAAACGTACACCAAAATATTGTTCATTGGTTATGTCTTACTAAATGATATATCATTTGTCTAGATGATTGGGATAAGTTTAGATTATATTAGTTATTTACCTGATCCATAATAATTCAACGATTCTACGAAAACTAAAACCTGTCTTAAAATTCTTGAAAAAATTACTATTTTTTTCTTTTTCCGGGACAATTGGTAACGTCTGGCATAAAACTTCTAAACGAGATTCTATACACAATATTAAAAATAGGTAAGTACTTGACATTATTAACAACGTCTTTGTTTTAAAAAAAGTTGAAAACACTTAATAACCTATTCTAGACGGTCCTCAGTGGCGCAGTGGGTGAAAGTCAGCATGGGACACAGGAGATTGCGGGTTCGATTCCAGCCTTGGGACTAACGGCTGTACGATCGGCAGATATTTGCTAGTGTTTTAGTCAGAAGACGACCAAAACTATTATAAAAAATATCTGTATACATATGTTATATATTGCATTAAGTATCAGTCATCTAGTACCCATAACACAAGCTCTGCTTACCTTAGGACTAGATAATACAGAGTGGACTATCCAGTTTTATTTATTATTAAAAAGAAACACCTTCGATTTTACAAAGATTTGTGTCAAATCTGCAAAATTTTATTGCTCGTGGCGGCATGCCCTCGCATAATATCCATCTCATATTGGCGTACAATCATAATAAAGTGTAGAGGCTACTCCGTTTCTTATCTGTGGTGAATTGGTGATCCACATTGCTGTTTACCCGCTGCCTTTATTATTAATTAATACGGCAACCGAGCGTAAAGCATCTAATTAATTTGCCGTAGGTATGTCAATCCTGCTCTAGATTATGTGCTTTATAAATTGACAAGATTAGAATAAGCTTAGTTTATCTTTTTATTAAATAACGTAGGTAGTTATGATAGTAAACATATTGTCGTTGGAGTACTTGGAGCCATTTATTATATAGATAGATCATTTGCCACATTAGATTTAAGTAGTAGTTACCGTTTGTTTTTATACTGTTTTATAAGGTGCAATAAAGACATTATTATCTTATCTCATCTTATAACTATTTGGTTCACAAACATAGACAGCACAAAAAAAATTACACGAACCATTTTCGACTTCTATGCGGAAAAGTCGCAGGTAAAACCTTGTTAAAAATAAAGTATTACTTTATGTTAATATACCCTATCTTTGAGTAGATACTCAAAGTACCCAATGGAAACAAAATCGTTAAAACAATGGAGATCCGTGTAAACCGAACAGTCTATCAGTTGATTGATCGCTCCATTTCTAAAATATTAAATTTGTATATCTATGTAAAATGAAAACCCATCACAAAGTTAAAAGCGATTAAAGAGGGACAAATCGGAAGATTCAAAGATTTTCAACTTCGTTTTTCAGTAGAGAGGCATTTTTTCTATTCAATAAACTCAAAAGATGTTTGGACAATAATGTCCAATCGTTTATTAGACCTTCGTACAATCATTGGAAGCAGACTTTCCCAAGTTTCATAAAGAAAAGCAAACAATTGTGTTTTCCATCACAAAAACACCTTTTGTGTGAATTCAAATAATGACATCACCCCACGTAACCTAGACAAAGTCAATGATAGTTTCTCCACAGCCGAATTAGTTAAGGCTGGCCAAAGGAACGTGATTTTTTGTGTTTTGAGTCGTAACAAAACCGTATTTAAAATAAAAATCTTATCGTATATTATATGGAAAAATATGGCAGATAACAAAATAACTATTTTACGCGACTCACAACACAAAAAACTACGCTTATTTGGCATAAACCTTAGCTTTGAATGTAAAACAGGTTCATTTACCCGTGGGGCTGTTTAAGCGCTTGATCACTTGCATAGTTTACTGTGTGCAGAATAGCGTACGCTACACGCTACCGGAAACACGATAAGGGAGGCGGTGACGTATGAACTATAAATTGGAGCAGTGCACCGTTTCAGCTCTGGATCGTGCATTGTGGTAGGCAGGGGTAAAGTCGTGCCTTCGCGCCACTACGCCAGCACGCGATACCACCAACTTACCATAAAATACTCGTAAACTAGACAGTATGAAACTTGTATCCACAACACCTCGTTCCGAGTACAAACCATTGGTGCTACAAAGCTTTGGATTGTTATGGAAATAAATTATTCACGGTGTATGTTACGAGACCTTAGCTACCTACTGTAGGATCGATGGAATAATGTTTTGTAGATTGTTCGACTGTTCGTGTGAAGGGAAGATCAATCATAACATTCACGTCTACTATCACTACTACTATCACTCGGTCACACCCGTCTGTCATGAAAATCATGAAATGTTTGAAAGAACAAGATTCTTCAAGTGTGAGTGTACTCGCGAACTAAGGGTTTCGAACGTTTGTTAATTAAAAAATATGTATTACAGATACTAGTAAGAGAATTTACTATTTAATGAATATTAAAAAGGAGGACCTACCTATATTTCAGATGGATCGCTCAGCAAACCACGGAGCCTTTCATTCGATACCTTATTCGGTGAAACCCTTTTGAAAATTATTAGTCTCCCCGCCCCCTCCCAATTCCCTTCCTATATTTCAAAAAGTATTTAACTAACAGACTATATTTTTCCTATAAAATATACAATGTAAAATATGCATATCCATTAAAGGTGAGTAAAGTTTCACCGCTGTTTAAAGGCAAGGGGAGTAAAAGCAACATAGACGGATATCGGCCTGTCTCAATAATACCGGCAATAGCTAAGGTACTTGAGAATGGTCTTAGCTCCCGTCTCGTTGCTTTCCTTGCAGCCACAGATGCCCTTTCCGATAGACAATATGCATACCGCGAAGGTCGCTCAACGACATCACTGGCGCGGGAGGTCATCCGCCGCATACTGGCTGCTCGTGAGGCTAGACAACAGGTCGCGGTAATCTGCTGCGACCTGTCAAAAGCTTTCGATGTGGCCGACCACAAAATACTGGGAGTTAAATTACTCCACTACGGCATCACCGGTAAGGCTCACGAATTGTTGTGTGACCTTATGCGGGACCGATCGCAAGTAGTGATGGGCAGCGGTGGGGAGATCGTATCCGACCCACTGAAATCGAGAATGGGCGTCGCCCAAGGATCCTCGGTTTCAAATATATTGTTCTCCCTACTGCTAAATGACTTACCCGAATGCGTTAACAGTGCTGAGGTATTCATGTATGCCGATGATGTAGCCGCTATCGTCGTTGCGCCCACTGTAGATCTGCTGGAAGAAAAGCTTAATACTACGGCGACAGTAATGGCGGAATGGTTCGGGTTGAATGGGCTCGCTCTTAATCTGAGCAAAACCAATTTCATCCATTTCTTCCTGTCCGGCCGTGCACCTAGACCACTAACAGTGGTAGTTAATGGAAAGACTATTGAGCAAGTTGATAACACCACATTCCTAGGCTTCCAGATAGACCGAGGTCTGCAATGGGCGAGCCATATCCACAAGCTGTGTGGAAGGTTGGCGGGCGCATGTTACGCGCTCAGTCGGATGGCGTGCGTGGTCACAGCCGATGTGGTTCGTGCGTGTTTTTTCGCAACAGTCCAGTCGATGCTCCAGTACGGCGCCGAGCTCTGGGCGCGCGCGGCCGACTGGGAACGCGCGTTCCGTATGCAAAAAAGAGCCGTACGAGCAATTGTGAGAATCCCAAGCGACCACACGGCGAGACCCCACTTCAAATCACTTGGTATTCTCACATTGCCATGTTTGGTTATTTACCAGGTGGCAGTGTACGCCCGACAGAACCATGAAACATACGCGACGCTAGGCAGCACTCACTCGTACGCCACGCGCGCCCGCGACAGACTCGCCTCCGTGCCGTGCTCATTGACTAAGTCATCCAAGCAGCTGACGCACGTGATGGGTCCACACGTGTACAACAGGCTTCCCAGTTCTGTTACAGAAACCCGCAGTCTGCCAGCATTTAAACATAAACTCAAACGCTGGCTCATTGAGCGAACTTTCTATAGCTACGATGAATTTATTTGTACAAAATGTACAGCAGTGGACGAATAATGTTATTTATTTCAATATTCATTATTGTTATTTTTATTATTTTTATTGTGAATGTGGACAGTTTCACTGTTATTATTATATAATTCATTAATTAAATATTGATATATTTTAATTTATTAAATATTTAATTTAAATGTATTTCTTAAACAAGAATGTTTACCTATGTAGATTTGACTTGTAATAATTATTATAAATAAATGACTATTATGACTATTATGACTATTATGTATATATCTACCAATATCGATCTACAAACATCTACATACATTTCAGATGAATCGCTCCGCATCCTTGGGAGAAAGGATGGCAACTACCAATTTCAACCGTACCTTCAAAAGCAACTTTGGAAATAAGTAATGTTTTTTAAATTTACGAATAAAATCCAAAGGTGTTCCTTAAAATTATTCTAAATGAAAATATAAATGAAATGATAAAATAAATGCCTTAACTTTATTTTACACATGAAACAACAAACCGTATGCGTAAAGTGTAAATAACTTTCGTAGCATGTGTTACGCTGAGCTACAATGTGCTACGAAGTTCTACGGTATAATGGACCTCGTAGCAAGCCGCTACGGCGTAGCATATTTCAAATGATGATAATATTAAAAGCTCACGTGGTTACTCAGAATACGTTCATGATAATTAGAAAATAGGTCGGTAATATTTATGTTATGGACAATAAAGTTTTATGGGTATTTATTTTTATTTAACAGCGTGTATACTCAAATTAGGTTTGTTATTTCTTTATGTATGCCAAAGTAGGCTATTAAAGTAAGATGTCAAAGAACTGGTGTCCTACAAATTCAGGAAATTTACGAGTATTTCTCTCTTTGACACAAGTTGTAAATCTCGCTACTAATGGGCACAGTTATAAAAGACATTTTCCTGTTTTTGTTTTATGTAGTTAGTACTCGTTTGAAGATGGGAAATAATGTACATAGTGAAAGACCTTAATGGTTCTGTATAATGTCAAAGGGAAGGTAGCTTCTTATTACTAAAATGCAATTAATATACGGTTCAAATCTAAACTGTATGATTTCAATGGATTCTGTGTGAACTGTTATCGCAGTTAGGGCTGTATAAAAATAAAAAATAACGATATTTAGATTCAACATAGAAACAGACATTCAGACGTCATAAGAAGTTTGCGGGACGACATCATGTATGAAGTGCGCTCGAGCGGTCGAGGTCGATCGGGATAAGAAGCAATCTTCGATACACGTTCGTGCCTTATCGACATCGTAAACTTTGCTACCGAACTCGAGTTTCGGCTACTTTCGACTAAACGACACCTTGTTAGTTCAACACCGACCAGCCCCCAATAATCGATCACATTGTACCAAACTATACCTAAACTGATTTTAAGCTGACCTTTTGAGGAAACTTACAGTAATTAATATTTTTTTATACAAGAAATTGGAAGCTACTTAATAAGGTGCATATACATGAGTTTTTAAGGTTCTACGGGATAGTCTTTTAGTGCCAAAGTCAAAGTACTTTACACGTCACAGGGCTCTTGGACACGTCACAAAATACAAAATAAATAACTGGGAGATAAAGTGTTCGTACACTTTTTTAAATAAAGCACAAATTAATCGGTCAGGATATCAAGTTACAAAGATAACAAACAAAAAAAATAGAGTCCTGTTTGCACCCTGTAGATAAAAAATAATCGTATTTAAGAATCTCTTATGTTTTCATTTGGATGAAAAACTGACAAAATACCTCTGCGAGGCTTACACGTGCCAACACAACAATTTTGCCGAACACAGGAACTTACGACACATCATCTTATCGTTACCACATTTTTTACGGCAAAAAATACCAAAAAAGCGATGATAGGCTTGCTAAACGACATGTTGCTGTTATAGATAACTTTGCCGTTGGTAGCAATTTGTTTTACCTCAAGGGACGTGCTACTACTTCCAGGTTTGTAAACGGCAATAATTCTAGGCGGAAATGACACAGGTTAAAATATGTCGTATACAATTACGGTAAGGTTAGTTTTAAGTGCTGGGTTATTATTAGTTATTTGACGTGGGTGTCATCAGCAATTAACTGTCGCATTTCAGAAATAGCTGTTTGGTCGTTCGTTGACGTTGTGTATCAACCGTGCAATGAATTTAAGTAAAATAAAGAAAATTAATATGGCCGTGTGGTGCCGGCAAAGAATTTCACCACCCCAACTCTTCCCGTGGGTGTCGTAAGAGGCGACTAAGGGAAACACAGCGGGGGGCGGGCAGCAGCGCCTTCTGCAGAACAACTACACCGAACTGCGATCCCCAACCCGCATGCCCAGCGTGGGGATTATGGGCAATAACCTCCACATAATGATGCCATCTATGGCGCTCATTAGGGGAGGCCTATGTCCAGCAGTGGACTATTATAGGCTGGTGATGAAAGAAAATTAATAAAAACCAGCATGCTTGACGATACTTGTAACTTATCAGGTTATCAGTCAGTCCTTAAGGGTCGGCAGCGGAATTTCCCATATTATTTGTATAAGTATAGTATTACATAGGTTCCTGCCATAAGCTTTTTGAAACTACTTACTTATCTACACAAATAATAATTAAATAAAAATATTTCAAAGAAAACACAAACAAACTGTTTTTTTCTTTATTCAATTTAGTAAAGTCTTTAAATAAAATATGGTAGGAACCTAGATAAATACAATTTTAATAGAAATAGCAGATCATGGTAAAAATATACTCAAATTACTAATCATTTTAGTGTTACGTTTGTATAATATTTGGGGAATTCATCCATGTCGCCGGAACCTTAAATAAACTATCAGAGCTTTAATGGTTCCCTTCTGAAGGAAAACTAATTAGAAGAGGGAACGACAGGCGCTATTCCTCAAAGATATCGACCCCGACCAGCCGACACGCATCCCGACGTCTGATGCCGGCCATCGCAGACGTATAACTAATATATCAGTGCCTATCATATTTATGACTTGCCTACAAAGTAGATTGTGCTGCGACTCCGTTTTGAAGGTGATGCATGAATTCACGATGATCAACATAATCATCATCATCACCAGCCTATAACAGTCCACTGCTGGACATAGGCCTCCCCTCATAATCGACATGCAGTGTTATTTTTTTCCTAACAAATAACTACTACATAAAAGATTACGCAAGACATATGTTTTCGATACCCGTATTGTATGATACCCTATGCTGCAACAACAGCGATCCGCACATATTTTTCTAAACTTTAGGTATCGAGGAATATACGTTTTTTGGGTTTTTTGCATCTTGTTTTGACGGCGGTCCACGCCGGCTTCGTACGGGCATTTAACAAAAATTTAATTTTCATTTGGATCCCTAACCTTTTTTAAAAATATTCTGTTTTACCTTGCGATATACGAACCATGTCTATCAGAAACATGCGTCAATCATAGAGGTAAAACACGATAATGGCACTCAACAAATTTTCCGTCATTTGAAGCCGAAAATGAAGCAATGTGTGAGTTGACAGGCATAATTATAGGTAATTTAGTGCTTTCATGCACACACACTATAGTTATAGTAAATGAGACGTATGTGTAGCAATTTCGGCTACACTTCGTTTGTGTCTTGTTATTACTATAACTTTATTCTTTTTTTTGCCTTCTTCTTTTCAGACCAGACGTCAATGGTTCTCTTATTTATTCAACAGTAGGCCAAGCTAGGGGATTGTTCTCTAGGGTAGAATAGATAATTATGGCATCGCATCGCCATACATTGCGTACATTATTGAAGTTGAAGAAATTAACTTCAAATAATTTACGCATTCGATGACACGGTGACGTAATTTTCTCTATTCTACCTTAGACAAGAAAGCCCGTGCTACTGGTACTAAGCTTACTGACCTAATTCAAAAACAAAACAACTTTTAGATAGGTGCGAGTACAATCCAGTGCATTTATCTATAGAAAAATTGTTTTTACAGCGCAGCAGTACAATTTTGTATAACAATGAGTCTGAATCTACCTAGTTTGCTCACAGTATAGATTTTACTGGAATATTCATACGTTACCATTGTTCTTTTCAATTTATGATCTGGTGACCTGTAGCTGTTTGTATTGGAAGGTTACGTAGTCTTTTGTAATAAATGATGATGGCATCGTATACCTTAAACGTGCTTTTTGAAGTAGACATTCGCCATTGATTAATTATTACTAAAGGGCGAAACACTTACGTGTTATTTGCCCTGGTCTGTTTGCCCTTTTAAACAGCGCCTAAAAAGCGTTCATTTTGGTCTTATAAACATTTTGTAAAATGTTTTCCTATGCTGTTGTTTTTGCTCTGCATTTGATAATATTTTTAATAATGTAATATAACCAAAAATTATTAGAAACTAAAAAATATAACCAAGTAAATGGTGATAGCTAATTATCATTTAGTAAGGTTAACTTTTTGGTTTCTATCCCTTTTGCACAGAATGATGTAAAGTTGAGTGATTAGGTACCTACACAACAGTTGGCTGGTGTGATTTCGCATAAATCAGTAGTGCCAATGCTTACTACTGTTAGCATTGGAAGATTGTTTGCTTTTTTTACAAGTGTATTTGTTGATATGTATATGTAGTTTAGCATTATTGATTGACCAAAGTGATTGACGTAACTCAAATTTAAGCACGTCTCTAGTCGCGATTTCTTAACAGTTTTCAATGAAAATCTGGCAAAAATTTGTCACTTGACAACGTGGTTATATACAGTGTATTTTTTAAGCTCACAAAATAGAACGAGTGCACGGACTTTAAGAAGCCAGTTTTATTATAAAGTTACCTCTGAATTGGATGTGTTGAAACCGGTGCACTGTAATTAGCTCCATTGCGATAAGCTCCTCGAGCAGCGAAGACATCTGTTGTCTGGAACGAAGAGATAAACTGATTATAAACTATTATCTAATGCATCTTCTTACAATAATATACTCTAGGTTTTGTATATTTCATTGGCTTTTTCTTGCATTCCATTATTAGTTCAAACGACCGACGACGGTGACTAATTATAGCCATCTACAATAGTGATAAACCATGTGACTAACGATAGTCATTTAAAATGGTGATAAACTAAGTTAGTTAGGCACTATCCAATGACCTAACCTTTGCCTATTAGGGTGTCTCGCAACTTGAGCCCGATGCCTGTCACCGCAGGATGTGACGCTCACCCTTTCTCCGTCCCCTTTCAGGCGCCATAAACATAATTCACCTTCTGGCATTTCCATGAACAGCTTGCATAAACTAACAGGTGTATCGTAAAGTAAATTTATTACAAGCGACGCCAGCCTACTTCCAGGTCAAAGCGGGGTAATATCGTTAACCTGCCACAAACGCAGATCATGTACGCACAAAGTGGCCCGCGAGAGCTCTCTGAAGTTAATGAATAATTTGAGGGGGACAGGACCCCTCCCACTCCCGGTTGAATTAAACTCCGAACATTGCTTCAGTTCTCAGTGCGACTAGTATTTGCTTTGCTCCTCAAACACAATTATTGAATTGCGATGAAGTAAGAGCTACGAGCTGAAACAAGGCAAATAACTGTTCGTCGTGCAATTATTCCCGTGAACGGTCTTTGAGTGTGTGATTGTTTGCTGACCGAAATCAAAGAGGGAAAGCCTGGATAATTCCTTCGATGTCAGGCATGTCTGACCTTGAGACATGGATTAAAAGGTTACGTTATCGTCTGAAAAATTCAGGAGTGGTTACGGTGATACCGCGGTCTGGCGAATCCCAGTTTTCTAGCTTATTAGTACTACGTGGTGGACCGCGTCACCGTCTTTCCGGTGAGACCCTGGAGTCACACGCAATGTAGCCGCCTTTCCGGTCATATAAGCCGCCGCAAATATAAATTTTTACGAGCAACGGGGTTATCATCGTAAATTTTCACCGAAATATCCGTCGCGAGTTTTTCGATGCTTATGTTCGAATGTTTTTAAAACTTTGTTCTATGTAAACAAGTTTGTAGGTACGTGGATGTGGACAAAATTTACGATTTTATCTCTATAGCATTTTAATCGTAAACTATTTCATAATATAGCTGGACCGGCCAACGAGGAGGAAAGTTTGATGATTTTTGGTGTACAGCATCCCGTCCCATAATGGTAGATTGCGTTTTCCCACAATCATTTTTACCTAAGTGGTTTTATTCTCTTCGACTGTAGCAAAAGACTACCAACGTAATGTTATCGATACAGGAAAACTTCTTGCTTATTGCGAATAGTTTCGAAAAGGTTGAATCAACTTATCAAGTAAATGTGCTGCGTGTAGATGACAAAGCAGTCTGTATTTATAGGTACCGACAATGCATTAAAAATAGGAAATAACGTGCTAGCAGGAGGAAGTATGGTTTTGCGTTTTTCCGTTTCTCATTTCACGGAACATTGCAGACTTTCCGGCGCTGAAATGTACATGGCCCAAATGTGTCGACCGTAAGAATTAAGCGAAACAGTTTCCTCTTTTTTTGGACCGAACATTGATTGATGCCAAAGATTTATATTTTTCTAATTTGAAAAGGATAATTGTAGTTTTTTTTATGAAATATATCCTGCATATGTCAACACATATAATGAAATCTTACAAAATATAGGCATCTAGCTACCTAAAACAATACAGTGCCTGGTATAAATATCGGTACTCTAGTCTTATTGACAAAGGCTAATGACGTGGTATCTTATAATAAAATATCTAAATTTTCTTGAGCTATGTCGATCGATGCCGCAATGCCGCTGCGTAGGATGAAAGAAGTATAATATCATAATTTGTCATCATAAAATAAATCACTTGACCCTAATAAAACATGATCCGTCAAGTGCGAGTGTTACTCGCGCGCCAAGGGTACGACGGGTTGGAACTGTTGTCGATTATGTATACAAATACTATAAGTACCAGTTACTTCGGAGAATAGCGAGGTTAGATAATTATTTATTTCCATTTTTCTATAAATCTGTTTAAGCAATAATTTTTTTATTATTATTTTAAATGCAAGTTATATTTTAAATTCTAATAGCACAAGTAGTTGCTAAGATAATATAGATGAAAAAAGGACAGACGAAGCAAGACTATAATGCTTTCGAAATCGATCTCAAAAAGCTAAAATCCCATTGCCATTGAGGAGTTGAGATGATATAACCTTACAGAAGCAATTAAATTTAATAGTTACTATAGAATTGAATAGAAAATACTTTATTACACTTTTAAATCTGATATAAACTATTTATAACAATCCAAATATAGCACAGAACAGAACTTACATACTGAGCTATTAATACCCTATCTTTACGATAGCGTTATAAATAATTCAACGCGTTAGATCCAAGGCACAGATTGGCTTTAATTTTAATAAATTAACTAATTTATTATACCGTGACGTTATGCCGTGTAAAACACAGTATTTTTTATCCGACTACGCAAGGAGGGTTATGTTTTTTATGGTATATACCGTAAAGTCCTGCCAGAAAATCAGAGCTCCTTGACTCCTATCAGGTAACATTATGCTGAAGTAGGACCTTTTTCGTTGACACGTTGTAAATTTATTTCTATGGTTCATATTTTGAGGGTTATTATTATTATAGAATAAAATATTGCTTTATTGCACCATCAATACAGTAAAAAGGTTACAATTATACACGATATTAAAACTAACTATATCTAAAATGGCACAATCTCTAACAGCGATAAGGCCGCCGATCTCTTCCAAGTGAGGTATGAGTGAGGGTTCTTTATTTATACTTATGTTTTTTTGAGAGTTAAATAAACAAGTTTCTTTCCTTCTCTCTGTCTAATCAAAAAACTAACTACTGTATTAAGTTTTTTGTACAACACTTAAATATATCTTTTTCTAGTTCATTTACCAGTAAGAAGGTTCGATGGAAGGTTCAAACAACAGACAGTTACTTCTGTGCTTAGGGATCGAGATCACGTTTCGTAAATCCTGAAATTGGTTAAAAACTCACGAAGCGCGGTTTCAAAGTCCAATCCGCAAGCCTGCACTTAATTACCAGGGTAAAACAAAACCGCTGCTCTAAGCTCGTTAAATAAACACCTGTTTTATTCTGCTTAGTTGCAAGCCTTGTTATATTAAAGAATACTAGCGGTCCGCCCTGGCTTCGCACGGGTATTTAACAAAAACTGCATTTTACATGGGGACTCAAACTTTTTTGAAAATATTCCATGGCTATAGAATAGTTACATGAACTTGAAAAGCTCATCAGGAAAAATTTTATTTCTAATGGTAACATTTTTCAAAAACGTAACTTTTCATCACACCTGAGCGAGGAAATTACTAAATGCAAAAGAATTACAATAACAAGATAGTTTTATTTCAGTTTAGATATTAACTACTACATTACGATAGATAAACACTACAGAATAATCTTTAAACTAGGTTACAGTTTTTAACAAATTAAAAGGGTTATATGATAATTCGGCACCATGGAGGTAGAAGTAAATAGGTTTAGAGATGTTCACAACTTAGCAACTTGCACACGATGTTCTGAATTAAATTTATTTATCCTCTAGCCTAGAAGATAAAAACGGCTTTTGAACACAGATATAGAAGAACAAAAAATACTATTTCCGAGATGGGGAGATGAAAAGGTAATTAAGGGTTTTTATAATGAGCTTGGACATTTCAAATTTCTTCGCTGTTCATTTCCAACACTATACTATCATATCCGTTGGTGCCAAATAAGAAACCAATGAGAACATTAAGCAGTGCTAACGAAACACGCGTTTAAATTACTGCAATTTTCCAACAGCGGAAAGCTGGGACAAACTCTGACAAAATATCAACGATTAGTTACATCATAGGTACGTATAATCACGCGAGAGATGGCATAAATACTGCAAGGTACCTTAAGGCAGTTCTGGAGACTAAGTAATTTTTTTAAACGGCAAAACATTATAATAAACATATCAACAACGTAACCACTAAAATCAAAAACCAAGACTGTGTGAGCTGACACGGAATTGTTTGTTACAAACGTGCTCCAGCTCAGCAGATCGTGCCCGTCTCCTGGCCGTTTCTAAATGGGAGTCAGGACATTGGTTGCAAGCACTTCCTTCATATAACACTGGCACTTTATTGGATTCCGTAACTTTCCGTATTGCATCATCTCTTCGGTTGGGTGCAAGGTGTTGCGCGCCTCATCAATGCCAGTGCGGTACTGCTGTCGAACAGCTTGGTCACCACGGATTATCGTGTTCTAGGGCTGCCGGTCGGATGTCTCGTCATGCCAGCCTTAACGACATCATCCGGCGGGCCTTTGTCACCGCTAACGTACCAGCTATTCTCGAACCGAATGGTCTGTTGCGTGACGATGGTAAGAGGCCCGACGGTATGACACTTGTCCCATGGGAGTTGGGGAGGCCCATTGTGTGGGACGCTACTTGCATCGACACACTTGCGCCCTCCCATTTTCCAAGGACATCCGTGAGGGCTGGTGCGGCGGCAGATTTGGCCGAGGATCTTAAGAGGCGCAAATATGCACAGGTCTCGACAGAGCCTACAAATTTGCTCCCCTTGGTGTCGAGACCCTAGGTCCGTGGGGTACCGAGGCTCTCCGGGTCTTCAAAAAATTATCAGAGCGTCTGGTCGAAGCGACGTGTGACCCGAGAGCTGGTCAATATCTGGCGCAGCGCATCAGCATTGCCATACAACGTGGCAATGCGGCCAGCATCTTGGGTACACTTCCAACTGGTATTGATATGGATCAGTTGAGCTACCTGTAGTTTGTTCGCAACAGTCTGCAGTTAGCTCAATTGTAAATACTAGTGTTTTTTTTTTATTTAGTTAGATCATTGTAATTTATATGTTAAAAAAAGCTTTGCCAATTAAAAAAAAAAAAAAACCAAGACTTCAACTATGTACAAATGATTGCACACGTGCAATCAGAATGCAAATTCCACTTCATAAGCGGACGAGAAACGAATGAAAACATGATGTCAGAAAGATAAAGTCACTACCAAGAATAGTTTAGATTTTCTGCGATTTTTGAATATCAATTTCGTAATAAATTTTCCTTTTGTGTCCTCCTTTACTTTGTACAAAAATATCTAGGATTCTTGAACTGAGTATATGTAAGTAGTTAAGTATCATTCTGCTCCACTGACCTGCACTCACCTGAAATATTTATGAATTGTTATTGATGATGGCGAGTAAATTACTAATCTTGTAAGGTAGCGTGCTCTCACGGGCATTCTGAATTATTTAATAATAGGCTTGGGTCTCTCAAAGCAGTCGAATGTTGATAATATTTTAGATATCTTCTTCACCATCATCATCATCATTGTATAGTTGACGTCCTGCCACCTATATAAATATATTTGAGACAAATAAGTAAGTGTTTGTAATGAAAATCGAAACCTACTCATTCTATTTTTGGAATTATATTTAGAATAGGGATGGGCTTGATGCACTAGAATAGAATACTCATTTCATTTGAAAATCAAAAATGGATCGTTTACTCAACATTCTGATTCGACACAAGGTCAGTGGCTCGATTTGCCTGTTATCGCTTTTTAACAATTTAAAAAAGCCTTTAAACTATCGTATTTAAAAATAGAGCACACACTCAATGTTAATAAAGATTCATAATGTACATATGTACATTATATATGTATATATGTATATAAATAGGGACAGACAGCGGGAAGCAACTTTATTTTATACTATGTACTGATTATTACATAATTTTTTTCGTTAATGTTGTAAAAGATGAAAAGCATCGTAATCTCTCGTGCTATTATCGGGTCACATCCCTTGGCATTATCAACGGCATTCTCTTGAGACACTTATTCGTTTTACTCCTTAGAACGGAAACTTTCCCAACTAATAATAAGGTCGGACGTAAAAGAAGGCTTCCAGGTTTAGAAAAGAAGCTTTAGTTGTAGAATCTACTTAGTGGATATCGATAAAAGTTCCACCGTTTGGCGAAGAAGGCATTTTTTTTCAGTTTTGATGTTGGTACCTACTAGATTAATATAATAAAAAATAATTATCTCTTAAACAGGGTTATTACATATCACAGACACTACGTTAACTGTAGGTTCTGTCTATCATCACACATTTGTTCGGTCTTAATTCCTAAAATTAGTATAGAAGTAATTTTAATAGTAAGTACCTACTCCCTCCAATAAGGCTTTGGTAGTAACTTAACTTAAAAACTGCTCTGACCGGAATTGTTACGTGTATGTAAGTATTCTCTGCTGAATTACAGCCTTAGTTCTTTTTGTCTATATGTATTTGTATTATTTCAGCATGTTGCAAATAAAAAAATATCTAAGAATTGTTAAAAAAATAATATCTAACCATTCTTAAATCGTTCGTAAGTCAAAATCAAAATCAAAATCAAAGTGCTTTATTTCCTTTAGACCTTACAGGACTCTTGGACACGTCACAAAATACAAGTTAAATAAGAAATAAAAATGGGAAATAAAGTGATCACTTTGATTAATTGTTCACTTCAATCTTTTTTAGGTAAAGTAAAGAAGCGAACAAGAAACCTTTACCTTGTTAGATTGTTAGTTTTAGAGTTGGAGCATAACTCGTCCCAAACTTTTTTGTCGTCTAGATAATCTGATATTTTATAGTAAGCTTTTTTACAAAGTATATTTTTGACAATCCGTTTGAATTTATTTATAGATAATTTTTGCAACTCACTTGGAATTTTGTTGTAGAAGCGTATACATTGCCCTTTAAAAGATACATTAATCTTACTTAGCCTAGTAGTGGGCACAGCCAGTTTGTTCTTATTTCTAGTATTTAAATTATGTATATCGCTATTTTTAATGAACTTATTGATATTTTTATGAGTGTACAACAAATTTTCATAAATATATTGACATGTTACTGTCATTATGTTTATTTCTTTGAATTTTTCACGCAAGGATTCTCTGGGACCCATATTATAGATTGCACGAATAGCCCTCTTCTGCAGCACAAATATGGTGTTAACATCTGCAGCGTTCCCCCACAGCAGTATGCCATAAGACATAATACTATGGAAGTAGCTGAAATAGACTAGTCTAGAAGTATCAACGTCTGTAAGATGACGGATTTTTTTGACTGCATACGCTGCAGAACTAAGTCTCTTCGATAGCTTATCTATGTGTGAGCCCCATTGAAGTTTACTATCTAAAGTTATTCCTAAAAATACAGTACTTTCTACTATTTCTACAGATTCCTCTTTTACCTTTACATCGGCCTTAACTTGTTTTACATTGGGTAGAATAAATCTAATACATTTCGTTTTGGTTTCATTAAGCAGAAGATTATTGACACTAAACCAATTGACTACTTTTGAGATTGCATTATTCACATCGTCGAAATTTGTGTTATGACGTTTCATTTTAAAAATTAGTGAAGTATCATCAGCAAACAATACAATCTCGTGATTATTCTTAACGAGATGAGGGAGGTCGTTAATATAAACAAGAAATAGGAAAGGACCGAGGATAGACCCCTGCGGTACACCCATTGTAACTACAGATCCCGAAGAACGTTCCCCATTAATGTCAACTCTTTGTATCCTGTCACACAAGTATGAAGTAAGAAGATCCAAAGAGTTGTCTTTTATTCCATAATGATGTAGTTTCCTGATTAATGTTACATGGTGTACACAATCAAATGCTTTTGACAAGTCGCAAAAAACGCCTAAAGCATCTTGCGACTTCTCCCAAGCATCAAAAATATGCGATACAGTGTACAGTGTAACATAGACCATGATGATGAATAAAGGCAGCCTTCCGAAATTCTGAATAAATGTTTTTCTATTCTATTATATTCCTTCCGTAATTTACATCAAACGTTAATACTTAATACCCGGCTTCCTGCTGATAGGCACCCTATATAATGTCAAATTCACCTAATTATCCCACTTTGAACATAGCTAGTTAAACAAGCCAAACCATTTGAAATCCAATCTGACCAAGGAGTAGGTAAATTCTAAGTTAGCGTTTGAAACATTCATTAGTCTTATTGGATTTTAAATGATTTGGCTTGTTTGTCAAATCATTGATCAAATATCTAAGTGATATTTTACACTTAGAAATAAACATACAGCCGCTCTGAAGAACCTTTGTTTTCGTCGTTTGATAAAGTTATAAACACAGTGATCATGGTTCGTGAAAGTAGCTATTTCACCTTCAGCAACTATCGATTGGCAATCACTTAATTCTTCGGCCTGTCTTGTCTCAACCCACGACTTGCTTCACTTGTCTCTGACCTCTATTGGACATTGTGGTCTATTTGTTCCAAATTCTTGAAGCTCTGACTTCATTAAATAGTATTTTGAATAAATCTATAGCAACAATGAAGTATGAGTATTACAAAGTAATACTCCGGTCATATGATTTTAGGTTTTATTTTTACAAAACAGATATGAGTGAAGTTGTGATTGTGTTATTCTGTTAAGTATTGCCAAGCACAGAAATTTATTTACTGCCCCGTAATAAAATACCTACTTAAAGCGGGGTACGATTTACTAAATAGGAGTGAAGAAATGAGAGATGACAGATCTAAAATAGCACTTTTGACTAGTAATAGTAAAGAATTATAAATTCTGACAGGTCTGAAGAATAAAACGTACGATCACGAAAATATTAATAAAATAAACGTTATTGATTTTGATTCTGAGGATTACTCGTGCATTGGGGCTAATTATAGACCAATGTTGGCTTTGACATATTATTTAATTTCTTAATTATATGACAATTAGATCGAATAATACAATATGTAAATCAGAAACGGATATGCTAATACCAAACTAATAACACTCTGTGACGGAACCAGGTCAATTATATGCATATACTTAAATATCGGTTGGTACGAAAGTGCCCCTGGAAAGTGACTAGATACTCCGAGAAATAATCGACGGGATTATCGCCTCGGTTGGAATGCTCACTGAACAAAAACGGAACGAATTCTCTTTTTACTTTTAACAATTATAATAAGGAAAATCGTGAAATTCTTTGAAGATTTTCTTTGCTTTAGATGTTTTCTTGACGGAAGTTTAGAGATCTTTTATCAAATTTCTCGCAAAAACTTTTTAACAACCGACGATGTAAAATCATTGCTCACACTGCTAACGACTAAAACATGTCTTGGCAAGCGGAGCTAAGTTTCTTCGAGTGCTTCAGAATCACGATCCACTCGCTTGTAGTGTTGTGACATAAAACTTACGGCTCTGGTTTTTGCGGACGCCAGCTTCGCCAGCCTACTTCCTTACAGGTCAATGTCGGTTATCGCCTCCGACAGGCTGTCTTTTGTTCGCCGAAGCGCCTGACTCAATCATGATAATGTATCGAACCAAAAGCCGAAGCGTTGATCGGGTTAGGCTCACCTTTATCCCAATGCAATAGGTAATTGAATTAATTATTCACTGGCTAGCGGCTAGATTTTAAACTTAAAGTCAGCAATTACTATGATAAGGTTCGTATCTGCCTTTAATTTTATTGTAAAATAGAATATTAAACGAACAACTTCTAAAGCATGTGGCATAAACACAAATTTAATGAGAGTCCTCAAGTATTCAGGCTCATAAAGTGGAATAGGTGTGTCTCGTAGCGGCGCGTAGCACGCTACGGCCCTCGTAGAACCAGCTACGCACCTCATAATTGCAGAAGTTCTCGTTTCGAAACTCTCTCGAGTTTTTGCCATGCAAATATCATCCATAATTATTAAGCTAGTATGAACCAAACCCGAGGGAGCGCAAGTTTCTCAATGTCAGTTAAATGTTTTGTATAATGCCAAATGCGCGCACTTGTCTCGGTATTTGCCAAACTCTCTTTATATTATATCTTTTCGCAAGACTCACTGACTCATCAAGAAATCTCTTGAACTACAAGAGCTACCAGGCTGAAATTTTGTATGTTCCTTTTTTGTTCCTTTTAGGACGTAGGTGCTTACGTAATAAATAGATTTTTGAAAATTCGAATTCTAAGTGGTAGTGATCAGTGTCAAAGGTTAGTTTATTACTCAGTCATCACGAAATCTTCGAAACATTAGCTAGTACGCAGCTAAAATGAGGACATTTAGGACGTCATCGACTACTGTCAACGGATTTAACGATTTGTCTTTTCTAAACGTGTGGCAAGGCGTAATAAATTGGTTTGTTTATAGTTTGTATTATATGTTGACTTCTGGAAGTTGAGACTGTCGGCAGATGCTGGATGCTGGAAACTGATACAGCAATCTTCATACGACTTTTTATGAAGGGATATTTAAAAGTAGTTTTATAGAAATCCTGAATTTTTCATTTGGATATTTAGAAAAAAATTACGAAGAGAATTAGATACCAAACCCTAAAAATCATAGAAGCCATTATCATAATAATCAGTCCATATTAGTCCACTTGACACTTGATACTTGACCATCATCACGATAATGATAATGGCTTCAATGTTTTTTAGGGTTTGGTATCTAATTCTCTTCGTAATTTTTTTCTAAATATCAAATGAAAAATTCAAGATTTTTATAAAATAGCTTTTAAATATCCCTTCATAAAAAGACGTATCAAGATTGCTGTATCAGTTTCAATTTTGATTTCTAGTGTTTTTGAGTTTCCGAGAAGGAAGAAATACTTTTGCGATCACGGTCGTTAACAACTTAGAAACAACTAGAAACTTTATTATTGTGTTAATTTTAATTTTTTATTAAGTGCATTGTTGGCACTCCCTAAATATAAATAAGATAAAAATAAAGACAGAAATAAAAGTGTTTATAATACCACAATGTATCGCCTTGCCTTGCACCGCACGCAGAACATTCACCGCTACATGCAATTTCCCATTTGAAACGCTCAAAGCAATTTCATGAAAGCACTCTATTAAATTTCGTACCAGCTACCTACGACTCAGGTATGTTCGGTTACGGTTCAAAATAGAACATTCGACGAAATCACCGAATCTCAGCAACATGGAACGTGTTATATGAATTTCTAGATTTTCCAGATACGTCTGTAAATAAATTGTATTTGGCAAAATCTCAAATACATTCGAAATAAAAAGTAAAAACTTATAAAAAGTTGCAGTTTCTGCATTCCGTTGGCAATACTTTCTGATTGAAAAGTAAAACTATTTCAGACTTTTGTATCAATAAAATGTTTGAGTAGATTTTGTTTTGGGAAGATATTCTTCAATGCTTAAATTTTTAATAGTTCTTATAAACAAAAATTTTAAAACTGGACTGGCTTATCAAAATTTATTTCATGTTATGTAATTTACTCATTTCAAATTTACCGCAAACCCTTATGCAAAAATCTAGAATATGGCTTTTGATTACTTTGCGAGTTTCAAAAAATGCGACAAAAGCCGTACCGTATATTTAAAAAGCGTTGAAAACTAAACTATGTTAAATTTTTTCACAACTCCAGGAGATTGCAGATTTGATATTCAAATCTACCTAACACCCACGCTTCCTTAGAACGGATTTTGACAGACAGACAGATATCGAAGTGATTCATATACATGAGGTAATTTAAATTTTTGAGGTACGGAACTCCTGTAACAATTAATGCGGCGATATCTAACGTGTTTTCTATACTAATACCTGTTTGTATATTTATTCATTTGTTTGTATTGAATAGGCTCGGAAACTACTAGACCGATTTGAAAAATTCATTCACCATTTGAATCCTAAATTTTCCGTGATGAACATAGGCTATAGAATAATTTAAAAAAGCTAGGGTTCCGTATGATAAATTATTTTTTTGTTACATACCCATGCGAAGCCGGTGCCGACAGCTAGTATTTTTATATGATACCTAAAAAGTAAATAACGATCAAGTCCTCGCCTGCGGTGGAGCGCCGCTGGTGATCGAGTCAGCGGTGGCACAGTGCCAACCACCGCCATGTTGACAGTACTTCGACAATCATTTTGCACTTCTACTTCAAGCCACCTCTACTTTATAGCAAAACAATGATTCTATTTACAAAGATTGATTTTGCTATACAAGTGCAGATTTGTATAAAGCTTTGCGGTCCAAATTGATAGACAGACGAACATATCGACAATAAACTTTATGGCGAAAGAATTTTTCAAATCTGTCCAGTAGTTTCGGATAATATTAGCATAGACGCAGCTTAGTTTTACAGGCACCGAATATATTGAACGCATTCGATGTTGAACTTTCTTTTCATAGACATAAAAACCCGCACGAGTACCTCCTTACTTCTGCACCGAGTACTTACCGATAAATGGAACCTACTCAGATACTTGGTAATCCTGTACCTAAACAGAGCACATTGGCAACGCGCATTGTGTTCGCCAATGAGGTATTCTATAGAACTGTAGTCTGTTGTTCCACGAGTCTACTAAACAAATACTTGCCTTAGTCCACTAGAACTATGTATGTGCACATTGTTTTACTGAGTTAGGAAATTTTCGACTGCATAATGGAGGCTTCATATATTATGATGATAGATGATAAGTTCGACTATGAATGCAAGCAAGGTTAATTTCATCATGTGAGCCAACTCTAACAATGTTCGTTGTTCACAAACTGGGTCAAAGCAGTTAGGAATCAAAGAAAGGTTCATTCAAAAACCGTCCAGAAAAATATCTGGAACATACCACAGTGGCTGGAGGCCAAAACTACGCCACGGCTTAATGTGGTGTGAATTTTTACGATGCCAAATGAACTCGGGAAAGCGCCACTGCCAATGAAATCGATAGTGAGGTTCGATTGTGTCTGTTCGACAGAATATATTATATCAACAACGGAAGTTAAAATGACTAATCGGATATAAGTTATCGCGATGACAGCGAAGTAAACGATCGATAATGATTTTTGATGTAGTCTAAGCATTAAGCAGACTACCTTATCACTTTGAGAGTACCTATGCTTTAGTCAAAAAAGGTTATTAGCTCATTCGTATAGGTATAAAATCTAACGAGCTTTTAATTTTCATAGGCTGCGGTAACCGCTTCCCATTAGGCAGGCCGTAGGCCAGTGTGCCATCTTGCTGGTATAAAAAAAATTGTTCGCAAACCCATCTCCTACCATAACAAAACACTAATAGATTTGCCATCCATTTAATGGTGATATGGAAATTCCACTATCAGGGATTTAAAATAGCCATAAAAATAGCGCACCTTTACTATCGGTACTTAAGTTCGTATCAGGCTTAAGATAGGTACTCTTTATAGATAGGTTTGTCGGGAAGGATTCCCAAGATAGGAGTAACATTACATCTCCTGATAACGAGCACTTTCCCCGCTTGCTATCCGAACTTAACTTTGCTCCTAGATAGTAGAGAAAATGTACTTAACGTTCTTAACCTAGTTATGTTTCAACTGTTTCAAAAATTTTCAGAGGGTTTGATATGCTTTTAAGAATGTAAATTAAACAGCCAGATACCATAATTAATCCAGAATTATTTGCTTATTCTGCACAGTCAATATTTACTCTACGAACCGCGGCTTTTACCACAATCCTGGTATGAAATGAAAAGCCATTTTCCCACACTCGTTTTAGAAATGATGTCGAGATAGATACGCGCTGTTATGAACCACTCACGAAAAATTAGCGGAACATTTTCTATTATACCGGTTAACCGGTAGGCGTAAAAATACCAATACTTTTTAGTAAACCAAAATTTAATACAAGTTCTGCTATTTATTTTATTTAGCTATACATAACGAAGTCTTAAGCTCAACAACTCTGTTTTACAAAGGAAAAAAATACATTATTGGTGCATCAATACATAATGCTGGCTAATTAACACACCCGCCGTCATCTCACTATTTCAAGCGCGCCTCTTTTCACATGGTACTTCTTCAAATTAAGGCTCCGGCGACAGATGGATGGTGTGGTATTAAAATGAGACTAGAATTCCAAATGATTTCCCAAAATTCGCAGAGAGTTTTCCTCTATATATTTAAGTCCAACAAACACTACCGTTAACCGCTACGACGAATGTCGACGTAGTTACGGCGTAACATAGGTTTATTAATGAGACCTTATAGAATAATTGTTTCTTATAGCCTACCCACCGGTGGTGTTATAGAGACACGCAGTAGAGCGTCCAGCCAAGTTCGAAAACCGACTGTCGACAAAGTCATTGTGACCCAACCTCAATTAAAATACCGTCTCTTCAACATAAAAGTAATAAATCAAAAAGGGGCCAAGTTTCATACCAGTTCCTTGTCTTAATTAGGTTATACCCCAGTTCACCATTTAAAGAAATGGACACAAACGGACACAAACGGATATAAGTGGACTTCCAAGATGCAAAAATTATAAGTATATTATTCAATGCAGCCAGCATCTTGGGTACACTTCCAACTGGTTGATATGGATCAGTTGAGCTACCTGTAGTTCGTTCGCAACAGTTTGCAGTTAGCTCAATTGTTTAAATTGTAAATACTAGCTTTTATTTAATTGATAATTGTAATTTTCTTTAATAATAAGGCTTTTTTACCACTAAGTATATTATTTGACCAGACCATTGACATTATGACGGATTTACAGACACATTTAATAGAAGTTGTTCGTGAGCTGTCCATCGTATAATCAATGATGAAATATCTTGTCATTTCGTTATTTGTTATACAAATTGCCTGAGTTTCTAGTTGCACAACTGCGATTATTCAACTGCGAATAGTTAACAAGGGGCTTCCCTATTCAATATTCCATTTAGTATAATTTTTGGTCATGTCAATTTTGTCGATTTTTGTCGAAATAGATGTAAATTTCTTTTGTTGATCACAAGAGATTTGAGCATTGATATGAAATCAGATTTTGAACGTAAATCTGAGCAAAAAACCAACCTACTGCTAATATTAAAGCCGTCACTTATGAACCCATTTTACCCATACGACAAAGTTATAAGTGTTTCTACTCAATTTAAGATTACCTGTGTCAACTATATTTTTATTAATTAAGCCATGCGCAGCTTTCTTATCTGCTTTTGGATAAGATAAATACTTATCTTTATTTTGGATAACATAAATACTTATCTTTATCCAAGAAATAGATTTCTGAGATCTCACCACACGAGGGCGGTTTGGCTGCATGAATAAGTAAAGCCAAGTTTGATTCGAAAGCCACTCCGAACACTCTCCGTAAGTTCATAATATATGTGGGTACCGTTTTGTAGGCTACGTGCTTATTGCTTCAGCTAAAATTATACCTTACCTACACAATAAACTTTCGCAAGTACATTATTAACTTACTCAGCTGAAGTAAAACAGTTGCATCATGCCCATGGGTTACCGATTAGTTCGTAGAATTAAAGGAATAATTATTTCCTCTCCACACTATTGTGTTGTAAACAAATCATCAAGTAAACCAATGTTAAGTTATTTTAATTTAATGGATTAACTCAAATATTAAATATCAAATAAAAAAAATACAAACAGAATACAGTTACATTCACCTTTGTTTTGGATTCGGTTCAAAAACGGGTATGATTTAGCTTTTAGGAAATTAAAGAGTTTTTTTGTTAGCCGGGAAATGGATGTTACCAGCAGAAAAAGTTGATTACATCTAGGGGTCGGAAAAAATTACAAATTGGTAAGCATGTAACAACCTATTAAAAATTATATTTCGTGATCAAAAATAAAAAAATTGTTAGCGACTTAGAAAATAATCAAATTGCAACTAGTATTTACAATTTAAACAATTGAGCTAACTGTTGCAAACAAACTACAGGTAGGTCAACTGATCCATCCATCAATACCAGACGGAAACCTCCCAAGACTCTGGCTGCATTGCCTCCTGTATGGCAATGCTGATGCGCCGTGCCAGATGTTGACCAGCTCTAGAACAAGTATTGCTAGTGCATATTAGTTTTACCGCCGATCAACACATATTATACTATTCAAATAGTTTTTGAGCAGATTTTTCCGGCTGACTAAATTTGTAAAATGAAAAGCGATAAAAATACTTCCTTAAAAAACCTAAATATTATGCAAATATTTACTACTAAGACGGAAGGGCCGAATGTTTGTTTGCAACCTTGGTGTTATAAAAAAGCCATAAACACTTCTGTAAATACATTCCAAACCAAAAATAAGTAGTTACTTTTATAATTTGCTTCATGTGACAGTATTCTAATTTGAATACTTAATATCCTTTCCAAGCACTATAATTAGACTTGCCCGAGTTTTATGACATATAAAGAATCTATTTGTAATAATAAATAGAAAGAAAAGAGAGAAAACAAATTTACTAGACATCCAGTATCATAATTGATCAATAAAATACATTTAGATTTGGGTAGCAACAAAAAACAGGGAACAGAGAAGAGCAGGTGGTACCAACTTATAATATAATCAATGAACACAAAATAAAAATAGAATCAAAAACAAACAAGCATAATGTTACTAGGGTTCCAAATAAGTCCCTGTCTCATCATAATGCCTAATGAATGGAGTCAAGGTGATCAAATAAATAAATAATGCTGGACAATCCGCACACTATCATCGAGTACGTTCAAGCCCCATGCTAGGACTAATAGAACCTTTTAATAATTACACAATCTGTAACCTTCAAATAAGCACTGCAAAAATTAGAGCTTCAAATATTTTCTCATATTCGGTAAATTTCTAACCGAGATCAGAATCGGCGTATAGGCATTTAATTTTACCATAACAATGGCGAAGGTGGAATTTATTTAATAAATATACCTTTGAAACCTTTAATTTACAGAAGGGTACCGCGCGAGGGACAGTGTATAAATCATCTGCGATTACATAGTAATACCGCTCCCAGTATTCATTAGAACAGGACCTCTTGTGCCTTGCTGTATAATTTGCTAAATATTTTGTGATAAATTGCTTGAAATGTTGCTAAATTAGAAAGGAGAGCAGGAATTAGAAGGAAGAGTTCTGAATCCAATTTTTTTTTAAATGTTACTTGGAGCAGAGAAGTAAGAAAAACGTCGACGTAGGGGTATAATTTAGAATGGGGTTGTCGTCTTTGTATGCATTGACGGAACAACCCGTTTTTGTTTTGAAGTCCGTTTATAATGAGAAAAGGACTAACCCTGTAACAGCGACTTTTTTTATTGGTTGATCGTCAGGGATATTTTTTTTTTCGTAATTAAATTTGTTCTTCTTACTGCATATACATAGGTATAATTAGAAGTAACGGAAAAGTTATCTGCCGCAAATCTTAAACGATTTTCTTTTAACTTATGGAAAAACCGTGCCGTGTGGTGCCGGCAAAGAATTTCACCACCCCAACTCTTCCCGTGGGTGTCGTAAGAGGCGACTAAGGGAAACACAGCGGGGGGCGGGCAGCAGCGCCTTCTGCAGAACAACTACACCGAACTGCGATCCCCAACCCGCATGCCCAGCGTGGGGATTATGGGCAATAACCCCCAAATAATGATACCATCTATGGCGCTCATTAGGGGAGGCCTATATCCAGCAGTGGACTATCATAGGCTGGTGATGTTGATGTTGATGTTGTATGGAAAAACTAACTACGATTTACTGGTATTTTGGAGCGTTTGAAAAATACAAAACTTTAGGCTAATTATCATAATTTGGCAAAATTCTTCCAAAATACAATTTAATTGAACTTTGTTTTATTCAGAAAAAAAATAGGAAGTTCGTAGAAGTTTGATCATTGAGCCATCCTGGACAACCTTAATGATTTATCTTATAAAATATTAATTACTAGCCCCGGCTTCGCAGGGTATTTAACAAAAATTTCATTATTCATGCGGATCCATAACTTTATTGAAAATATTCTAAAGCCTATGTTCACCTGGGAAAATTTAGGATTCTAATGGTAATTTTTCAAATCGGTCCAGCTGTTTCGGAGCCTATTCAATTTAAACAAACAATCAAATCTTTCCTCTCTATAATATTAGTATAGACAACGTCTACTTTTTATTATTCACTAGCGATCCGCCTCTGCTTCGCCAGGCTCAAGGCGCACGACGGCATATATTAGTACCACAGATAGCTCTACATTTGCGACAATTAGGTAAAATTTATAACAATAGGTATATCTTCTTATATAATATTCCGAAGATGTTTTTAGAAAATCCCGGAATATGCTGATATAATTAGTACATTACTTATATCTCAGTAAATGTTGACTCATTTTGTTTACCTAATTTTTCAGTATGGTTTTTTATCTGTTATCATATTTATAATTTTATTCATTGTATTTCAAAAAGACTTTAGCAAATTTGTGGTTTTAATACCAGTCTTAAAACTACAATTACTGTTGTGAACTTCGAGCCTACGTCATTACGTTGTACAATCGCTCATGTGAACTTCGATCTTACGTCATTACGTTGTACAATCGCTCATGTGAACTTCGATCTTACGTCATTACGTTGTACAATCGCTCATGTGAACTTCGATCTTACGTCATTACGTTGTACAATCGCTCATGTGAACTTCGATCTTACGTCATTAGGTTGGATCACAGGTCACAATAAATATATCTTTATCTTTAAGTAAGAAGGTATTTCATTTCAAATCTGGTTAGTTGGGCCTCTAATCCCTGTGGCGGTTATTGATATTCAAGGCTAAATAGCAAAATGGAGTTCCAACCTAATTGGATTGTTGATAATGAATAAAAAGAGGGTTCTCTTACCCCCTTGTAATAGTGCGCTAACTTAAAACAGCTGATAACAAGTGTTATTTTACAAAAAACGCCTATGTAATGTATTGTATTATGTATATCAGTCATCAAGTACCTATAACACGAACTCCGCTTAGCTTGGAACTAGATGATGCTGAGTAGATTGTCCAGCCAGTTTATTTATTATTCTTTACTCCATTAATAAATAAATAAATAAATACTCTGACTTATGTCAATGCAAGAATACAGACATGGAAATATCAATGATTTAATTAAGCAGACTGTTATAGTGTTAGTATATTTATTTTCTAGTACCTATTCAAGCTACCTCATTATTTTGGGGTTTCTAGTGTAGTAAGTGGATTATAAAAGGACTAAATGTTTATTTCTAATGAATGAGTATAAGTACTACAACCTATTACTTATACTGATTAGTTTAAGTATCTACTAGAATCTTGTACCTAGACCCGCTTGTATGTATCTTTAATAAATGTTATAACCTTTTCATTATTTTTTCTAATTCTCGATAAGTAAAGGGTACTTACATGCATCCTTTGAAAACAATAAAAACCTGGCCCCGCTTTCGTTCATGCTCCATCAAAAATTCTGTTATAGCATAATTGTCTGTTTTTAGGGTATCCAGGTCCAAAACTATTATCTTATGTACCTACCTATGCAAAGTTTCGCCCTAGAACTTAACATTCGCATATATTAATATGTTGTGTTGTAAAATGTTATGAATGTCAAACTAGTAGCAGTTTTAACGGTAAAAAGCAAACTGTAAGTTATTTATTCAATTCAAAGTCCAGGTATAAATAGTTGTTTCAAAAAACATTTTAGTATTTCCTTATTCTTTTTTTAAACGTGTAAGCGAGAAAAAAGCTAATTCTCGAAACCTTTGTTTGAATTCAAAATGAGGCCGCGAACAATACTCGTACTTATAATGCAAATTTTCAGTCAGATTCGATCAGAAAATTTGGTGCGAATTTAGCATTCAAAATTCAGCATATTTATCAATTAATGTGAATTCGTTACAAATTTGTAATAATACCTATCAGTAGTTTTTATAGTAAAATATTCGTGTGAAGTTATTTAATCGCTACTTTTGAGTAAGATGGTGTTACAGACATGTTACAGATATAAAAATCTGAGGTAGGTACCTCATTGTTACCGCTTCAAAGAATTGGAAGTTTCTTTGACGTAGTTTCGGGATAGGCCCCAAAGCGAGGAAACTTCACAACAAGCTTTGTTGAATTTGTTTTCTTTGTTTTAACGAAGAGATATAAATAAATCGTGTTTACCTTTCAAGAACATTGATATCAATTTATTAGTTTAATTCGAAGTCCTGCAAATGAAATGTTATGAAACGAATTAAATTCTCGGTAAGTCTGATTAATGATACCCAACAGAACAATACTGATTATAATTTTGAAGTATATCTAATATATACAATTACAATTACAAAAGGGTCCTTCACAAAATAACCGTAAAAAGCTAAATAGATAGCAGGTAGGTAGGTACTAAAATGATATAGAACATAGGTTGATATTTGACAGAACACAAAATAATAATATAAGTTCCTGCCCAGGTTTTTTGTATAAAACTGTTCTTCATAAACACGAACAGTTTTGACTAGACGTCTATACTGAAGCAGCTAAGCTAATTTTGATGAAAAAACATATAATTTTTTCCCTATTTATCCTTTGTACCACGTGTTGTAGATTCAATTGAAGTCAATTGAATCTTTTATTTATCTAAAATGGTAGGAAGCTCTACTTAATAAATGATAATAAATAAATAATGCTGGGCAATCCACACATCATTATCAAGCACCAAGGTAAACTGAGCTTGTATTATGTACGTATAACATATATGGTAATACATACATTATACCTACCTAGCTATTTAAACACTACATAGAAATTAGGTAAAACAGTCTATTTTACTCCAATATCGTTTGTCAAATCTTTGAGATTGATTAGAAATGTGTCCGAACCGGCAAAAATATAGTATTATCTAAACCTACGAAATAAAGTACCTATAGAAGTCAATCAGAATTGAGCAATTATTTGATAAGACACAATGCAAAATCACAGAGAGGGGTATAGTCTAAGTATTTCTGAATTACGGTACCAACAATCATAAGTCTAACTAAGCAAATCAGTACCTTATCATATCACAAATCTTACTCAATAAGTATGTTCTTAAATATTTCATACCGAAAAACATGACGTAGAAGACGTGGCGCCGCCGCCGCCCAATTTATTCAATAAACACTGTTTTCATGTCACTTATAAATTAATTTTATCGGCACACTATTACGAATCTTATTTTCAGGTCAATCAAGTAACTTCTTTAAGTAAAAAGTTTATGCGCTATTCTCGCAGTAATTATTCCCGGTGGAATGCACGTGTATGTTGTCGTCGCTCGTGCGGTCGGTTATAGCGCAGGCGAGCGGGCTCGCGGGCGGCACTAAGTGCGACTGGCGGCGACTGGCGACGGGATTGCGTGACGGCCGGGCGTGCGCGCCTCGCCGCGTCTCTCACTCGACTGTAGGGCTTCGTCCCGCTAGGGCGGCGCGCCCACGCTCGATACCCTTCGCCCCACGCCTTCCCCAACGCCCTCCTTCATTGCAAAATCTTTTACAAAAATTCAAGTTTATCGCTAAACATGCTCATTATTTAAACACATTATTCTGTCGACAATGTTTCTATGGAATATTGTAAACTCTGCGTTTAGTTATCGGCAATAAATTACTACCTTACGGTAATTACAATGTGCCGGTCTGGCGTGACTGTAAACGAACAACATTATAAAGTTTGTTTATTTTGGCATATAATTATTATAGGGACGCATAGTAACAATCTAATATTGGCGGATATTAGATTGTTATATCAACCTACTACGTTGTTTGTTACGCTACGTTCTTGCTTTGATGTGGCTTGAGAACGACCCGAATAATTTGACATTTAAATACCTACCAATACCTAAATTCTTCAAGCTGATAAAAAGATCCAGTGTAGATGATAATAAAACTCCATCCAGGCAACGGTTTTTAACGGAACGGTAACGGAACATCTTTCCACATAGACAACCAGTTGTCTAATTGGGTTGTGTTAGCGAAACTAACCTCTAGCATAGTCTCATTTTATAAACTCTTCGAACCAATCATGCTGCTTAGCCTAAAGTCATGGCCTTTTTACTTCACAACGTCAAAGTAAGTAGGTAGCTTTCTTTATACCTTACTGGACTCTAGGATGCGTCAGATCAAAATTAGGTACATTTTTGACGACCTCTGTGTCGCGGTGGGCGAAGGTCCTGCAACACAGGAGGTTGCGGGTTCGATTCTCGCCTCGGAACAAATATTTGTACGATCTGCAGATATTTGTTTAGGGTTTCTGGTCGTTTTCTATGTATAATAAAAAATATCTATGTGTGTAATAATATTGTATTATGTATATCAGTCATCTAGTACCCATAACACAAGCTCTGCTTAGCTTGGGGCTAGATGAATATGATGCTGTGTGGATTGTCCGTCATTATTTATTTATTTTTAATTGTTCATAGTTTGTAGCTACGCTGTATTGGTGTTATATCTCTTCGATTAATCGGTCGGCCGCCGGTTACATAATATTCAGTGAACAAATTAATAACAGCTTGCCATTGAATGACGTCATTAGCACATATACTCATCAATACTCATTATTCATACATAATTTGCTCTCTTTCGTAACGCTAGAACGAATGAGTGTTAGGTTCGATTGTTTACATTATCGTTTGCGTCAAACATCATTAATAACTCATTCGGGAGACAAACTCCGTCATATAATAAATCAAAAATCCGTCATATAACATATTACCTACATCATAAATGATGCTGCCCAATCGTACCCCAAAGCTAATTACGACGACCTCTCACAGTGGCGCGGTGGGCGAAGGTTAGACTTAACACTTTACAGTCTTTTAACAAACACTTTTAGCTGTTGGCAAATCAGCTGGTAAGGCGACTGGTAATATGAATCAATTGAGCTACCTATACTTTACTTACAACACTGCAGATAGCTAAATTGAATCCATTCTAAATACTTGTTTTAATTTGGTTATTAAATTGTAATTTTCTCTGTTAAAAAAGGTTTAGTAGTACATTTATCAAACGTTCCTTTATCAAAAGTGATTTATTACAACTCACACAATGCAGAAAATAATAAAAACGATTGCCGCAGGCATGTCGCAGGGTTTGGAATTCATAAACAATTCGATAAAAACAAGATTGCACGACTGCAGTATATAAATTCCTTACAACATATATAAATCCTAGTGGAAGGTATTTATACTGTTGCAAAAAGCAGTAGGTAGATGGTAATGCAGTGGCGTGCGGGCACTGATTGCATCGCTGCGCCCTGCGGTTTGCGGCCGGCGCGGGCGGTCGTAGCCCCTGCCAAGTGTACCTTGCTGAAATGCCAGAAGACTTCACTGCCCCGAAAATATTAGGCTGTACAATTTGGGGATAGATTTTATAGAATCCATTCCCAAATCGTCTTAAATATTTATACTATATAAATTATCTTGCTAAATATTGGGTAAATACAGAAACTAGTCTCAATTTATGGAATATTTGGTAAATACAGTAGTCTTGTGTTTTCATTTATTTAGAAAATCCGAGTACGATCAGAAAAATGGATGTCACGGAACTTTGTTTTCAAAATCAGCTTCTGTCCACGGTTACACAGTAGCTTTTCAAGTAGCTCGGGATGTCCATCCTCGGGATAATGTTTCCTCCTACCAAATTTTGTTAACATCTGATCAGCCGTTTACGCGTGTAAATGTTACAGACAGACAGAGTTACTTTCGCTTTAAAAATATGGGTGAATTTTTTTAAAGCTACTAAGGTTTTACATTATAAAAAATCCAAAAACATTTTTAGCTTTACTGGAATATGTAAATTAAATAAAAAAATTGAACTCTACTTAGTTAATTTAAAAAATTTACTAAGTAGAGTTTATTTTTATTAATAATATGTACGTAAATTAATAATTTACATACCTAAATAAATTTACACAGAAAAATTCAACTTAGTAGAGTCAAATATTTTTATATTTACATATCTCCATCCCTTTCTGATCCAAATGTCTTTATCACAACTTAACATGAATAATTGTTGTCTTATAAAAGTCTACTATTAATTAAGAGCTTCAAAGGTACCTAACCTAACCTTTAAAGAAAACAAGTCAACCTAATGGTTGTAACCAAAATTGTTACTAAACATTTTCATCCTTATAAGTCAACCTAGTTTAACCGTATGACATACTAGCTAGGGAGACACCATGCACATTAATTAATCATAGAGGCTGAAATGCCGATCGATCGTGTAAAGATGGCATTTAAGCCTGTCCCGTGTCACATGCAACCTTTTATAATAACCCACTATTAAAATTCGCGTGCATAAAACATTCCTGCAGTGCTCACAAATATCGTGCAATTCTATTCCATTCCCTCAACAATCCTTTATTTGAGACTATTTTTTGCTTGTGACTTCGGACACTTTGTTTTCGATGTAAAAATATCAAATAACATAGTGTTTTATTTTCTTTAGAACTTACAAGACTCTTGGACACGTCACAAAATACATAATTAAAACTGGGAAATAAAGTAATCAGTTCGTTTTTTTTTTTTGTTCACTTCAATCTTTTTAAGGTAAGGTAAAGAAGCAAACAATATATCGTTACCTTATTAGGTTGTTAGTTTTCGAATTGGAGCAAAACTCATCCCAACACTTTTTTGGTCTATAATCTGATATTTTTCAGTAAGCCTTTTTGCAAAAATATATTTAAAAATTATATATCTTTTTTAAACTCACTTGGAGTTTTGTTGAAGAAGCGTATTCATTGCCCTTAAAAATATACATTAATCTTGTAGACCATCGATACGTTTTTGAAAGTTACCACAAATATTCAATAAATAAATAATTTTATTCATAAATATCTGACACAAAAAGGACAAAAGACTAACAAGTAATAATAATAACTTATATTCTTGTTAATATTTCAAGTTTTAACTTGTATTTCAAGTGTAGGGACAAGTACCTATATTAAGTTTATAATTGCGACTTGGTAGAACCTGTTAAGGCGCATACAGCACCTAAACTAGCGCCACCACCTACTTTATGTTATTATTCTGTTTATTCTATTTAGTTTAGGAAGAGATACGAAAATAGATTTTGGTGGCCACCAAGGGTAACTTCGTATCTCTTCCTAAACTAAATAGAATAAAACTATTACAGAGGCATTAAAAAAAGCTTATGATAGGTATCACAAACTGGACGATGGATTTTTGAAAATTCCTTTGTTAAACAGAATAATAACATAAAGTAGGTGGTGGCGCTAGTTTAGGTGCTGTATGCGCCTTAAACCTGTATTTCAGTTGAAAAGTGCTAACTTCTTAACGAATAAACTATTTATCTTTATAGGTACATACATACAATCAAAACTAATTGTTCTATGGAATCGCCTAACATTATTTCTACCCCATGGGAACTGGATCAGGGATAAAAAGTAGCCTGTGTTATTCAGGTTTAGAATTACATCTATGTTAATTCAGCCCCCATAACCATAACCACATTAACCATCCATCCATCAGATTTTCAGATTTCAATAAAAATCTATCATCACCATCCATCCATACAAACATTCGCATTTACTATAATAGTATGACTGCAGAAGTATCGTAGCGTATTTTTCTCTACATTTACCAGAACACGCTATCAGAGTAGATTTTTGTTTAAAGCTGAAACAAAATGTATGCGGTGTTTTGTTGAAGAACTTACTGAATGAGGTCAACGTTGGCATTTGCGATTAGGCCAAGTCGTCTCGTGTCGGCTTTTCCTGAGTGTCATAGATTAGCACGCTAAAAACTTGGCGCTAGCATCGCCTGGCCTGTTTATAGATTAACTATAGCTTGAACTACATTTTAAACCATCTAACATGTGGACAGCTATTATTATAATGTCTGATACTCAACTATGTAGCCTGTAGTAATAATCAGTTCAAACTGACATACCATTTCTTTGGTATAGCTCTACGTATGAAAAACTATGAAGGCAATACGCGAAGCACCAGCCCTAATATCCAATGAAATTTGAAACGAAATTTTACACCGTAATCTGTAAAACATGCTGATACCTTAAAATTGTATGCTTATACATACATATATGTATGTATATCTATGGCGCTCATTAGGGGAGGCCTATGTCCAGCAGTGGACTATTATAGGCTGGTGATGATGATGATGATACATATATGTACATGTTTATGCAAATAAAATTTGAACTTTACCTATATCTTTAAAAATGATTTTATAATTTTTTATTAAAAAAATAAACTATCACTCTTTCAGCTAATTACTTCAGTGTTACCACTTACTCCATCCAGAGTTTCTGAACTGGGCTGTACTTCTAGATCCGAAGAGAAGTTTTTAGTTAAGCGCAAATTTTCATATGCCTAAATCCCTTCGTTGTAATAGGTACTTCGTAGACGTTGTAGCAAATGGCGTAGGCCCAAGACCTACGCCGTAGCAAGGTGCTACGATGTTGGGTCTACAACCAGCGCGTTTGCTAACTACGAAAACTCGGAACATTGTTTTCGTTTTGTCAACCTTCGCCTCTCGTCTTGCCACAGTCGCATGCACAGGCAACATTGAGATATCGTTTGCTGTATAACACAACGACGAACAAAAAAACAAGTTATGCAAGTACTGACTAAACTTAAAACTTCGTACGAGTAGATTGGCAAGAAACAACGTCGTATTGCTACCAATTCCTATCAATAATTTTCCTGTAAAATAGTCGTAGTTTGACTTTATCATGAGTAACTATGAAACTGGTTTGTGATGGTAAGCACAAAAAGTTGACCCCATAGCAGAACATCATGGTCGGGTTCGTAGAAAAACACCGTAGACGCATTTATTTTCTGTGACTGAAAGAAATAGAAAGTACTGAACATAAAAAGAAACAAAGTAATAAATACTTATATAAAAATGTATCGTAAAATATCGAGCCTTACGAGAGCTGACAGATTACGTGTCTATAAAATATAGTATTGAGAATAACCCGCTGCATTGATAATGAATTAGATAATATATATGTTTTTCTTTATTATGAATTTATTTTTATTACAGCTCGACGGCAGTACACACCCCTGCAAGACAGAGCAGTGCGGCGGCGGCGTAGGACGTAACATCGCCGAGGCGCTGTGGAGGCTGCGAGGCGGAGGGGCGCGTCTGCTGACGGCGGTCGGCGACGATGCTGACGGACGGTACCTCGCCGACATCGCGCCAGGGCTGCTGCTAGACGGTAACAACGGAACCTACTGGAACTATGTAGCAGTCGGCGTAGACGACACGTAGCAGTCGGCGTAGACGATGTACAAGAGTACATTGTTACGATGTAGGTACTCTTGTACATCGTCTACGCCGACTGCTACGTGTTAAGAAATACTGACGAAGTTCAGTGTTAATAGTACACGCCGACAATCTATCATAGACGTAGCTATATTATAGCAATATGAATCATAGCAAGGCATAGCGCGATGCATCTTCTGTACAAATTTTCGAGTGACCACACACGCAGTTATAATTACCTATTTTTGCCGGCGTTTGAACAGGTATACACTCTGTCGTGGTCACGGGATAACTGGCGTAACGCCTCTGCGAGGGAGCAGCATTGTTTGCAATTACTCTCAAGTATACGTGCTAAATACCCGTAAATATTTATACTTTTGATACCTTACGTACACTAAAGCAGCTTTCTTACTTTTGTTTCAGTATTACTGCTCCATGCTAGTTCCTAGGAGAAGCCGCGCCTCCTGAAACACAGTTTTTGAACTAGTTCAAGAGCATCCGTCACACCTATTTCAATAAATAAAATGTTTACTTTTACTTTATGTATTTCATTATATCTAATTTTGACGTAATTACAGGATGCGTAGTGAAAAATGCCCGCACAGCGACGTACGCAGCCGTGCTGGGCCCGACGGGGGAATGTCTGGTCGGGCTCGGAGACATGGCGCTGCACGACCACATCACTATCGACTTGGTGAGTCTGCTGAACTACTCCCTCAGTCGGTTGAATTAGGTCAAGGGCGCGATTTGCTGGTGGATGAATTGGGTCGGCGACTGTGGGGAATGGTGGGCTCGCCGGTCATTTATATGTGAGGAAGAGGGGTACTCGGGCCGCGGTAGGTTTAATGTTTCCATGGTTCGATTAAAAATGGCACGAGATTGACCGGAGAGATTTTAGTGGGTATTAAGTCCTTCTCAGGGCGTCGTGTCCTGTATAATTCTGGTCCCCCCAGACCAGTTTATTAGTAACCGAATTACATCGCCGGATAAGAAAAGGTGGTCCAATTTTCGTGTCTTAAGCCTTCACTATTACAGTGTGTCGTCTAAGAATCGCCATGTTGAATAGCAAAACATCAATGGCGATCCTACGTCAACGATACCATCGTTGTGGAGCAATTGATTTAGTGCAATAGCGACCCGGATTGAACTCTGATTGAACGTTCGATTTTTGATTGGAAATTAGTTTATACTTAGCAGCTGCACCTTATATAAAGCCTGCACGAAAGTCAAAATTTAAAAATAGTGTTTTCCTATCATTCTACACACTCTCACCATACATATTTACCCCCTTTTACTTGTATAGGTACGATGTCCCATAGTCAAGTGAACACGTCTTAGTAGCTACATGTCCTTATTTATACATATATAATTTCTTTGTTGGTGTTTAGCCGTAAGTTTTCCTAAAATAAATAAAAATAAAAAATATTAATTTCGACCATATTCAGAATCGGACATGACCGTATGACGTCACACGGTGTTCTAACACCTTGTGACGTCACACGGTTTTGGCTAGGAATCTCCTATGCCATAGAGAATAAGGCCCCAGACACATCACACTACCTTATAATCCGATTGCTCAGGTAAACAAGCACATGCCGGTCCTAGACCAATCACCGCTGGTGGTAATCGACGGCAACATTCCCGAGGCCACCATACACCACGTGCTGCAAGTATGTCAACGTAAACAGAAGCCCGGTAAGTACATCACACTTCAACTGATGACCGATTTTACTCGAGTAATCTTGTGCAATACGATTAAAGCTACTTAGCTGCAGGCGACATGGAGTTTTAGATGTTGTAGAATTGAAAACGAATAATTTCTAAAATAATAGTGTTTTATGCATTTCTTCCCGCCTAATCCATTACCAGACTATAATCACTACATAATATAAAACAAAGTCGCTTCCCGCTGTCCGTCTGTTTGTCCTTAGGTATGCTTGTATCTTTAAAACTACGCATAGGATTAATGTATGTTGCGGATTTTCTATAAATAGAGTATTTCAAGAGGAAGATTTTTGTATCAGCTTTGCACCCGTGCGAAACCGGATCGGGTCGCTAGTTAGGAATAATAAAATAATGCTAGATAATTCACACAGCATCATCTAGCCTTAAGCTAAGCAGTGCTTATGTTATGGGTACTAGAGAACTATAGTGTACTAACACTAAGACGATTTAAAGATATTTTTACTATAATTAGAAAACACCTGGAAACCCTGAACAAATATGTTGTTAATTGTTAATTTGTTTGTTATTCTGTTAATCGAATAGAAACTGTCCCGAGCCGACAGTCGAACCCGCAACCTAATGGTCAGCTCTATATTATGGCCTTTGCCATGCAGTGGGAATCCAACCAACAATTAATAGAAGTTATTAAAATACGCACGAAATAAATTATAAATCTTTTGGGATCAGTCAAGGAATCAAAAGAGGTTGAGTAATATTACATTATATTTATTCAATACAGTCAGTGCTAACGTAATTTTAATGTATAATTTGGACGGAATTATGTTAATCAGAAAAGACAACTTAGTCAAATAAACACTTAAAATTATTTGAGTAAACTAAAGCTAAATAATCAAACACATTTACACCAAGTTTCTTAACACAATATACTTATTTTAAAAAATATTAAGTCCCACTACTTTAATTAAAAGTAGCTTAATTCATTTGTAGGTAAAATACTTCAGTAAAATCGTAAGATCAAAAAATACATACCGAAAGCACTTTCGGCGGTTTTTAAAGCTGGCAAAAGAACGTGTATTATGGCACTGTAGGTCATCATCACATGAAACTAGCGCCGCTACCTATTGTTTATTATTATTATAACAAAGCAAACCACGAAAATCATTAGGTAACAATTTGTCAAATATTATGAACTTTTTAAAATGCATTTTCATAGGTTTTTTTGTAAATTTTAGGCACAATTTTGAAGTTACTCGTGGTCATGAATTGACCTAATTATTTATCAAAACTCCTTTGTTAAATTAACAATAAAATAAATAGTACTTAGTTACGCTAGTGGACCTGCAGCGTTTTAAAACAACCAACCTTTTTTAAAGTTAAGCGAGACAAGGCACTTTATTATTAGTACATCATGTACTTTACATATTATGATTGTATGATTGTAAAAAATACAATCATATGTAGTAATCGTAGTTAAAAGTATTAATAGGCTACAAAATGTTTCATGTGTCAATTTTACGTGATAAAAGTAGAATGAAAAAATACTTTTAAAACACTTCAAGTGTTTGTGACCATAAAACTTTAGGCTAACATTTCATTTTTACAATGCACACATTTCTCACAGTTTAAGTTCATAATGATGTAAGTACTATTACAATATACGTCTTATTTTTTTGTAAAATTAACATAATAACTTTAAAGTGATAGAAATACATAAATACTAAAAATGGAACGGAAAGATCCTAAGGTTTGAGACTCATCAATATATGAGATTCATGGCAAATTTTGGAATGCTACAAACAGACATAAAAGCTAGATTTAAAAGTAACACCCACTTTGAATTCAAAGCATAATAAAAGTTACTTTACATCAAAGTGAAACCGAAATCGCCAGTAAAACACAGGGTGTGATTATTTCAACCGAAATCGCCAGTCAAAGTGAGGGTGTATTACCACCCTTGTTGTTGTGATTGACGTGATTGTGTCAACTGGTCGCGGAACTGCTGCAAAGCATGCTCAGGCTGGCTGTGCTGCATCTGAGCCACGAGATTCTTGGCTTCCGAGCGGAGTTCATACAGCTTGCAGGATTCCAAGTAGAGTAGAATGGCTGCCAGACCTGTTAAAGAAATAATGGTGATAACTGTTGATTGTTTGTAATGAGAACAAAGTCAATGACAGAATATTATAGGTTATATTCATACAAGATCCATTTTTAACTGTTTTTCAAAGAATATATACATTTTGTTGTGCTATATCTATACTAATAATAATATAAGCATAGATATAGCACGAAATTAATGAGGATTTTATTGTTTATTGAATAGGCTCCAAAACCACTGGACAATTTAAAAAAATCTTTTACCATTAGTATGCTCCATTGTCCCTGATTTAAATATTTTTTTTATTATACTTGCGAAGCCGGTGCGGTCCGCCCGCCAGTATTCTAAGAATCATGTCTTGTTACAAAATAACTTTTTTTAATGTTCTTACCAAAAAGTATAAATGCAACCACAGCAAATGCATAGGACCAGGAAAGCACGTTGAATGATGGATACATGAGCCAATCGCGGCGGTAGCAGTTACCGCCGAAAATAGCAACCGCCAAAAACAGGAAAACACCTGAAAAAAATTACAACTTCAATGAGAAGAATGTACATGCATATACAAGGACTAATTTTCAATTTCCATATTATCTGCATTTTTATAGTCATAACAAATTTGAAGAGAATTCAGATACATTATTGCAGCACCCCGAAAAATCATGCTTAGGGCATTATGAGGAGGCCATTGTTCAGCTATGGACAGCAGTTATAGGCTGATAATGATGTTTCTAGAATCAGAACTCATAGAAATCAGTCACCATAAAATTTATAAAATAAATGAATAAGTCAAAATAACATTATTATACTTACTGGCAGTAGCCACCATCCCAAAAGAGAAGGAGACAAAGATCCACTCATACCGTAGCACCAGCCTCAGAGGAAACCGCACCACAACACAAGCCAGCAGTATTTGAGACAAGAACGACAGAATCAGGGCCAGGGTAACAAAGGCCTGCACAGACATCAACCAGCCCGGGAGTAGCCATTCTCTGATCATGTAGTACTCCTGCAAAATTATACAATATCAGTTACCACTTTTGAACTGATGATCATGATAAACTAATTCATTGCAACACTCATGCTTTTAACACCCATATTGGCATGAATTTTACATGAATATGCAAGGACTACATAGATTGTACAATAAAATAATGATACCAAAAAATTATTCTGAGTAGAATTATTAAATTTCATATGAGTCACATGCTGCTGGTCAATTATTATCAAATAAATTAATTTATACCTAACTAGCTGTCTGCCCTGGCTGTGCATGGGTATTTAACAAAAATTTAATATTTCTAACTTTTGGAAATATTCTAAAGCCAATGTTACTACGGTTTCGAATGGAGATTTTTTTTCCAAATCAGTCCAGGAGTTACGGAGCCTATTAAATTTTAACAAACAATTGAATCTTTCCTCTTTATATAATTAGTATAGATCTGTACCATAAAAGAAAATGTAACTCACATTGCTGAAAATGTAGTGACATCCATCAAACAACTTATCAAACTGGTATGGGGGGAAACGGAAGCGATCGAAGCAGTATTCCCACAGGCCCATACGTTTGAATGATGAGAACATCTCAGGGTATGATTCAATCCAATATGGGCCAGCAAATGACAATAGCAGGAACAATCCAGCCAAGTATGTAATACTTGCACCAATCAAAGTGGCATCTGAAATAGATTGAATAGTTTTTTATCTTGGTTTTTAGTTTCTGCTGCAAGTTTATGTACCTAAATAATATAATTTTACTTATCCATAGAGTAGGTACTCTAATTTAACAAAATATTTAATTTAATCCTAAATTTATCATAATTATTTTAATTTTAACCATCATGACATAGTAAATCAGACATTGCACATTAAATCAGTAGAAATTTATTCAATTACATTTTATACCAAAACTAAAATTTTGTAATGATTTATTTCAAGCAAGAAATAACTTAGCTTACATACTTTACGTATTATGAACTACCTACTAAATTAAGCCATAGTAAACCCTGTAAGTTTTTAAATTATAGCAGAGTAGAAAAAATTTAAAAAATATCATTTTCTAGTGAGAAAGGTACTTGAGATCCCGAGAACTACATTATTTATAAGTATTGCCTTATTTTAAGCAGGATGATAATGCAATTAAATAAAAGCCAATGGTATGGAAAGTGAAATGGGCGTGCCCAGAATGTGTTGGTTGTTTCTGAACTTACTAGAAGCCTTTGGATACTCATTATTAGCTGCCACCATCTTGATGTTCTCAATTTTAGCACTGCTTTCAGTAAAAACAGAAAGTTCTCAACATCAAATTGGAAAGGAAATTCCGTGCTGGATCGTTCGTTCGGTTGGGTTGGTTTCACGAATTTCGGTTGTTTTGTTTGTGTTTTTGAGAGCGTTAGATTATCTGTCAATGTAAACCGTTAACATTGACACATACTTGATGCGTTCATCATGGACGAAAGAAATCTCGACAGTGTTCTAAACTTCGTCGGAGCTGCGTGGAATAAATAAAAGTCTTAACCCTTAGCTACCTACCCTCTATTTTAGTCACACAACTACCTACCCGCGGTCTGTGTGACGTCGGCGATATCTGGCTCCAGTAAAAGAAATCTATGGCAGTAAAAGATAATTTGAAATAAAACTTATATTTAAATGAGTTTTTTAAATAAATTAAAGTGACAAAAATATAAAAAATCAACATTGTTTATTCACTAAACTATAATTTCTTCTGAGACCTGAGATATAACATAAAAATTCAACATATTAAGAAAATGAGGTCTTTAACAAAAATAACGTAAATCACGGACATCTTTTTACTAATTTCTATAAATTCAGGAATCAACTAATAAAACTATACACTAATATCAACGTAAAAAGAGTTATTTTTTCAAAATTGCATGTCATGAACTTTACAGTTTTAGCGGCAGTAAACATACACAACATGTTTGCGTATCATTGGTTTCTTGCAATGAAAACACAAGTATTGGGTCTTGTGTTTCTACTTAGGGTCACAAACAGGGCAGGTCCTGCGAGTTTCCAACCTATCTGCACCAGCATCACTTCCAATAGCCGCAGGAAGCGGTTCCGCGTTGAACTGCAATTCCCGACGAAGAGAAAGTTGCAGCATGTAGCTTTTAGCTGAAATGCTCGATATAATCAAACTTTCTTAAGAGTTTAGGGTTCTCTATACGCAGTTCCGAATCAACCAGGGCACAATATTTTGATCATCAGTAGCCATTTTGCACTAAAACAATAAAAAATACTTAATGAAAAGTCACTTAACTACCTACCCGCGGTCGCTCAGACCGCTGACAAAAGTTTTTTACTCACCAAGGCAAACGCGCGCACTTATGACCTCGACAAGCGCAGGCGCGGTACTGCGGGTAACGGGGAAAAGGTACATAGACGCACGATATCTAACAATGCGCACACACTTCGTAATTCACAAAAATATTATCGCTGGTGTCCGTGAGACCGCGGGTAGGTAGTTAAGGGTTAAAGTCCTTCAAGGTCTAATAGCCCGGCCGGGGCGGCGCGGGCTGGCAATACACGACCGATTATTTGTGTGATTATTATTTCAGCGAAGGAATTCTATATGTGTAAATGTACGGAACGAACACCTTCGGATAGCCGAATACCACCCTTCAGTGAGCCTTCCCCGATGACACAATGTTCTATAAAATCAATAAATTTATATCATAAACATAGGCTAGATAATAAATATTTTATCTAAAAAAAATTAACCTATTTGAAATAGAAGTTTCTTCTTTCATAACTAAGTTTATTTCACATACCTACCTAATAAGAGTTATATTTTTTATTTTTCAAAAAATACATACTTCTAAGATAACGTCATTTATCTAACAACACCGCTCAAGTCGATTTTTGGCGGTATTGACATTTTGATGTCATTGGATAGATTTTAAATTCGCGCGTTAAACTGCCTGTCAGATTCAACGATATCAACCAATCAGAGGCCAATATTCAAATAATAGTGACAGCGCATAAGTCGGTTATCCCGCCAACACCGCTCAAATCGGCATTCCGCCATACTGCGAGCGAAAAATACTTTACTACTACTGATTTTAGTGGTTTTATAGTGTTATTTTTGTGGAATTTGTTCTAAGAAGTGTAATACACACAAGAATAGGATGTTCAGGCCGTAAAATTGGCTCCATATCTGCAAGCTAGTGCTATTTACTACAAAATCACGCTGTGTGTACACAATTTCACTTTGTACAACCTAGCAACTAAGGAAGTAATGTGCTATTGGTTTGGTGAATCGAATTGCACGCTGGAGGCCGCGGCTTTTGCTTCATGTTTCATTGATCATTTGCAAAAGGTTTTAGAAAAAAATACTATAATTACTCAAAAGTACCTGGAGAAAAGTCACACTCACATGGAGTGCGATCCAGTGCACAGCGCTATCGAATGTAAACTAAAGCGTAAAGAAATTTACCTTCCAAAGCAGTAGGTACGTATCGATAACAAAGACAGCAAGGAAAGATCCGATACCATACGAAGCACGACTTTTAGATTACACTTTCTTTACTGATTTTAGTAAAGATTTGGTGTACAAATCTATACGCCCAGGAAAAAAGTCAGGTGACCCAGTAGTAACAGATTTACGTGTCTTACAATACAGACCTAACGGTACAATATGGTACAAAAATAATTTCGATCATGAACTACAGCCTTTACCACAACGTCCTACACCACTGTATCGCATCAAACCAATAAATCAACTGATGAAATTGAATAAAGCTAAAATACCGATTACCAGGCGTAAGTATCAGGACTTGCAAGACCTGAAAAACGTCTTACCGCAAACGTGTCATTCATTCTACGTTGAACTACCGCATAGTGAATAAGTATTATAATTCTAAAGGTATAAGTACCTACCTATTTAGATTCATTAGAAGATGATTGTTTTATTTTTTTAGTATTTCTGCTAACGTTTTTCTTATTGTAAAACTCAACACAAAAAGTTGATCTCGTTAATGTGATTCCAGTTTTCACAAACCAATACCTACCTGAGTAAAGTTCCTAATTATTAATAAGTTCTAATAAACAAAAAATATTGTATGTTACCTATAAGTAATTCATTAAAAAACTTGAATTTTTATTGCTTTTAAATTCATTACAAATAACATTTTCTTATTATCACCGCCTAAGTCTCCTAAAATTATCACGCAATACCGCGTAAGTCAATTAAAAATGTGCACGTCGATAGAAATAATAAAATAGGCATTTTAAAACATTTGTTGTATATATTAAAGCACATGTTAATAACTACAGCCTTAAAACTTTTAAATTAAATAAAATGTAGAGTTTTAAGTCTCTCCTGAAAAGTGAGTAAAAATTACTTGAGCGGTGTTGTTAGATAAATGACGATAAACAATTTTTTTTAATCCGTTATGACCTACGGTAGGCCTTAAAATGTTTTCGAATCTTAAAAAGTTTGATTCATTTTTTATATCTTGCGGAATGTTGGGGTAGGTACATACTTCATCTCACATAGGTACTACATATTAAAATCATAGATTGGGATTTAACATAAATCCATAGTAAGAATGAAAACACTTTCAAGATAAAAAACATTTTATTAGAAAAACATTATCCTATGGACGGCAGTAAAGAGATTCTTGTAAAAGTTAAAAATTATTAATATTGGACGGACAATAATCGGTGATTGATGATACAAGTAGGTAGAAAATATCTACTTATTAAATATAAACACATTTTATGTGATGCTTTAGGGCACAAACAAAATAATATTAACTATACTTAATGATGGGAAAACAAGGAATGTGTTGTGATTTAAGAACTGCTTCTACATGGCTAATTAACTTATCTAAAATAATTTAGCTTAGCTTTTTTCAAGTGAGCTAAGGGTCAAGCATTGTCAAGCCAGAATGAAAGGGAAGAAAGGTTATCATATAAAATTCTTTAAAATAATTATCTTAAATTTGAATAATTATCCTAAAATAATTATCTTACAGAATTTTATATGATACTCAATCTCATCTTCACTATGTAAGCACACATTTCCTTCATTATAAAAAAAAACAGTACAAAATGCTCGTGACGTGACTTTATTAACTCAATAGAAATGTATCAATATTGTCAAAAAGTTTATTTTCCTATCAAAAAAACTGTCATTTTCCTTCCAGATTGCCTTGACCCTTAGCTTACTTCTTATAGTTGTAGGTTAAAGAAGATGGGACGGAACACTTCAGCTAAAACAAACTGCATTGAAAAAATACGAATTCATAAAATATCTAATAAAATCCAAACTTATATATACAAGGAGATAAGTAAGTTAATTTCATATAGGCTTGGTCAAGAAGTGTTCTATTTTATTTTATTAATTAGGTCCTCTTACAGGAGAATACCGTAAAATTGTGATTCAATAAGGTAATGTTAAATTGTGCACTTATTAGGTAATTCAATAATTGGTAAATGTGGACTACAGAGGTAGACGCGTAAATATAAACTTAGTATTAGAAAATAAGTATAAAAACAATGTCTGGCACACGTAAACATAATCGATTACTGTCATCTAACCTTAGTTTTATTATTTCATGCGTCAATTTACAGCTAAACTTACATCTAAAAAGTTTTATAAAAACATTAAAAGAGCGCTACAAAATATTAAAATTTGCTTGCTTCGTTGTTTGGAGGAGCAGGTACTAACGAGACCTATGCTCTTAAACGAACTTAATTAAAAAAAGTTCCTATTGAAAAAAGGTTTAGTGTGCACAATACATTAAAGCAAGCATTCAGAAAGCTTACGCTTTCGTTTCGTATTCCATTTCGAAGCGAGCTTGAGATTCCTTTAGTTTGTTGCGCTTTTTGTTTTGAATGTTGCTTTCCGTCAAGAAAAGAGCGGAGGTCACAAGGCAAGCTATGGACCCGACGACTCCTAGACCGAACGACCAACCTGGAATATAATAAAAAAATTAAATAAAATATACCTACTATTTGTTCGGTCTGATCGCGTAAGTTTAAAAATAAAGATTTCAAATGACACTTATGTTAAGTACACTAAGTAGGTATAAGGTCGCGTCACGTAAAAAGAACGCTGGAAGAAAGTGGAAGGGGTATGTTCGCGCATGGGCACACTCGCGCACGATAGTACTAGGTATGCTAATTTGCTAAGCCTATTTTTAACTAATATTTCGTATTGGTTATTAGAAATGTTAGATAAAATTAAAGACATTTTCGATTCAGTTTAGAATGTTTAATCTAATCACAAAAAAAATATATAATGTAGCAAATCCATTCGTCGTCTTGGGTGACGCGAGAACTAGAGACGACGCGACACTCCTATTAAAATATCAAAGGCATTATCATCTGCCTCTCATTTCATACAACAATATTCTTCAAAAATATTTTTTCTATATATAACCATTTCGTAAACTTTTGTACACGACGGTATTTTGACGAGAAAAGTGACGTTAACACAACTTTGAAAGCAAACGTCAACCGCGTGACCCGCCCGCCCCGCGCACCACCGCTTACCACCAAATAGACCTCTTTAGCGACTTCTGCGCAGGTTCAAGGCCAGCGTTCTTTTTCCGTGACGCGAACTATATAGTTTTAAAGTAAGCTTCGGCTTCAAAAAAAAATTGATATAAAACGTTTTTAATTTTAAACCTGCAACTCCTTTAGTTTAGAAAAAAAAAGTGGTTGGTTTTGTTGGATGGTTATGCAGGCCAGTGTAGTTTACACAGACAAAACCTAGGCGGAATCAAATAGGTAAAATTCTCATTAATTTGGACTATTTAAATAAACCGACCGAAACCAGTAAAGTACATAGAAGTATTACTAGATCTTACCTAAGTAGTTATTTGGATGATCTGGCATCCACCCATCTGTGTTACCCAGGCACGCAAATACTATTACAGCGATAACGCCGCATATTCCTGTAATATCAAAATAACTTAAATATACCAAGATTATGAAAAATAAAACAAAATTGACAGCTCTAAAAATTCTGATGAGTTTTAATAAGGAACATAAAATCATTAATAAGTTTTTGTGCTATAAACGGTGAGTTTTTAGCATTGCACAGTTTTGGGCTACTAAGGGGAAGTTTGAAACTGTGAGATTTGTCGAAAAGTCATGTGAGTAAGATATGAGATCGAATTTGAATATAAATAAGTTCTGCATTAAAAAAAGACAAGATCTTTTTTAGTTTAGCTAGAAACTCAACCTGTATAATATAATACCTTTGAATGATTGATACTCATTATTTATTTCAATAAATTGAATAGAATTGATAGCATTGTAAACTTTACCTGAAGCCAACATGATGAATCCGATACTTTTGATCAAAGTAACAAATCTATTTTGGTCTGGTCCACAGCAGAGGAAAAATATCAGCACCAATACTGTAGATATAAGTACACCGAGCAGGCACAATGTGAAGAAAAACTGAGTTGCTATCATGAATCCTGAAAACAAAAACATTAAATCCAATAAATTAAACAAAATAAACCATGTTTTATAAGTGATAACTCTTAACCGAATGTCAATAGTTCAGAAGGGGCTGTAAGGCCGAAACCGGGCACGGTTGAACCAATCGCCTAGAATGATAATTTTACCGTCGCAGAATCTTCCTTGTCTATCCATGAATGAAAATAGAAAGTGCGTGCTATTTGCACGTAGAGATTGTAAAAATGGTTTCAACTGAAACTAGTGTCTAATACAGATATTACTTCATCCGTAAGGGCAAAGAGCGTAACGGCGGGACTCCACCTACTAAAACAATAAAATATGAAATGCAAGCTTCGGTTATCGCAGACCAGGAACTAATGTGGTCGTCGTTTTTACTAACCAGGTAATAGGTATCCGCGTATTTTATCGTAGCCAGTGGTAAAAGGGTCGTATACCCATCGGCACCCGACGAAGAATCTCCTCTGGTACTGATCTAACGGGTCCGGAAGAGATCTGAAGCAGTGGCTCCATAGTCCAAGCCTGAAATGACATATTGTTTGTTTGGCATGCAACTATATTACTTTATATTTATACTACTATTTTTCTTTTTTTACTACTTTTTCAATGGATGTCGTAGATTATTAAAAAAAGAAAACAGTCTGGCTCTATGATTTGTTAAAGGAACTACAAAAATTAGTTTTTCGGCAAGATGTAAAATATTCCAATGAGTCCTATAATTAACCCCTTTCTGTATGCATGAGTAAATGTAACATGGCGTTATGATGTGTCGATATAGCGAGCGAGAGTTTTAAATAACGTAGAAACTGATCAACACTTGATAGGAGACCTCTTCTTAGTTATAATACCTGTCTAATCTAGCCCCACGCATTCTTGAATTTGATCAACACTTGATAGGACCTATTCTTAGTTATATTACCTGCCTAATCTAGCCCCGCGTATTCTCGAGTCGCTGATCAAATGTATCATGGCGTTATGATGTGTAGATATCGTGGAAGTTTAAAAAAACGTAGGAACTGATCAACACTTGATAGCACCTATTGTTAGTTATAATACCTGTCTAATCTAGCCCCGCGTATTCTCGAGTCGCTGACCAGCCAGCTAGGCGTGCCGAATGCCAATGCTACAGTAACAAGGGCAATGACAAAAACGCCAATGCCGCAATTACCGGCCAAGCTTCTACTCTTCATTGTTTCTGAAAAAGACAAAATCTTACGTGAGACTTTATAGGAAATACTTGTTTATTGGTTATATAATTTAGTTAAACACTTTGTTTCATAAAAGAGTCAAATCTTAATAATAATTTTATTCAAAAATATCATAGGACAAAAGGATGTGGCGCTGTTTCGCACCACAAGATAAAATACAAAAAGTATTCATAACTTATATTATAATCTAAAGGTTATACTTGTTCCTGAACTAGATTAAACCAGTATCTCAGACGGAAAGTCCTAACAACGTAACTAATGAATGATCAATAATCTCATAGGTATCTACATGAACGGAAATCCATCAACATATTTATATGCTCAGGAGGGCTCTTTTGAGCAGACGATCCTGTATCCTAAAGCCATTTCAACCATACAATATTGTGTATCCAAATACATCAGAAGTAGGGACACACATTTGCACGATTACACATTCGATTTAATTTAATTCGATACATAGAATAGAACCAGGAACTCGAGATTGCATAAGTTGAAAATAGAAACAGGTCAACGTAATAAAAGCCTGTTAAATTCTAGGTGCGACTAAACACTCCTTTGTTAAGGGCCTCGCATAGAACATCGTCACTTTACATTCGTAATTAGCAAGCACCTTGAGTCAGCCAGTACCAACGCTATCTAGAGCAAACTACAAGTATCTACCTAAGCTAGGCCACACTAGGGTATTACTCTATTATGCTTAAAAGGGTATGGTGGTTACACAAAACTACAAAAGGTCATGTACTTGAGATGAATGTCCAAGGAGGTAGCCATGTGAAATGTTTCGCAACACACAGAATACAGCCGTTGTACCTATAACACTACATTCACTAAGAAACACAATGCCAAAAAGTTCACATGCATTTAAATGGCCGTGGGAAAGTTTGGACATTGAAAATTGTGATTAATTATTTTTAGGAATTTTTCATGACGCCTCGTTTTCGATTATCTTGAAGATTATCAACCTTTGCAGAGAAGGGTAAAAGGGTTATGTATTTTATTTCATATTAACACCAGAGCGGTCCGCCTCAGCTTCGCACGGGTATTTAACAAAAATTGAGTTTTTCATGCAGATCCCTAATTTTTTTGAAAATAATACCTATAGCCTATGTTTATCAAGAAAAATTTAGGATTCTAATGGTGACAGAATTTTTCAAATCGCCCAGTAGTTTCTGAGCCTATTCAATTCAAACAAATAATCAAATATTTCCTCTTTATAATATTAGTATAGACTAGCTGTTTCCCGCTTTGCAGGCGTGAGAATAGCACGAAATGTTTTTAAGCCCACAAGAATAAAAGTGCTTACCTTGAAAATTCCAGCATACGCACGCAGTCATTAATGTTTTGCGCGCGTCTAACCGTTTTTCTATAGATTAACGAATTACAATTCGATTTTTCAAAAACGGAGTTTACATATTTAAAAAACAAAGTATTCGACATGTTTATTTAGCTTTTCATTGCTCGTGTGCTTGAATTTCGAAATCCACCGATAATTCATTTTGTCCAATTGTTATTTTAGTATGCTGACAAATATCATAAAGTGACACACATGCCTAGAACAGTAGGGCAAGCACGAGCTTTCTTCTCTAAGGTAGAATAGAGAAAAATTACGTCACTTTATCATCGAATGCGTAAATTATTTGAAATTTATTTCTTCAACTTCAATAATGTACGCAATGTATGGCGATGCGATGCCATTATTGTCTATTCTACCTAGAGAACAATCGCCGTGGTTGGCCTACAGAACTAAGTTGACCTGACTTGGATGTAAAGACACTTGCCTAATATGCAAGCATCTTAGGATGCGCATGATTGTTGGACCGCGTGTATACAACTGCCATGCCATATAGCTAGAACACTAGACGGTGCCTGTGTCCGTAACTGACATAGGTACTTAGCATGTTTAATAATTACCCAGATAGACTGATAATTAGGGCCTATGCCCAGCAGTGGACTATAATAGGCTGATGATGATAGACTGATAATTTAGATTTTAACACCACTTATCATTTTAAACAATATAGGCTACCTTAAGGCTCCGGCGACTGATGAATTTCCCATACAAATATAGTAGCAAAATTATTTGTAAATTGAGAATATTTTCAACATTTTATTTTTATTTAAATAAGAATGGTATTTATTTAGGTTCCTGCCACAAGATTAGTCATGGTGAAAATATGCTCAAATTATAAATATTTATTTTGTACTAGTACATAATTATGTTGTCATGTAAAATGCAACCATAATATAAAATTTAAAATTATAATAATATAAAATTAAGCTTATCCAACACCATTCTGTGACACAACACACAACACAATAGTAAACCAATATAGGCATAAAACTTGTATTCTTTGCAGTGACCAAATGACATGAATGAAAGCTAGCAGCAAGTAAGTGGCCCAGAGGTTTTGTTACCTGATGCCTTCAAAAGAATAGCATTATGTACAAGTTATATATTAACCCATATTAAAAGGCTCATTATTGTGTTGTGCGCCAGGGGTGTTGGACAAATGAGAGCCAACATTAAGGAAGTGAAAGCTGATGTTAAACAATACTGTCACATAAAGTATAATTAAAGAACCACCTAATATGATTATTCATGTGAGTTTATGCCCAACAGTTAAACAGAACATCTCCGACCTTTAATTTTGCTAGGAGCAACGAGTTCCACACGAGTTCCACATCAAAGAGTATGATGGTAGTACTTTTGATTCTCTTTAATATGGAGGAAAACTAGTATCTTAACCTAATAATGGTATTAAAAAGGTGAATGACCAAATAAGAGATTATAAAAGTTTTAATTCAATTCCAAGACAAATTTCATGGGTTGAAACCATCAAAACTATAAAATCACAAAAGGTCATCATCATCAGCCGTTGTGGAACCCCGTACCCATATGTTATGTTAATGAGATAAACTTAACTTTATGAATCAAAGATGCTTTGCTTACAGAAGACAGATAGTTACTCTATAGTGGTGAACAGCAAAATGATTCACCTAATTGCAACAACTGGCAATGCTCATTGTTAAAGACGTGAGTAGGTGCTAATGCTAAACAACAACTGAAATGAAGGTAAGGCCAAGCCTACAATCAACCATTGGTCCATACAAGACTCCAGTAGGTATAAATACAAAATTTTGTAGGAATTCCGAACTTAACTTCAAAAATTTGAAAAAGTTTATGTATTATGTTTAAGTAAGAATCTTATATAAATTCTTATAGGTTTTTCACTGAACTCACTAAAACAAATTTTCTCAAAAAAGTATTGTTTTTCGACTTCGTCGACAAGACTCACCTCTACAATTCCGATTGATTCTTGATTGAATAATATGATTGCGTATAACACAAGAACCTTTGAAATTCACAGCATAGATTTTGAATAATCACAAAATATGAAAACGTTGGTTTGTGTTGTCGTTCATTTCGTTTTGTTTTGAGAGAGAATTCGACTGTGTTGGGTTGGGGCTGCTGATGAGAAATAATTTTGTTTGAGTGAGTGAGAATGATTGCCATGCCACGCTTCGTGCGTGCGTGCGAGACGGCAAAAAAGTGCTGCCAACAAGGTTATACAAAAATATTCTTAAGGTTATTATTACGCTAGGTATTGGTATTGAATATGATCAAAACTATTTTTAATGTGCCACTATATGTTTCCGAGCTAGTGAAGCAACTTAGATTATAGCCACCAGCGCGCAGTGAGATTAAAAGAAGCTAATTTATACGGCACGATCCAAAAAACTATTTGTTCTCATGTGAAATATTATAATGTACTTACTCTTTGCAACTCGACATGCAAGAAAATATTTTTAAACCGGGTTTTACTAATGAAATACTTAACTTAAAACTTCCACATGTTACTCGAGGTCTCTCACTTGATACAAAAAAAAGTCCAATCAAAACTTGCAAAAAAATTATTTGACTTTGACGATAGTAAGGCTAAGTTGGCAGCACACACGTTAATGACACTTTAAATCAGTGACATTGACAACAATGAACGTTGAAAAGGGCGTAGTCTTCTTCATAGGATGAGAATTGTCTTGTTTTCCGTTGTACCGGTTATAATATGTACGATGTAGGTAGTACCTACTTAATAAACTTACTTACATTACATACACAGAGTACATTATAATATACTAAAACTTACATAATCAAGGCTAAAAAAAAATGGAGGATGCTGCATATTGCATAATATAATAAACGGTTAATATTTGTTTCAGTTTTCTTCGAGCCAACAGACCGGAGAAAAGCAGTCAAACCTCTGAAGGCAAAGCTGTCCATAGCATTCAGTTCTCCTAACATAAATGAGTTAAAAGCTATGGCAAAATATTTAATACCAAATATTATCACATCTAACAAAGATGACCTCAATGAAGTTCTTAGATTAGCTACAATAGTTTCAAAATCTATAGAATTTTTAATAGTTACACTTGGGGAAAAAGGTGTCTTGACAGTTAAGAATACAAAAGATGGTTCCTTTAGAGCTAGATTTTATCCAGCAACAGTAATAAAAAATGTTGAGAATGTATCTGGTGCTGGGGATTGCTTTACCAGTGGTTTCATTACTGGAATGTTGACAAACAACAAGGAATCAGTAAATATTAATATTGGATATCAGTCTGCTAAACATGCCTTATTGTGTAAAAATACTGTACCTTCCAATCTAAGTATGAGCAATATTACCCTAAAGGATTCGGAGTACGAGTTATATAAAAAATAGTTATAAAATATAAAATCAACTGCTAGGTACATATGTAATTAAAAAGTTTATTAAAAGTCATTGTTATAAAAAAAATTGAATACAATGGATATGTATAATTAATGTCAACATATCAAAATACAAACTTAATTTAAGGCATAAAAAGGCACACAAATTAGTTATTAAAATAAGTGAATATTATGTAAATAAACTAAGTTTTAATACTCTAAAAAATCATATCGAGATTCACAGAAAAAATTCCAAGGCAGATTAGTTAAATGTTATGATTATGTTACATTACATACAATACAAACATGTCATGTTTAAAACATTAAAGATTATTCATTATAAAGTACCTACATTTTTTTCCTTATATAGGTAGAAAATACAAACAAAATACAGTCTTCATTGGACGGATTCTAACTATTGGTTACAAATAAAATAAACAACTACTCAACCAGCTATACCGTAAAAGAAATGCCAAGCCTAGTTAGGCTTCAGTGCATACAACCTATCATACAGTTTCAAAAATGCTGTTTTACATAATGTTAAATATCAGTGTGAGCACCGGAGTACCCTACTTTCCTCTCTTGCATAGTATAAGATGAAGGGTCACGACTCTGCATCTCATGTAGTCTCTTGTATTTGTGCACTCTTGCTTCCACAAGGAACAGTATTCCAGCTGGGAAAAGTAAGACAACACCAACTACACCGAGAGCAAAGGCCCATCCAAGGTCATTGTGCTCCCATTTAGGCATCCAGTCTCGCCCATCCCCCCTTGCTCCAAATGTTACAACTGATATGAGACCAGAAAACCCTGAAAAGCAAGGTAAAGTATTTTTTTAATTGTGATTATCAGCAACTTCCTACTTTGTCGAAGTGAGTATGCAATAATAATTAGTAATAGGACAATATTTACCTCCAATAACCAGAACGGTTCCCAAAGTTACCAACAGTGTAAGATAGTTATCATCATCTCGATCTTTCTTCAAATAAAGAAATGACAAAAACATAGATGCCAGGACACAGCACATGGATATTGTGAAGAAAAACTGAGTAGCTACAAAGAATCCAGGTAGCAAGATGTCATGTATAATATAATATTCCTCTTCAAATATCCACCAGCAACCAGTAAAAACTGTATCATACCAATGGTGAATTTCTTCAAATTTGTTGAAACAGACTTCCCATAATCCTGCAATAAAAATCAATTAAAATTATCCGTCAAAGACTTAGGTGTGAAATTGAAATTGGAAACGAGACTCAACCAACCTATCTTCACAAATTTTGGGTCTCTGAGTTTGCCGTCTGTCACCAACCAATACGGACTCACAAATGCAATAATTGTGAACAATGATGCAAATGCGAAGAACCCAAGAGCAAAGAGCCCTGTTTTAGATTTGGCCATGATAATCTGATTTTAATCTCTCAGAATTCAGTACCTAACTGAAAATGAACTCGCAAGAAATTAAAATAAACAAACAAACACGCCCAAGCACAAAGCAACCGTTCGATTTATTGACATTTGACAAATTTGACAGTTCTTCAACTTCTTCAGCTGGTTTCCTTCATAAAATATTTATTTTTACATTTTCGGGTCGCAATACGTTACGTTGGGTTCGCAGGTTCGCTGTTGTCTATGCCCAATCGTCGCGAGGGCTTTTAGACCTCTTCTGTTTTTGTTTAGTCTGAAAATGCTAGGAGTAATATTATTCTTTGTGAAAATGTCACTGAGAGCTAAAAGTGACGTCTTCCCGTCGTCGTCTCTGGAATCATGATTGCGCGTTATATAGCAAATGAAAAAGTAAAAAATTGCACTCGTCACGTGCTATCAATAGTTACTACTGGTAGAGTCGTAGCGAAAAGCAAGCGGTGCCATAAACAAAGAAGTAGAAGTTGAAGTGGGTTTTTGTTTATTGTTTCTTCTGCAAATAATCTTATTTTTACGTATAAAAATAAAACCTACTGCTCAGCTGCTATACTTTAATTAACTGATGTTAAAGAATGATAACTTTTCGAAGATACGGCCTCATGAGTTTTAGCCTCTGGCGGTCTCAATGTCGAAATATATCTTCAAATGTATCCCAAATAAACACATTGAACAATTTGTGCAAATACCTCAATATCTCTGAAAATTTGGCTCAAATCTTGGTTATCAGAAATCCAGTAATCAATAAGCTGGAAAGTGATCAAGTGGTGCAAACGATTCAGGCCATTCAGGAACTTGGATTCACCAAGGATATTTTGGTAGAAGAGCCACAGCTGTTTAGCATTTTACCGGTCACATTAAAATACAGGTTTCTAGTTCTGAATGAATGTGGCATAAAAAACATAACTCCAGACTTACTGAAGTCTTACCTGACAATAATGAAGAAAAAGAAAATCAGTGATTTGAAGAAATCTGGACTTATTACAACAAATGTGAACATTGAGAACAGACTAGCATCTTACATGACACAGTGGCCAACGTCTTTAACAAGTTCTATTTGCGAAAATGTGAATGAATTAAGTCTATTTACTTTGCGACTTCAAATTATTCAGCGCTATCTGGAGATAGTCTTGGACTTAAGCAATGAAGAGTTTTATAGGAGTGTGGAAACATATCCAACAGTGAAACACCGACCACTACAAGTCATAGATGAAAACCTTACAATCCTGCAATCCCATATCATGATACCTACTGCTAAAATAAAGTCAAACATGTATCTAGTTCATGCAGATCCAGAAAATCTTAAAAATATTCTCCAAAAATTTAGATATATTGGTGGAATTGATATCAAAGAAATCATCAGAATGCACCCTAAAATTGCCATGAAAAATTATGAAACCCTTGTTGAAATAAGGAAGGTTCTAAAAGAATTTAATATAAATGATCAAGCACAGAGAAGATGCTTTGATATCTACACCTTGAGTAGTAAAACTGTCAGAGAGAGGCTAGAAAAAGCAAAACATGTACCTGAATTTAATACATTCTATGAACACCCAAGATTCTTAAAAATTATTCACTACAATAAGACAGCCAACAAGAGGATACAAAAACTATATAGTAGTAATAAGAAGTGCCTTAGCCTAAACATCCTCTCAGGCAGCTCAGCACATTATGAAACATTTGAAAAGGCTCCCGGGGACAGACTTGGCAAGGGTAAAGATTTAATCTTCTGTTTATTCTGTTCATTTGGAAAGAAATATAAGAGCAGCAATATACGAAATATGATAAAAAGACACCCATTCTGGATTAACATACCTCTTATTCAAGTACAGCATGTTTATCAAAAATTATCTAATGAGTTTACACCTGAAGATATTTATGAAAACTGTCCAGTTTTACTGTATCCTTGGAGTAAAGTAAAAGAAGTACTAAAGTTATATGGCAAAGAAAAAAAATTAAAAAGCTTGACACATATTGACGAAAATGTTGATATTAGCCAATTAAATAACTCGCAAAAACTCAGCTTGGTGCTCTATGTTCTTGAAAAGAACCATTATTTTACGGGTAATGGTGTGTGGGTAGAAGAGAAAAAAATTATAACAGAGTCAACCGCTGAAGGCAAGAAATAATTCATGTCAATTTTAGGACTCTGTTAAACTACCCAAAGATGTATGTACAGTGCGCGTCAGAATTAAGTACCCCCTTGTATACAAACTATTTTCGACTACTTCTAATTCCCTTGTTAATTTGTCACAATTTTTATATGCAAAAATTAATCAAGCCGCCGCTAAGGATCGAACTGCCCTTCCATAATACTCTAAAGTCTGAAATTCCCAACAATAACAACTATTGTGTCCCACATACATTAAGATAGGGAGGTACTTATATGTGACGCGCACTGTACATATAAAATTATGTTCTTAGATAAAGTAATAAACTATTTTATTAACCATAAGGGTTTATTATAATTTATGATAAATTATTAATGGCTACTCCCCACCCCATCCAGGTTCTTTCCCATCACATCAAATCCCAATAAATTTAAAAATGTATTCCCACTCACATACAACAAAAATGTTTTAGTATAATCAATATAAGCAAGGCTTATATTGATTTGCTGTTTATAGTAGTACCAGTGTTACAATTTGACTATCAGGGTACAATGCTGACCCAGGGCCCATTCTAATGGAATTTTAAATAATTGATGGTCCTAGTGAGTATGAGTACGTTTTTTTAACTATTAACTTCAAAAGCAATATTTTCTGTAACTCATTCAATTTGTAACCACTTTAATAACTATGGTAATATTAAACAAGTAATTATTTTAAAAATATTTGTTGGATGTGATTGGGTACTAATACCAGGTTCCTAACATAATAAAAAGAATAAGTTTAATCCATCCTATACCTATGTAAAATTTCAGCAACATCGATTTAAATGTTTATATGTCCAACCTTTCGAATTTTTATTATTATTTTATTATTTATTAATTTTTATTTTCATTATTATTTTTAACCCTAGAGTAGGCGCGCTTTTGCATGGAACGTTAGTGGGCGCGTGGGGAGCATTTTGCCGCCCATGTTTAACTAACTATTTTGCGAACATGCAGTTAAAAATTTACAATTTTTTTCTTTAAGGGGTTTAAAATAAAACATTAGCTGTTAGAAAAATAAAGATTTATTTAATATAGATAACTAATTATGAGGCACTTTGGATTTCAATCATCTTTGGAAAATAATCTTGGTTTTTAGGACCAAGTTTGTCTTAATCTAGAAAAAATTCAAAAATATCATAAATTAGAATTAAATTATATGCCATCGTCTTCCCTAGCATATTTTTCAGCAAAACAGCCTTGGCACAGGTACACACAGTGGTCATTGCACAGCAACTTTTGGCATATATGACACCCTTTTTTGGTCCTCCTATTTTTCTTTGATGGACATATCGCGCATATTCCTTGCCTTTTTGAAAATGAGGGTTGGTCTTCTGGTCCCTCAATAGTAAATTCAATGTATTGAGGCTCAACCGATGGTTGATTCGATCAACCATGAAACTATTATGGCGTCTTGTCTATCCATAATGTATGTTTAGCACGGAGAAAACCTAAAAATAATAAAAAGTAGACATCGATCTATTTTTATGAATTCTAGGTACTTTCAGTAGTAGATACCTTCCGCAAGTAAAAGTAGGTACGAATAAACTCACCAATACATGTGTATCTACGTAGATATCGTACCTACTTTTACTTGCGGGCGATGTCGCAAGTATGCTTTGAATACCTAGCTATGTAGGTACACAGCTAAGTAAAATTCAGGCAAAAGTTATGATAATCATTCAGAGAGAGTTTATATAATATAACATTCAGTCATCAGTATGATAAAACTGTAACAAAATGAAAGTAAAAACTAAACAAATTCTAGTTGTAGTAATAAGAACGGTCAATAATTTTACTTACGTGAGTAGGCGCGCCGTGACAAATTTGCCGCCGCGCGATACCGGGTGGCAACAACCCTCTCTTCCTGCGGCTGCCCGTGCACTCATTGGGTTCAAACTTACGACACAGGTAGATGAAGAGATGGGGGGCAGCTACCGGACAGCTTGATCTTGTCACGTAAATAGTTGTTAAAATAATATCGTTTGTTCACCAAAGGCGGCAAAATTGACATAGCGCGCCCACTCTAGGGTTAATGATGTGATAGAAGAAGATCAAAATTTGAAAATGACAGATTATTTTAATATTCCCGCTAGGTAGGTACTCTCCGATGCGCTGCGTTGGGCATATCGAGGGTGTAGGGTAAGAACCCATTAAATGCAAAAAGTTTGGAAATTCACTTTTAAAGCTAACAAAAAACACTGAATTGTAAGTGGAACATTATAAATATTCCGATCAAATAACCCATTAAGTGCAAAAATTCTTAATTATTTTAGCTAACAATCCTATAAAGCGGCTTATAGGTACAATTTTCATTTTTGTTTCGTGATGTAACCCCATAATGTATATTTATTGGGTTTTATAACTAAGTTAAAGTAGTCGTCCTATGAAATTACACTTTTTTATCTACTATCTAAATTACCTACTTATAAAATAAATTGAAGATATCATGGTCTTTCAGGTCTAAACAGAAGGACTTAAAAGCAAAGACACAAGATCAAAATTAGTTGTAGAATGCCACAATGCTCTACAAGATCTATCTCAACCAATCAAAGTCATGCATATAACTTACAGAGTCGATCCTGTCCAGGCTACAAAATTGTGGATAGCAAAGGAAAGAACGAGACAGATCCCCATACAACAAGATATTAACCTCTCGAACCCGCCCACAGCATAAGTAAAAAAATTTACTAAACTAAATCATATATCTGTGCAATCATCACAGCACAGGTCACACACGCAAGAATGTCCTGTGTCGTGGCTGCTTCCTACAAGAGGAGACTCGGTCTGGTACACTGCATGACTACAGAAGCAGCCAGATGGGAACCGGGATTGAAGAGTATCATTGAGGCATCAAACCCATCCATTCACACTCACAGATACGCTGAAACCAAATCAAATTCATACTCCGAAACTAAAAGGAGCTGGGATGGTTAGGCTCTGTTTAGGCCGGGAGACAATGCACTATAGGCTCACAATTTGAGACTCAGAATTTGAGTGCACTGACATGCGAGATGTCAATGCAGATCTCAAATTCTCCCATTTAGAATTACAATAACTATATCTCCAGAAAATCTATTCCACCGCTTGGAAATGATTCATGTTGCTTATTTTTGAATAATGATCAATGGTCACATTGATCCAAAACTGATGACCTTCATGGCTACCGTTTCAAAATTGTTTCCCAGAGAACACTTACCTTGGGCAGATTTTGCAGTTAGGTAAAACAAATCCAAGAAGAAGGCCAAGAAGAGTATCCATCTAGGTTGGGTAGCGTTCGGAAAACTACGTCGAGTCTTCTCGTCTTCTTCGAGTCATCTATACTAAAAACTAAAGTATAATAATTTATTCAGTTTTTCCTACCAGTCATGACCTACAGAGCCGAGTCGCGGACACTCATGGTATGGTTGATCCACAAAGTCGCTTACCAAGCTATGGAAAGAGCTATGCTTGGAGTTTCTCTGATGTTAGGATTAGTATCGAATACATCTGACAGAGAACCAAAGTTATCGACATAAATCAAAAGATAAGTAAACAGAGATGGAAGTCAGCCATACACCGACAATCGCTGGAGTAAACGTATTCTTGAGTGGTGACCGTGACTCGGCAAACGTAGTGTAGTGTGGCGTACACTACACTTCGGCCATGTGGGATGACATGAAGGTAGATGCAGGATACGACAAGCTGAAGACAGGCTAGGCAAGACCCTATAGCGCTCATCAGGGGAGGCCTATGTCCAGCAGAGGACTAACATGAGCAGATGATGATGATGATGATAATACGAGGAATGAAGACACATGATAATTATAATAGAGCTGAATGTGAAATTGATGGCAATAAGTCATCGTTTTTACATTTAGTTCATGATCATGAAGCTATTAAGTAATGAATATGTTTATATTTGTTTGTGTTAAAACCCAATAAATCAGTCCCTCAATTAAGTTAATTCAAATTTAAGAATAAACTAAATGCTTTACAATGACAAAATACGAGGAATATAAATCTAAGATGTATAATCCGATATTGTATTTAAGTATTTGTTAGTTATTTAGTCAGGAAAACAGTTTTTTGATGCCCTCAACATTCAAGACCGAATATCTCTAAAGTGTTTTGTGAGCACTTAATGGGTTTTAACCCTACACCCTCGATATGGCATGCAAGGTCTACGCTCACAGAACTTGACTTTTTTTGATGAAGTACACCTAAACAATGTTTTATGTTGAAGCCGAATCTAACCTACCAAAAAAAAATCTTGTCTCTGGTTTGTCAAGCGCTCAATATCTAGCCATTTTTAATTTGTCTATGATTGATTGATCTTTCTGTCAGTCCAAAGAAAATGGCGAAATTACTGCCTCGTTCTCTTGCTATTGCGGAAAATATTTTCGTAAAAAATGGAAATAAGGTGCGTAAATAATTATGCGGTTCATAACAATACGAAAGGGTCTTAGTTATAAACAAATGTACGTTTCATATAATTCATAATGTTTGTTTTGATTTATCGAAATTGAATTCTGAGGAATGGGATTTGAGATACATTGAGTTATCTTATTTCGAGTTATCTTGAGCATAAAATTCTGCAAAATCCGTAATGGTCACAAAAACTAATGGTGTCCAAAGAATTGGAGCAAACAGATACTTATTTATGATGAACCTTGATTGCAAACTTCAAATTATTTATAAACTGACCTTGTCGTTTTCAGCTCTAGGATGACCTTACGTCATCAACAGTGTAAAAATGTTGCTCGTATTGTACTTTAAACATAACAGTACAATAATATACCTCGCGTAGTTGGAGACCTGAATATGTAGTCTTACATTATAATTAGTAAAAAAACGAGACTATAAGGGTTTCGAATCCAATCTCGGAACAGCGGGCTTACTAGCAATAATGTTACATTGTTTTCTTAGCTATTGACTGCAACAGCATCCAGTAACATACCAAGCAGGCAGCAAGTGCGGCACCTGAATGTCCACGAGTATGTCAGTTACACCCTACTGCGGGACCATGGCATTCCAGTGCCCCGTTTCAATGTGGCCAAGACCAAAGAAGAGGTGGTCAAGTTCGCCACTGACCTCAATACCAAAGACATAGTACTCAAAGCCCAGGTAAACAATTACTTATATGGTGATGCCTACTAAATCCAGCATCAATATAATATACTAGCTTTGCCCGCGACTTCGTTCGCGTGTCTCTGTACTATCCCGCGGGAACATGACACTGGGATTAAAAGTATCCTACATAATGTCCATCTCCAGGTTCTAAACTACCTCCCCATCAATTTTCAGTCAAATCTGTTCAGCTGTTCTTGAGTTTTAAATTTAACTAACATGACTTTATTTTATTTATATAGATATTTATTAATGTATATGCATAATAACAAGATTCATATTGATCATCTTATTTTAGGTACTTGCTGGAGGCAGAGGAAAGGGACATTTCAAGTCTGGTCTCCAAGGTGGTGTCAGAATGGTTGATAAGTGAGTAACAAGAACCATTCTAGCAGTCAAAGCCTCTGTAAAACAATAAAAAATTATAACAAAATCAAAGTTCATAGCTTCTTTGTTTTTAAACGAACAATTTTACAGCCCTGATGTTGCTGGTGAGCTGGCGAGCAAGATGCTGAACCAACTGCTGGTGACGAAGCAGACGGGAGCTGGTGGCAGAATCTGCAATAGTGTGATGGTCACTGAGCGCAAGTTCCCTCGGCGAGAATTCTATGTCGCCATTATGATGGAACGCAGTTTTAATGTAAGTCTGTCTATCTATGTATATAGTAATTGAATATTACGTTTTATACATTGCAACCATTGAGCTAGCTCTAGATTGCTTGCACCAGTCTGCAGATAGCTCAACTGTTTTATAAGTATATTTTAAATACCTTTTATTTTTAACTTTCTTATTATTGTTTTTTTGTATATCTGATGTGCAATGCATATGATTTATTAATATACATATAATTTATTCTCAATGTGCGATAGAAAAACCAACGAATTTTTATAGGGTCCTGTCATCATTGCATCCTCTCAAGGAGGTGTCAACATTGAGGATGTTGCAGCTGAGAACCCTGATGCCATCACTTATGAACCGATAGACATCATGTCAGGCCTTACCGAGGATCAAATCAACAGGGTGGTGGCAAAGGTAACATTTATCTACCAAAATTATAAATTAAAGTTATTATTCATATTTTTGGACATCAATAACATAAATTGAGTATTTCAGATTGGCTTAGAAGATCAATCTGCTAACGTAGTAGAAATGATTAAGCAGATGTATGACCTATTTATAAAGAAAGATGCTCTTTTGATTGAAATCAACCCATACGCAGAGGATGCTCTCACAGGAAAATGTAAGTAGACTTTAAATTGATTGATAACAATTGAATGGACATTGGACTCGCTTGTTATTCTCCAACGAGTTTCTAACACAACTCTTGGAATCATAATATATCTTGTATTGTTGTTGTGATAAAACATAGTACAACTATGGCTCTAGATTCCAATTTATTTTATATCAACAAAGACCTAATATAAATAATAATCCTCCTTTTTTGCTACATTTGGGCATTGGGCTTTGAGTTTTGTTCTGTTTGTCTATGTATTTGGCTATGTTTCTTGCTTCAGCCATGTCATGTATGGTATATTATATACCCATCATATCCATTTCTTTGGTGTATTCATTATTAGGTCTTGAGGGGTCAAATATTTTCTACCAATATTTCATTTAATATGTAATATAGGTAGGTACTCCCTAAGGTTATTAATATTCTTAACCACATAGGGCTAGGCGTGTTCTCCCCTTTTGGGTTAATTTCGATGATCAATGGTATTAAAACTGATTTAGAAAATATATTATTAAATTTTCTTGCAGTCTTCTGCCTGGATGCCAAGTTTAGGTTTGATGACAACGCTGAATTCAGACAAGAGGATATTTTCGCCTACAGAGATATCACTCAAGAAGATCCTAAAGAGATTGAGGCAGCGAAGTTTAACCTCAATTACATTGCATTGGATGGTAAGAAAGCATCAACCTCGATAACCAAATGTTATAGGGTAAAATGGGTGGCTATAAAACATATTGAAGTTCCTTTCCCACACCGTAGACGGCACTACCATAGATAACATAATACTACAGACAACTAGAGGATCCAGGGGAATTTTTTGGGCTCGGCTTTATTTGAACTGTTTTTTTGGTGGGCATTTTATTCCGCTCAAAGATTCAGAACGGTTTTTTGAAGACTCGCTCTCATTCTGTTTCTGTCACGTTTATGGCCAACCGCGTCGTACATAACTTAGCATTCAGTTTTTTTATTTAACCCTGTCCCAGAATCCTTGAACCTCAACTGTTACAGGCTACATATAATTTGTAAGCTTCACTAACTTTATGTTTTCCAGGGAGCATTGGTTGCTTGGTGAACGGCGCTGGTCTCGCTATGGCGACTATGGATATCATCAAGCTGTATGGCGGAGACCCAGCCAACTTCCTTGATGTAGGCGGTGGTGCCACTGCTCAGGCTGTCGCGGTAAGAATAAGATTTTCCAAACTCAATCTGTAATTTTTACAATTGATTTTTTCTTTTTATCATTATGATCAACAGCAGATTCTACCCACTGCAGTGTCTATCATACCTAACCAGCATTGGGTAGAATCAGATGTAATCTGTTCTACATATTTTTTATTAATAAAAATGTTGGTAATTTTAATCACGAGGAGTTAAAGGAGAAAAGGCAGTCCCAGCAGTAGTTAACAATTATAATAAAGATTGCATAAACTTTCAGCAAAGATGCCACGCAGTAAGGCTCGTAGTCGACACATACATATAGTGCCTAAGCAGCCTATAAAATTACTAAAAGGGTAACTCATATCTTATTTTTGTTACAGGAAGCGTTCAAGATTATCTTGTCTGATCCTAAAGTGAATGCTATCATGGTGAACATCTTTGGAGGCATCATGAGGTGTGACGTCATCGCCGAGGGTATCATTAACGCGGCCAAGACCCTCAATATTCAGATCCCCGTCATCGTCCGTCTTCAGGTTAGTTAAAATTAAAGATTGCAATCAAAATTATTAGTAAAACCATGAGTCAGATTAAAGAGTCCTCCGATAATAGATAATAAAATAATTGGACACAAAAAGTTATTGGTAATGTGATAAAGTGATAGTACAAGTATTTTGTACCTGCGAAAGATCGCTATCTAAGATCTCTAACAATGCTATAGAAACATCTGATTGCATAACACATTACGTTCATACCGCTAACTATTGTGTAACCGTTTGATAACTTGATACTTATAATTCGCAGGGCACGAAAGTCGAAGAGGCGAGGAAACTGATCGCGGAGTCCGGTCTTCGAATTGTACCCCGGGATGACCTTGACGAGGCGGCGGCGCTCGCGGTCCAGCTTTCGGAAATCGTTGCTCTCGCCAAGAAGGCTGGCGTTGAAGTCCGATTCGATATCCCTAAATACTTGATCGAAAAGTGAACACATACAGTATTTTCTTCACTCTATCATTGTCATACGTAATCGATCATTACCAGTAGTTATAAACGAATGTTTTTCGAATTTATACCTAACTGCACACTTTAAGTCCATAACCACCACCTATGCACCCTCTTATTATAAATGTATTCTGCTTTTAGAAAATAGTATGCACTATTTAGATAGGTATGTTATTAATCACGATTCAATTTTATAATGCAGCTAGTTTTGAGGACTTGGTTCTTGAAATCACTGTTGTTACGCTGTTTTTATGGAGTATTTATTCGCATATTTCTCGAGTTATAGAAATATACGATAAAATATTTATTTTGCGGGTTGTATGTCATCAGATTATGTAGATAGTATTAAGTTTAAACACCATGTTACTATTTATTGAATACCATATAGGCTTAAGTGACGAGTAGTTGATTATGCAAATAAGTTCAAAATAATTTAGACAATCATTGTGACGCTGCGTTCCACGATTCCTAATATAAATGTTATACGTGACGAAGCTAATTTTTAAAGTATTCTATATGTCGCTGAAGAAATGCTTACCATATTTGCTAATATTCTATGTTTATTTTTAAATAGCGCGCCGATCGAGGTGATTTCTAATACGTGTATCAACGCAATAATAAAATTATTTTATAAAATACATATTGTATTATTCAGAACATGTTTCTTTGTAAATAACTTACTCTGTTTATGTATTTTGATATATGTTATTTAACTCTCAAAATACAATGAATGACGTATGTAATACATACCATGTAACTGTTGGGTATTTATGTTTTGGCTTCTTTAAAAGAGTCATGCCATAATAAATTATTTAGATCTGAACTTTGTTTTTAATTTCTTCACATCTCTGGCCTTATAATTAAGTTCGTATAATTAAGTTTCGTTAAGACGTTACAATAAACTAAAACCCGTGTCACATTTATTTAGGAGGTTTAGGTCAGCTTGGTTCAGAAGTAGTATTCGTAGATATAATAGTACTGGAGAGTTCTTATTTTGATGTTGGAAGCAAATATCAGGCCACGGTCGCACAGGATGGTAGTTAGGCAGCTAGTTTTAGCTGGTTCTTTGAAAACAAATCACAAAAGCGGTCCGGGGACATAGTCAAATTACCGAGAATTATTAAAAATTATTTATTATTTATATGTAATATTTTAATATTAAAAATTATTAAAATATTACAGATAAGAGTCGATATGAATTTCAGGCATTTTGGGGCCTAAGGCATTTTGACTTTCAGATGATATGGTATGTTGCTATTTTAACATAAAGTCGTAAGTGCAGGTCGGTAATTTGACTTAAAGATGTCCCCGGACCGCACAAAAGCTGGCGCGGTCGCCTTTTTTGGTAGTTGAATCTAGAAAATTCCATGGCGGGGCTGCTAACTAAGTAAGATTGACTAAGTTTAGGTTAAAAGCTTCAAAAGTATTGTGTTATATCATTTTTAATAAAACTGTACATGATTATATAATATTTTAGTTCATATAGTTAGACTTAATGGACATGGTTGACTCTGGATATGAAAATAACGTAACTAAGCATATAACGACTTATAATAAAATATAACTAAATTGTTCAAATCAACAATTGCACTGAGATAGCATGAGTAACGTGACAAGACGTGAAAAAATTATATAATTTAAAATACACAGATATTAGATATATTTTATACACTATACTACTTCCTTGCTAGGCGTGGATATGCCTAACGCCTCTTCATACCCAGTTTTTGTCTCGTGCTTATCTGAAACAATTCAATAACATGATTGTGATCTTATCTCGTTGTTTTTTGCGATTGTAATATAAACTGTTACATTTATTATAACAATCTTAGACAACACAAACAATTATTAGACATTATATGGCAAAAAAAAAGAACCAGAGGCAGACCAAAAGAGAGACAGATAGATGAAATAACCGAATGGGACTGGCTAAACAAAGCTAAAGATAGAGAGAAAAACATGTAGTAAAATAAAGGAAGCCTTCACTAGACAAGAGGCTTATTAATACATGTTATTAATTGAAATGTAATCCAATTATTTTATGTGTGCCAATTAATATAAATTTTGTAAACTTTATTTTATTAAGGAAATAAAAAGGCTTTATAATTATTATTTATGACAAATAATATCCTATCTTATTATAACGTTGACCGTTCTTGTCTGTCTCAATGATTGGAATCATTGAGACGGTCGGTATTTTGATTGCCGTCGACTGCTGGGCATAGAGCCAAATGAAACAACACATAAACTATTGTTTGTATAGTTTTTGTACGCACTCACCATTTTTAGACGCCTTCTTCTTTTTAGATTCTTTATCGTCGGTCTTTTTCTTAGATTTCTTATGTTTATCAGTCTTTGTGACCTTTTCTTCGCCGATACTCTCGGGATTAGCCTTGCTCGACTTGGAACGTTTTTTGCCGTTTGATTTGGCATTTAATAACTCATCGCCATCGGCCTCTTTAGCCAGCTCCGGTAATATTAAGTCAACATCAATTTTCTGTTTGTTTTTCTTTTCTTTCTTCTTTTTGCTGGGTTTGTCGTCATGCGCTTTGCCAGAAGATTTCTTTTTGGATACCTTAGGCGTATCGAGTAAAACGGCATCGGGCGCTGGGTACTGGCTAATCCTGGTCGCGAGGATTTCTTCTTCACGTAGAGGCCTGCGAATGATACAACACGAACGAATTATTTTTATTATTTTGTTAGTGTGTTAAAGAATATGTCAGGATTGTAGTCACTGAATAATATTAACAAGAATAAGCCTTATATCTATAACGTCTTTGTATGTAATTCAAAGTAAATAATTCAAATTAATTTTTTAAATTTTATAGCTCTGCTTAGCTTGGGGCTAGATGGTGCTGTGTGGATTGTCCAGCATTATTTATTTTTATAATACCTGTAGCTGTGCATTACTATTTAATATTTCTCTATGTTTACATTCGAATCATAATTAATGTTAACAAGAAGGACTTTGAAATTGTTTTTGTGATATGGAATAAAGCTATTTTTATTTTATTTTACCTATGTATTATTTTAAATTTTATTATATTTGAGAAATTAACAGTGTTTGACAAATAATACCATCTACGTCGTTCATTAAGAGACTACCTATGTCCAGCAGTAAACTATTATTGGCTGAAGATGATGATGTTGCATACTAAATTGGTAACTCACAGGTCTAAGTCGAGGTCCAAAGCCCGGTGCGGGTCGTCTGCCATTGGCGGCGGCTCCTCGTCCGAGGCGGCCGCACCCTCCGGCAACTCACCGCCCTCCGCTACCATCGGCCGGGACGACACTTCATCTGAAACGAGATATATAACTTATATAGGCTTACCTAGAAGAGCCTGGACCAAGGGAATGTCTTGGCTGTCCTTGTCAAGGGTAGACGAAAATATAATGTTGGACAATCCACCCAGCATCAGCTAAGCTAAGCAGAGTTTGTGTTTTGTTTACCACATGACTGATATTACTTAATTTAATACACAGATGGATATTTTTATTACACCAGATATTACAACAGAACACCATGAACAAATCGCCCAGAGGTCGACGACCTCTGTAACGCGGTGGGCGAAGGTCCGCCTGCGACGCAGGAGGTTGCGGGTTCGATTCCCGCCTCGGGACAAATGTGTGTACGATCTGCAGATATTTTTTCAGGGTGTTCTGGTTGTTTTCTATGTATAATAAAAATATCTAGTAGTACCCATAACACAAGCCCTGCTTAGCTTGGGACTAGGTGATGCTGTGTGGATTGTCCAGCATTATTTATTTATTGAATTTTCTAATAATTTTAACAAGCCACAGTTGGGGTTTCTTTGTATGCAAGCGTAAGTAGCGTATAGCATAATAACAGGTTTATATCTGCATAGTAGATATAAACCAAGTAAAATCAAAAGTGGAACGTGTCAATAAACATGATAGTAATTTGAATTATGAGATTGCTATCTCTTTGTTTGAACACAAAGGAAATTAAGTGCCAATAAAACTTGGCAGATCTAATTTTTCGTGTAGGTTGCCTAAAGCTTTGAGCATTAATCAAACTGTACAATAATGGAACAATGACGTGCATTTAAATGAGGGCTTGAACTTGTTATCTTCAGATATATTTTACAGTGACAAAATCGCTTTAAACGAGTGACCTGCGATAATTTCAATATGAAATACATCTAGCTCTTACGAATTAAAGCTTATATTTGAATGTACATACATTGTTATGCTGTGTGATTTGATCTGCTACAACTAGACATTTCGTTTTAGGAAGTTAGGCTGTGTACGACATAAAACAATTTAAGCTCTCTCAATTGAATTTATTTCCGGGATATTTAATATCTTTTTACTAGAATTAGTATAGTATATATTTTTTTTGTATTTATTTTATAATTTATTTGTCTTTATTTATACAAGGTGTAACAAAATATGTGTACTAAGCCGAAGGGGGAGGTTTCAGACCCCAATGGTGATCAGTTGTGGGGGGGAGATAATTAAAAATTCCTATTTTTCGTTTCCCATACAAAAAGTTTTAATTTACTACTGCCTTTAAAAAGTAACAACCCTATCCGGGTAACCTATACATACCTACTACCACTGCAGGTAGGTAGGTATTTATCTTCGTAGAGTTCAGCTATGGCGGGCGGGAGACCACCTAATCTATCTATCTATCACTCTATATCTGTGACCATACTGACGTCATTGTCACAGGTACAAGAAACCGATGCCTTTAGAGTTGTCACTTCTTAAAAAATCAGCTGTCCATGTTGAAACTTTGATGCAGTTTTTTCCGAGATACCGATCGAAATTCGAAAAGTCTTTGAACAAAAGTTGGTCCCCGGGGGGGTGGAAATTCACCCCCTTTCGCTTAGTACACATATTTTGTTACACGGTGTATAGTCGTTTACTATATATAAATAAAAAAATATCTATCTATTTAATACATTGTCTTATGTATATCAGTCATCTAGTAACCATAACACATGCTCTGCTTAGCTTGGGGCTAGGTGATGCTGCATTATTTATTATTAATATGGGTATAGAACGTTATATCCCACCAGTACTGTAGTGAATAAACTGGTTGTATACAAACCTTCACTATCGGACTCCGAAGAAAGCTTCTCTTTTTTGCTCTTCCGTTTCTTGGTAGGCCGCTTCTCCTTCTTCTTCTTGCTTGAGCTTTCTCGCGTCAGTAAGTACTTGTCAGATCTCTTTGCTGTAATAGAGAAATATCTAAGTTTCCCTTGAAATAACTTATTGTATTCTAAACCAATTTTATAGTAACATTATTATGAAAAATTGCGGCTCGCTACATAATGGATGTTGTATATAAAATTATGAACAAAAAAATATTTATTAAGAAACACAATAAGACATTAAAATATAATAGACGTGTAAAAAGATCGAATCTTAATTATAACAGTACAAAAAACATAATATTTTTAATACAAATTGAATAATTGAAGATTAAATCAAGGTATTTATACAGCTACAGAAGATATTTTATGTTTCTCTACGAAATTAAACTGGCGAGTCTGTAAGCTAGCGACGGACGGCAGTATGTCCGAATCCTCAAGGCTATTGGCCCATACACCAGCCAAAGTTAGCAAACTATTATGAATAAGTAGTAAGGTTAGAATTTTTATGTTTCGCTATGAAATTGAACTGGCGAGTCTGTAAGCTAGCGACGGACGGCAGTATGCCTGAATACTCAAAGCTGTTTTCCCATACTTAAGTTTAGTTAAGCTGTTGGCCTTAAGTTAGCAAACTATTATGAATAAGTGTAGTACTTACCGTTAACTTGCAGCGGCACTTCAAGCGCTATCTCCGCGATGGGTATGTCTTCCTGCTGGTAGCCGCGCGGAGAGTCATCCTTCAGGTAGTGCGGGTTGTTGGCTTGCTCTTGTCTACGCGCCTCTCGTAACTGTTACATGAAAATTAAAGTCGTTAGCGCCTCTCGAAACTGTTGCATGAAAATTAAAGTCTTTGCGCCTTTCGTAACTGTTACATGAAAATTAAAGTCATCAGAGTTAATCCAGAACAGTTGCATTACACCATTTAAGGGTTAACTCAAAATTAAAGTCTTTGCGCCTTTCGTAACTGTTACATGAAAATTAAAGTCATCAGAGTTAATCAAGAACAGTTGCATTACACCATTTAAGGGTTAACTCAAAATTAAAGTCTTTGCGCCTTTCGTAACTGTTACATGAAAATTAAAGTCATCAGAGTTAATCAAGAACAGTTGCATTACACCATTTAAGGGTTAACTCAAAATTCAAGTATTTGCACCTCTCGTAACTGTTACATAAAAGATAAAAAGACTTATTTTTGTTACTTGGAATATATGTATAATTGTACACATTAGAATTAATCAAGAACAGTTGCATTACGCCTTTTATGGCTTACTCCGGCCTAAAATTAGCGCCCCTAATTATTTTTATTACGTTGAACAAAGGAAATATCAAATTTTACGGGTTGTTCGCTTGCTCTTGTCTATGCGCCTCTCGTAACTGTTACATAAAAGATAAAAAGACTTATTTTTGTTACTTGGAATATATGATATATCAAAATGTTCATCAAGTAGTTTGAAAGTTGCCTTTTTCGGCGTCCAACTCTATTTTCGTATCTCTGCTACACTATACAAAATATAACTATTACTAGGGCAAAAAAAGGCTTCACACAAGCAAGCTCTGCTTAGTTTGGGGCTAGGTGATGCTGTGTGTATTGTCCAGCACTATTATTATTATTCCACTTCATTTATTTATCAAAAAATATAAAATAAAGATATATCAAAACGGGTGGATAACCAACCGCGAAGCTAGGCTCAAGCGGCCGGTGACTAGGGCTGCAGAGAGAGGAACTTCCTGACGATACGCGCAGAGTCCAGGTGTACCGCCTTTTGGATCTGACATAACATCTTATCAGATATTATTATTAGATTAGATATTATTATGAATGCATTCCTCACCATGTCAAGTTCCTGCGGCGTGAACTGCGCGGTGGGGCGCGGGTCGCTGGGTGGCGCTGCGAACACGGCGCCCTCGCCCTCGTCCTCAGAACTAGAGCTCTCCGATGACCAGCTGTCGCGAGATAGCCATTGCTCTAGGTTTAGGCTGGAACAGATACCGTTATTGTTAGTATTATTGCACTTTATTTATTTATATCTCGTTATAAACTACCTTTTTTGCAGCAGATGTTTCTTCATGGTGTCCTAGTCGTTTTTCTATGTATAATATTGTATTATATACATCAGTCATCTAGTACCCATAACACAAGCTCTGCTTAGCTTTAGGCTAGATGATCCTGTGTAAATCTTTAGTTAGGGGAGGTCCAATAATTAGCAAAATACCTCCTCTATATGCGTATCTGCTATGGTGGGTCGAGTACCATACACCCTGTATAGTTTACTAGTACCTCACTGAAAGTTGACACGCGACTCGTGACCGTGAGCGCGTTAAAGGGTGTTCCGAATTAATGATCAACCGTAATTAGGTAAATTTTGAACACCTCGGTGTGATCGCTGTAATCGTATTTCTGGCGAAGATCTGCCTGCGGTGCAGGAGGTTGCGGGTTCGAATCCCGCCTCGGGACAAATGTTTGTACGATCTGCAGATATTTTTTCAGGGTGTTTTGGTCGTTTTCTATCATCATCGTCAGCCTATGTTAGTCCACTGTTGTTCCATTGTTTTTTGTTCCATCGTTTTCTATACATAATAAAAATATCTACCTATTTAATATATTGAATTATGTATGTCAGTCATCTAGTTACCATAACAAAAGCTCTGATTATATAGCTTGTGGATAGATGATGTTGTGTGGATTGTCCAGCATTATTTATTTATACTATCGACCTTTAAAGCCTAAGTAAAGCAAATCTTTTATGCATTTAAACACTTACTCGGGGGGCATAGGTACTTTTTTCTGTGCTTTAGGCGCGACTGGTTTCAGTTCTCCATCGAACATGTCCATCAGCTCAGCGATAAGGCCGCCGCTGAAGCCAGCAGTCTCACCGTTCAAGTTCACCTCTGCATCTTCCAACCCGTTACTGGAATTAAGGAGTCTGTTAGATATTTTATTTTTGTATACTTGTTGAACAATCCCAACCCGTATGCCCAGGGTGGGGATTATGGACAATACTCCCCAAATGATAAATAAAGCCATCTATGGCGCTCATTAGAGTTTCATTAAAATCCATTTAGTTGTTTGTGCGTAAAAGAGTAACAAACATCCATCCATACTTACAATCTTTTGCGTTTATAATATTAGTAAGATATCGGCGGGCCGCTAGTATATTAGTAGGAGGTAATATCTACCTCTCATGAGACACAAGTGTCATGGCGGATACACTATCCAGTTCTTCATTGTCCAGCCGGCGTAGAGTCACGGCCAGCAGCGCCGAGGCGTTGTGAGCCCTCTCCTGTACTTCCATGTCTTCACTGCAGAGGAGAGGTTTCATGCCAGATATTGTATTTTCGACGATCTGTAAAAAAAAATATGATTAAATTAGACATTTCACATTACAGAAGAAGACTGTCGACACTTGACGAAGCAGCGGCCATACAGACATGGCAACATCGTGACTTGTTGAATTTATTAACAACTAGCGGTCCGGGCTTCGCACGGGTTTTTAACAAAAAAAATAATTTATCATGCGGAATCCTAACTTTTGAGAAAATATTCTAAAGCCTGTGTTCGTCACGGAAAATTATGGATTCTAATGGTGAAAGAATTTTTCAAATCGGTCCAGTAGTTTCGGAGCATATTCAATTTAAACAAACAAACAATCACATCTTTCCTCTGCTCAGCTAACTGCAGACTGTTGCGAACAACTGATGAAATTTTTTCGATTTAGTTTTGGACGTAGACTATGGCGATTTTCATTAGGGTCACACGGTAAAGGTTGGCTGTGGTATTGTACGATTAAAAGGTCAAATCCCTTTTCCCACCATCTTCTATTTAATAAATCATCTTCTATATAATAAAGTGTATGTAATGTTGACTCACAGATATAGCGGTAGACAGGTCCCCTCTCGCCTCACATAGAGACAGCAACTTGACAGTCAGCTTGAAAGCTGCGTGTACGCAGACGGCGCGCGCCCGCATCGTCCCGCCCCCCACACCCCCGCAGAGCATTAGGGGAGATACCGCTTCTTGCATTACCTCTTCATCGCTGTCAAAGAAAGAGGTTTTTAGTGAAGTCTTTCGCTCTCCAGAGATGCTCTCGTTATTCTAGAGCTGCCGAAAAAAGTAGGAAATTATTGTAAGTCTCATCGTAAGACCAAACTAAAAATTAAATATCATCATCATCATCAGCCTATAGTCCACTGATGGACATAGGCCTCCCCTAATGAGCGTCATAGATGGCATTATTTATAATTTGGGGGTTTATTGTCCATAAAGGGTAATAGAAGAAATATATGGAGGAGTAATCCTCTTGAACGTATTGTAGTCAAAGCCAGAAATCAGTATTTAAGTACCAAGATTAGGTGATAAAAAAGCCCCATCTAATTTATACCGAAATATGTAACTTGTTTGAAAACAGCCATATCTGGTTGTTACACACTGTTTTTGACTCGGACTCTATCTGAAAATTACTTATGCTACTCAACACTATACCAATCACTATAACAATCTACCTGTAAGTTGTATTTTACTACCATAGATGAGTCTATGGTATATACCTTGATTCGTACCAAAGCTACCATCTACCATCAAAAGGAAGAAATCGAGTATGTCAAGCATTGCCGAGGCTTGACCGGAGCAGTCTTTGCGTTGCGTTTCGGAGTATTGTAGGTACTGAAGAGCGCAGTTGCCCACCACTCGCTCGCCATCTGTTGTCGATTGGCCGTTTCCATTACTTCCATATTATTCGGATTCGATTCTTGGGACAAATCGCCACTTACTTGCCACATTCTACTTCGCTCATTAGGGAGACCTATGACTATTATAGGATGATGATGATAAATAAAATAATGCCGGACAATCCACACAGCATCATCTAGCCCCAAGCTAAGCAGAGCTTGTGTTATGGGTACTAGATGACTGATATACATAATACAATATTATTAAATAGATAGATATATATATTTTTTTTATTATATATAGAAAACAACCAGAACCCCTGAACTCTGCAGATCTGCAGATCGTACAAATATTTGTCCCGAGGCGGGAATCGAACCCGCAACCTCCTGCGTCGCAGGCGGACCTTCGCCCACCGCGCCACAGGGGTCGTCAATGATAGACTTAGTGTCTACAATTTTAAAATATAAACAGAAACACTCACTTGCAATACTCAGCCAGTACAAACGCAGCCGCATACAAGACCTCCCTAGAAGCGGGGCCGGGCGGCGACGCGGCGGCCTTTGCGCAGATGGCAGCGCACTCGCGCGCGCAGAACGAACGCACTTCCGCTACGCGAGCACCTACTTCCGTTAGCTGGCCGGCTATTATAGCACCTGGGAGATTATTAAGAACAGTGAGCACAGAAACACCAAGCAATTTTATTGTTTTAGTGAATTCAGTAATGAGATAACGACGACCTCCGAGGTGGGCGAAGGTCCGCCTGTGACGCAGGAGTTTGCGGGGTCGATTCCCGTATGTACGATCTGCAGATATTTGTTCAGAGTGTTCTGGTCGTTTTCTATGTAGTAAAAAAATATCTATCTATGTAATCGTATATGTATATCAGCTATCTTGTACCCATACCCTTGACACAAGCTCTGCTTAGCTTGGGGCTAGATAATGATATGTGAATTGTCCAGCATTATTTATTTAATGGCAGATATACCGATCTACCCTCTTTCTTTGTCTTTTGCTACGAACGTTGCCACTACCATAGGTGTCACTACAGAACTTACACCCTTAAAGACTTTAGTGTTAAAAACCATGATAACTCGAATTTCAAACGGTTTAAAAACATTCTTATTCTAGTCCAATTAATACCGATCTACCCTCTTTCTTTGTCTTTTGCTACGAACGTTGCCACTAACATAGATTTAACTACAGAATTTACACCCTTAAAGACTTTAGTGTTAAAAACCATGATAATTCGAATTTCAAACGGTTTAAAAACATTCTCATTCTAGTCCAATTAATACCGATCTACCCTCTTTCTTTGTCTTTTGCTACGTTGCCACTACCATCGATTTCACTATAGAACTTACACACTTATAGACTCAAGGGGCCTCTTACCGGTGAATATCCCATACAAAACTTAATACCAAAATGATTTGTAATTTGAGCATATTTATTTTCACCATTTACTGCTATTATTTGTATTAGAATAGTATTTATCAAGGTTCCTTCATCAATCATTTTGGTATAAAGTTTGTATGGGAAATTCACCGGTAAGAGGCCCCTTAAGTGTTAATAACCATGATAGTTCCAATTTCAAAAGGTTTAAAAACATTCTCATTCTAGCCCAAATAACATCTTACCATGCTTAGAACTAGTTTCCATCTCCGTAAGCTCAGCCAACACGGTCACATACCACTCGAAGTCGACAACGTGTTGGTAGTTGTTCTGGGAGCAGATCTCTATCATGCGAGTCAGCAGTTCGTCGCGGTATAGAGTACCCTCTGCGCGCTCCATATGGATCATGAGCTTTTTTACTATCTCCATAAGGTTCTTTTTGGATACCTGGTGGCGAATTAATATTTATCAGATAGGTCTTAGTCAGTGGCGTAGCGTGCCTTGTCGGGGCCCCGTATAAAAATTTTTTTGGAGGCCCTTATATGGAGGTAAAGATTTTTCACAAAAGAAAAAAAATATTGTGAGAAGTAATATTTATTTATCACATAATTTACCCATTTTACAAATAAAAATCGAATTTTAAATATTCACTCTCCTTGCCTTTTTATCGGCAAACTGATTTATTAAATCATTTATGGCTGATGATGATTTTAGTTTTTCTAAAGTTTCTGCCTCTATGGACAATAGTGAGATGTCCGACAGCCGTTCTTGTCCCATCGAAGTTCTTAAGTATTTTTTTATTAGTTTTAATTTTGAAAAACTTCTTTCTGCCGTTGCGGTTGTAACTGGAAGGGTCAAGAATAAAAAGCATGCTGTGATTACCTCGGGAAAACTGGATGCAAGACTATTGAATTTTACTAGCAATAATTCAATGAGTTCTTTAATGGAATAAATTTTTTTAATTTCAGAATTTAAGCATGTTTTTAGAGCCTTTAATTGGTCACAAAGATTAAGTGAGATGTCTTTACTGTATTTAGCAGACAGTTTTCTGGAAGCGTTTAATATCTCTTCGCTTGAAGAAGATAGGAGTTTCTCCGGTTGTAATATTTCGAATATACTACTCAGGTTGCAAAGGCTCTGAAATCTTTCTTTAGTTTGAGAAATTAATATATCTAAACAGCAATAGTATACATTGACTTTGAAATAGGATTCCGGGTCGGAAATTCTCTCATCTTGTGATAACTCATCAAAAAAACGCTTCGTTATCTTTCGCCTACTGTTTTTAAAAACAGTTGTTACCCCCCACTTTTTTGCTAAATCTTTGGATTCATTTAGCAAACTATTAAATGAATTCTGATTTCTTAATTGGCACAGTCTATTTAAAAGATTACTTAATAAAATACTAGATTTCTGTAAGTCATTATTTTCATGCTGTAGAGCTTTAGAAACAGGATTAATAATTTCAAATAGTGAAGAAAAAAATGTAACGAGCACTAAGAAATCAAAACTCTCTAAAATATTAATTATACTTTTACATTCTTCACGTTCATCTTTTTTATTTTAAATTAAATTTAGTTGGTACAAAGTTTTCATGATTAGTAAAAATTTTTTCTTTACTGCTAATAAAGCGTCGTTCCTAGAAGACCATCTGGTAGGACATACCTTTTTAAGGGTAATCAAATATTTTTCAGATGAATCGTCACTTAGCATAGCCCAGCGTTTTATACTATTGCCAAAAAAGTATATATTTTTTCTAAATTATCGAAAAAAGTCGATACTCCACGAACATGTCTCGCAGCATCGTTCAAAACCAAGTTTAAAGCGTGCGCAGCACAATGAACATAATCGGCATTTGGAGCATGCTCTTTTATTAGGGTTTGTAATCCTCCATACACACCCGACATAACATTTGCTCCATCGTATCCCTGTCCTCTACATTTAGTCAAATCAATTCCATATTCTTTAGTCAAATTTAAAATGACAGTTTTCAGACCTGCAGCACTGCAATCGGTTACTGCTATGAATCCTAAAAAGGACTCACAGATTTTTATTTCTTTAGGCACATTATCATCATTTTCTGTAACCGAGATATATCGAAAAACTACAGATAGTTGGTAAATTTTTGACAAGTCTTGTGTTGTATCCAGAATTATTGTCAGAAATGGAGCTTTTTTAATTTCTGAGATAATACTGTTCCTAACGTTAGTACCAAGCAAACTAATAATTTCGTTTTGAATCGTAGGGCTTAAATAATTTATTTCACCTTTCGGTTTTAGAAAAAGTTCTTTTAAAGTTGCATCATAGTTAGATAGCAGACGTGAAATTGCCATAAAATTGCCAGAATCAGAATCATGCCCCCTCAAAGGTAGATTACAAGATACTAAAGTAATTATAACATTAATTATACGATGCAGTACATCTCTCCAGAATGTAATTTTACTATCGATTTCACTTTTCAATAGAGTATCGATGGTATTTCCTTGCAAACAATTATTATAAGAGAGTGAGGCACTAATATGCTGCTGTGACTTTTCATGGTCAAGAATAGTTTGTGTGAAATTGCTTCTAACCGAAACACCGTTAACCCAAGCAGAGGAGTACGATTTGTTTTGACGATCTGCTAATAACCAACAGAAGTGACAGTACGGTTTGTTTAAAACGTTAGAATAACATAACCATAGTCTTATAATTTTTATGCCTGCCTGATTGAAATATGAATAATAATAAGCTGAAAAAGGTCGGTTATTTTCTGAAACTTTTGGAAATGGTCCTTGTGGTTTAAATGGACCCAATTTAAAAATTATTTTCGTTCGCATTCAGTTAAATTGTCACCAAAATTTCCTCTATCTGATGAAATTATATTACAATCGGCATTATCTGCAGATATATCAGAATCGTTGACTTGGGGTTCCTCGATTTCTGGATGGACATCCGATAAAGTATGCGCTTGGCTTTCTTCTATTTCCGGATGGATATGTGACGAAGAACATGCTTCAGAAGAATCTAAAAATAAACGAGTAATTGTTAAAAAATAAATACGAATGCTTTGATACTAAACTAAAAAGAGTTATATATAAATAAATAACGTTACTAAGGGTCACAGTTAGAGAGTGTTCAGTTCAGACGCACACAGATTCTACGCGGATTGTGCTCGTACCTATTAGTAGATACAAAATCACCTGCAGCCCGTCCGTGCATTACTATACACCTGCGTGCTATTTAAACGCAGCGCGTAGTGTAGTGGCCATACAAAACGAGAACCCGAAAGCGAGTCTGCACATCTGAAGTTCTCAACACGCAATTAACGATACGATACGGACTGATAAACAAACAACAAAACAAATCGATCCTATAGATAAGTTAGAATTTTGTTTTTTTTAATCAAGGCACGGAACCCTAAAAACAGTATAATTGTGAAAATCGAGGGGGGAGACAACTTTTTATGACGGACAGATGGACAGACCGAAATTAAAAGATTTCCTTGTTTATCACTACGGGCCCCTAATAAATGGGTTGGGTAGTAGTGTAGTACTTACCTTTCCAATCTAAATCACTCACAGTATCTTGTCTCTGAAAAAATGAAGAAATTTTGGGCACTTTTTTTATAACCTCGTCCCTTTTCTGTTTAATTTTTCTTTTCTCAGCGCCGCTGGGGTAATCTCTTTTCCTTTCACTCATTTCTTTTACAAATCGTTACTAATACTGCTAAACCAGAAGAACAATATTGTTTGTACTGAATTACAATGTAATGCACATTTATATAAAGCGCGTAAATAAACAGTGCACTGCACTCCGTGGTTTAACATCCAATGCAAAGTACAACAACGTACACGTACATCGCGATATCGATGAAGGATTCCCGGGGATTCCCCGCTGAGTTGAAGATGAAGTAAGTAAAACGGGGAAGTCCCGCAGCCCGCCATAACGATGTAGTGTTGCCAACTTTTGAACGCACGCTTAAGGCGGGAAAAAAAGGAATTGCTATATAGAATTTTGTCATTTGTAAAATAAAATAAATTAGAAAGTTTTTATTCTTTTTCCTTACACACTTTGGGGGCCCCCGTGGCCCGGGGGCCCCGTATAATTGATACGGCAAATACGGCGGTAGCTACGCCCCTGGTCTTAGTGATAAGGCCTCCTTACATCCTCTATTTTAAGCATGTCTGGTTGGAGTTTTCTTTTTCTTTATGTAGTACTAGCGGTCCGCCCCGGCTTCGCACAGGTATTTAACATAAATTTAATTATTCATACGGATCGCTAACTTTTTTTAAAATATTCTATAGCCTATGTTGATCAGGGAAAATTTTGGATTCTAATGGTGAAAGTATTTCAATTCATATCGGTCCAGTAGTTTCGTAGCCTATTCACTTCAAACAAATAAACAATAAAATATTTTCTCTTTATAATATTAGTACCTACATATACTTTTAAATAAGCACAATGGTAGTGAAATTATGCCAAGTTCATTACCAGTGGCCCTAAAAATTCGTAAAATTACAAAAATTCTAACATTTTGTTTTTATAGCGTAAGCCCTCGCACTCGGGGAAATCTATTATCTATAATATCCCAAAAATTTTGAAATTGGGATATTATTTAATTTACTAAGGTGCTTCCTGCACTAGCAGTATCGCGCTCACGCGGAGACCAAAATAATATTTCTTAAAGACCGCTAAGACCGAAATAATGTTCCTTAAAGTATACATACCATTCCATACAATAAGCCCAGCGCCCTCAGTCTGATAGATTCGTCCTTGTCATCCAAGCAGGCGAGCACCAAGTCTTTGTGAGCTTGCACCGACTTCGGGTGAGATTTGAGTATCCGAGACATAGCTAGTAGGCCCAGGTATTTCACTGAAATTATATAATAAGTAAGTAATATTAGTAAAAACTTCGTATCATTGGTTTCAAGTTAGTTGTTGGATCGGGGAAAGATCATTGACACATGACAAAGTATACGAGGTTACATGACATACACACACACATCTCGAATAGGCGAAGCTACGAGTTGAGATGTTCAGGCATAAAAAGCATGTAGGTACTTATGCCTCGGAGGAAAAATGGTACATGTCCCTTTCCTTTACGTACATATAATTTAAGATTGTACAATGAAGACATGATTTAAATTAAAGTCACTAACTAAGTTCAAATAGAAAACTGTTCCGTGATCATGGCGCAGGACACTGTGCAAAAATAATAGAAAACTCAAAGCATGTTAAATATCCCGTCATAAATTACTTTCACGATCGACCCTTCCTGGCTTTGCACGGGAGCATGTTATACAAATAAACAAGCGCACATTAACACTCTATCCATTCAAAACGCGTCAAAATCAGTTGCGTACTTTCAAAGATCTAAGCATACATGGGTCAGATAGACAGCGGGAAGCGACTTTGTTTTACTAAAGATAGGTAGTGATAATGATAAGCATCAAAGGAAAGGTACTTACGATTCTGATCGCTATCCTCGATGAGTATTCTTAGTTTCTGCACACAGAGCTGTACGGACGCGGCGTGGCCCGGCATTCCACTGCTTATGCTAATCAGCACAGCTATCACTGTGTTTATGCATTCGTATAGCAGCGACATTGCTGATGTGCTGGTAGGGAAAAATGTGTGAGATATCACGAATTATAAGTTGCTTAAATTAACACTAGCAGAATTCTATTAAAGACTATTTATAGCGACCCATTTGAATAATTTTCCGCTATGATGGAAACTTAGGGGAAAATCAAATTGCGCGATAAATACACAATCTTAAAAAATCTAAAGTTTCGGCAGAATCATAGTTTCTTTGTTCTTTGGTTTATTTTTATTTTACAATGCAAACTACAATTTTTGCATAACATTTTGAATAAAAATGTAGTTGCTACTTGGGATTAAATTTTTATTTACATCTTATGTAAGATTTTCCAGCAAGGCAGATGATATTTTCAAATGTATGTATAGTAATAATTTACAGGAAGACATCTAAAGCGATAAGATAGCACAGCTCTGAAAATATTGATACAAACAATATTGTTTGTACCTAAATTGCTAACATCAACATTTTTATTTGAATTCACATGATTTTTTGCAATATCGGTCTTAGCAAACATTTACAATCATCTAGGCTTTCTATAATCTAAGAACATTCCACGTATTTTCTAGTGCAATAATTAAATAGCTAAAGTGCTCTAATGAAAATAAAGCTTTAAAAACAACGAAAAAGCTGCTGCATTTGCCTTCTACATTATTCTGCTTATTATTATGTAATTTTGCTCATAAACTCAAGCTATATCAGAATCAGCTGTATGATAATTTCAACTGCAGTAACTAGCTAATGAACTAAAGTCCCACAGGACATCATTCGGCATTGTTCTGTCAATTTCATGTAATTGACTCACCTATGTATTAAGTTAGTTAATGGTTCTATCAGTTTCTTGCCAAGCCGTGGCTCTAATGGGGTTAAGGCACCAAACTGCAACAAACACAATGACACTACTTAACTCTAGCTTAAGTGGGAGCAGCAAATTAACTAACAGATATGACGGCTAAATCATACCCAAATATGGGTATTATGTTCCAACTTTGTTCATTTTCACCGCAGCAAACATAATAGAAAATGTGAAACAGGTGTGGCAAATTAAATGTGGTTTGTGTTTGTTTATGTATTGAAATATTTTGGCTGGTTCTTTTTGTGTGTATTGTATTTGGAATAGTCATTCTAAATCTATTATGTTCCCTTAAAAGACTTAATCAAAATAAATGGTTATAAATAATAAATAAATATAAATTAGAGAACATCCTCCGTTCAAGGTCAAGCAATAATAAAGTTAATCATGAATTTTATTGAATAACTTTATCTCCTGAGTTATTTACTATATAAAAATTCTTTAAGCCTGGTTTTAGCCAAAAGGTAATTGGACAATTTTGCAGTTTCGTCTGTTAATGTTGATATTTATTGTATGAAAATTTGCATCAAAAATGTCAAAACAGCTATTTATAATTTAACCATCTGTTGGTGAAGTCAGATCTTAGTCTTTACTAAACTTAAACTCAAACTAAATTATCATGAACCAAAATACTTCAACACATTGCTGAAAAAGTGGCAGGTATAATATTTATAAATTGTACATTGGTATAATTCTTGTGAGGTGTGGTGAATGGTTCTAGCTTTGTAAACTCGGTTGCTACTAGGAGGTACCTGCAAATAAGATCTATGAGGCTTTGTGTAATTTTTCTCCCAATGTCTGGTTCATAATGTGTCATTAAACCAAACTGCGAATAATTCATAAATGTGTCAGAAATATGAGCTTTTAATCTGTTAGCTTTAAGTTAACATTGTGTATTATAATTCGAAAATACCAAGAATTATATATTCTTTAACACCAATTTTGTAAAAATAAATTGAACTATAAATAATGCTAATTTAATCAGTAGTTCAACTTAAAATTAAAACCAGTTAAATCCTCTAAATCAAAATGTTATAATATCAGAGATCAAGGTCAACTAAGGTATAGATATGGAACTTACCAGTTTGATGATTTTAATCAACATCCAGTTATTAGTGGATGTAGTCATCAGTTTGAAGAAAACTGGGGCTAGTGAAAGGTAGTTTTTAGGGTTCTTTCGGGCCAGTTCACACACTACATTTACTGCTGCTGATTGTACTCCTGTAATGACAAAAATTTATACATACTAGTTTGTGTTTTTTTTTACTAATATTATTAAGAGGAAATATTAGATTGTTTTAATCGAATATGCTCCGAAACTACTGGCTTTGAAAAATTCTTTCACCATAAGAATCCTAAATTTTTCCTGATGAACAGGCTATAGAATATTTTTAAAAAAGTTAGGGATCTGCATAAAATATTAAATTTTTGTAATATACCCATGCGAAGCCGGGGCGAACTGCTAGTATTCATATAAAATCAAAGAAATACATTTATATGAATAAACACCTGATTTATGAGATTCTTATAAGATTTCCAATTACTATTGGATTCCAATTGTTTATTTATAGGATCACTTACCTATATAATATACTAATCTACAAAAATATACTTTCCTTGCTGTGCGTATTGTCCAGCATTATTATTATTATTCCCAAATACCTAACATCATAATTGATGTCTATTTACATACCAGGATCAGGGTCTTCTAATTTTTCTTTTAGTTTCGGGAATGCTGGTCTCAGTGCTTCAGGATACCTCAGGAAAACTTTGTACATCATCAATACAGCCTTCATTCGGAGATACGGTTTAGTTGAGCTCATCTACATTTATAAAAAAAAATTTAGGATTATAAAAAAATAAAAAAAAATTTGGAGTTAGAACAACATAAAACTCTTTATACTTTTAGTATATTTTGTTACTCAGTCATTTGAGTCTAAATCCTCTTTTATATTAATATGTACATATATACTAAAATAAAATACATTAATAAAGGCATTTTAATGATGCATGTGGATAGGTTTTTTTGTAGAATTTATATGAAAATAAAAAATTCTATAATTTTTTCCTTTTTCAAACACTTACCAAAGTCATGATATCGTTTGCCAGATCTCTTGCTAGGTCATGTGAAATGAAACAGCTGAGCCCACTTAGGGCTAGCCCAGCCTCGTATTGGTTTTGAGCATTTAGGTCTTTGCGGATCATGTTTGTCGTAAGCATTAGTAGTTCTGAGTCTGCATGAAATGACTGGCTTGCTGCTAAATACCCAATACGCTTAAAAGTAAACTTGGTTGAACTCATCACTTCTATTATGTTGAAAATAGCCCATGTTATATCATATCCTAGCATTTGAAGCTGCAAAGAGAAAGTTTATCAACACCACTCATCAGAATATTTCAAATGGTTGGAAGGGAATCAATGTTGTTACATACATAGGTCAATTTAGCCACAGCATTTGATTTGACTGCAATATTATCCTGGCGTAGTTCCACTTTAATTTCTTCCATACATTGTGCAATGTATTTAGCCTGAAACATAGATGAAGGTTACTTGGAAATGTACTTACCTACATGAAGATTTCATTTTATTCCTGAAGCATTTGATGGTGATGATATTAGTTTTTCATAGATTGATGTGTGACTATTGTGGAAGTGGTGTGTAGTGACTATTTCATAGACTCAAGTGCCTATTTGAAAGATTTTGATGCCAGAGGAGTCAAAGGACTGGCGAGAGGCAGTATAGCCCTTAGATGGAACAGGATGGTTTAGCAACTTTAAACTCCTTAATCTACGGCCATTTCCTTTCGGTTTCGATACATAAACTGATACAGAAAATGTTTTACCTCGTTATCTTTGTTGTTTCTGATCCCACGAACTAAATCCGTGAGGTTTTTATCAAACATACGTTCGAAGTTCCCTTTTACTTTTTTCAAAGCCATGTTGAATTATGTTTATGTGTAACCATTAATTACAAACAAGATTACTTTATTTCTTCTAATAATTAAAGAAACATGACAACAAAACTAAAAACTGAAAGACTGAAAAATCCTCAAGATGCAAGCAGAACTCGGCAGAAGATTTGTTGACTGACCTGAGAAAACTGAATTAGTGACGTAAATGACATTGATATCTGACATTCTTGACATTTATGCATGTTTCTTTATTGCCAACAAAAAAAGTCAAGATGAAAAAAAAACAAGTTTGTTTCGTAAAACTTGGTAACACAGAATGTGACAGACAGAGTGTTTATTTGGCAACCGGCTACCGCTTGGGGCCTCTGGGGTAGTGTTCTGTGTTTGGTACCTACTCACTAAGATCAAACAAGCAGCCTAATGTTATGCCTTCGGGTGCTCAGGCAGGACTCATACTCCATAAATAAACTTTGCTCACTACCGTGTCACATAAGATAGCGAGTATAGGGGAAAAAGCCGTGTGGTGCCGTGCCGAACGAATATCACCACCCCAACTCTTCCCGTGGGTGTCGTAAGAGGCGACTATGGGAAACACACCGGGGGTGGGCAGCAGCGCCCATTGCAGAACAACTCAACCGAACTGCGATCCCCAACCCGCATGCCCAGCGTAGGGATTATGGGCAATAACCCCCAAATGATGAATCATGCCATCAATGGCGCTCAATAGGGTAGGCCTAGAGGTCCAGCCGTGGACTAATATAAGCTGTTGATGTGTGATAGGGGAAATGTCTAAACATAGTGTCTAAACTTTTATTTCTGATACTGTGTTATTTAGCAAAAAAATATCCTGATGAAGCCTTTTGATCGGTATGAAAAAGATACAGGGTAATTATTTTTCTCGTGTAACGGGTTCGACTCCCGGTTCATCCATGTGACTTTTAAAAAATCTTTGAATGTAGTTTAAATTGTTGTTTAGATTAAAATAATTTCTTCTTTCAGTAAAATGTCCCATCTACAATATTTAAGGTAAGTACTTTCCCTTCATGTGGCATAGCGGTGGGACACCCTGTGTATATCTTTATACTGTACTAGCGGCCCGCCCCGGCTTCGCACGGGTATTAAACAAAAATTTCAGAAATTATAGACAATAACACGAGGGGTTTCACAGTTTTCATACTTTTTCTAACAGCATTGGGATTTTTGACATTGACTCGACACTCCATAACTGACACTGGCCATAGAGAAAAAGCGCAACCTCAGTGCGCAACCTCTTTTTCTATTCTGACGCGCCATAATAGAAAAAGAGGTTGAATATACAGCGCACGGTTCAATTATTGAATTTTTCATGCGGATCCCTAACTTTTTTGAAAATATTATATAGCCTATGTTCATCACGGAAAATTTAGGATTCTAATGGTGAAAGAATTTTTCAAATCGGTCCAGTAGTTTCGGAGCCTATTCAATTCAAACAAACAAACAAACAAACAAACAAACAAACAAACAAACAAACATACAAACAAACAAACAAACAATCAAATCTTTCCTCTTTATAATATTAGTATAGATATAGATTATTATTGTTTTATGTTTATCAGTCATCTCATCTAGTACCTACCCATAAAACAATAACACAAATTCTGCTTAGTTTGGGGGTAGCGTTGATTATATAAGTATATAAAAAAAAAAAATCAAAGGGGGCTGGATAGTCCAGCACTTTCAGTATCTAGAACGGGATTTGGCAAGGTCAGGATACCCCTCTGTTGGTCACAAGACTTTACTGACCATAGACGAATAATAAAACTACTTCACTCGTAACTTCGCGGCCATTTGCTGTCGTTTCGTGTCGCGAGGTAGTGCTCACCAAAAATGGTGAATTGTGCGGTTTATGGGTAAAAAAGGCAATTGGAGACATCCAACATAAGGGTACATAGTGTTTCCTATCACAAGTAAGTGATATTTTTCTGAATTGTTTTTGTTATATTCATAGACTTAGAAAAAAGTTCAGACGTAATTCTATCAAATCAAACTTGATTCCTAACAATGGCGGAATGACATTGAGTGTCAGTGTATAGAGAGTTGCCAACAAAAGAAAAAAATACCCATATTTTTTATAAATATTCTTCGTAATAATGGTTTACATATGAATATGTAAATTATAATGAATCATTTTAGGTACTGCTTTAGCCACGGTAATCGTGTTTATTAGTCCTACTTTTTATAATTTTCAATATACGCCAGCGCTTTATTTTTATTTATTCATTTAATTAGAACGGTCATACAACCACTTACACTAACTAATTAAAATTAATTAATACAATAAGTATCGCACGAAAGTGACAATAAAATCTGGATTATGTTAATGAAAATAATAGTTTAACAGATTCTATTTAAAATATTAATTATTAATATTTATGGTGCTAACTGCAGTGAATTTGATTGTTCCCGGGATTAAATAGTAACCCCTATTTGCTAATCGAAGAAATTTCAACAAAATCTGTTCAGGCTTCTGAGTGTGTGTGTTAGAAGTAACAAACATAAACACATCCAAAGTCTCCGTTCCATGTTTAATTTTAGTTTGAATAAATTATTCTTTGTGCCTATTAACTGGCTGACAACATTTTCTGCCTGCGGCTTCGTATACGTTGTTCATATGGAAATGCCTAACCAATATAATTAAAAAAATCAAATAAAAATTATAATTATTTAAATGTACATTTGCAGCCACATCTTATGATTGTTACTGGGAATATCAATGAAACGTTCCTAATAATGAAAAAAAATATACATTATTCTCATATTCATTGTTTATTGATACATAATAAATAAAAAAATATGTATACCTACATATGCCCGAATGCTTTTACATTAAAAATCTTTATGCATACTGCATGCTAGATTTAGATTTAGTAGGATTCAAATTATTTTAATTATGAGATTCTCTGATTATGCGAATTCAATTTAACTTCCAATTTTCATCACCCGGAAATCTGAAAAAAATATTGACTATTAGTATGCCCCACGGCTATCGATAATTTCGATATAACATCTGCGTAGCATGATCATCAGTAAAAGTATTATCCAAACGGGTTCAGCTATTTTGGAGGTTAGCTCAAATAAAAAACAAACATAGGTATTTCGAAATTCGTATCCCTAAAGCTAAGCTATTGTATAGATATCACAAAGTGAAATTCAATATCCTAATTATATTTCGAATACTTAACACATATTATTTTATATAACCAGGATGGTGAAATGCCTATTTACCTGATTCATAATTTAAAGTCAATAAAATATGAGAATTAAAACATTTTTAATATCCTCCCACACTTACTGGAAAATTTACATGTTTACATGTTGGCAGCACTGGCTAGATTTTGTGCTTATAGTTTGATTATTATGTTGATAATAATTTTGCGTCATATCGAAATAATAAGTTGGTGAATTATGAAATTTATCTACGAAATGTGATCCGGTGTTTTTTATTGACAAACGCATTGTGATTTTGGCAACATCTGACCACACAAGACGGCGTTTTTCATTTTGTTTTGATTTGTTTATATGATGTTATTAGGTTCGTGTCTATGGGCGTTATGGCGGCGACTGACATACTATTGGAATCATAGACAGTATGTCAGTGTACCGAGTGCTTCTTTTTATTTTTTATGAGACTCCTTCCGAACTTATTCATACTTTCATGGTTATATTGTATAATTTCGATTTTAATAGAATATCAGTTGCGACATTTTTATTCCTTGGTAGAAGTCGTAGTGCGGGGACAAGTTGAGTGAAATTGATTGAACGAATGATGGAATGAACGAAAAATTTGTGTAAAATGCGATGTTTTTGTAACAAAAAAATCTATTGATATAGGAAAATTGGTTATGCAAAAATATACAGATACCAGAATCCATTTTTTATGGAAAAAATGTGTACGTCACATTTACAATAAATTATTCCATTTTAAATGTAAGTAATATAGATTTATAAGAAACAACAAATAAAATAACACAAATAATGATATATAATAATTTAGTATAAATAATATAATATTATTATAAGTCAGAAGCAGATTTATTTATAAAAAAAGGAATTACAAAACAACCTCGATACAGAAAGACACAAGCAAAGTGATGATAGACAGCTCGTGTTTTTTCTTTTAGTAGGAATTTTCTCCATCAATTTATTAATATTAATAATATAAAAATACCCTTTTTATAGGTAGCGCAGGAACACCGCACTGATCATGACATGAAACACGGCAGCGGGGCGGCCCGATCTACATAATGTTAATATAGATAAAATTTTGTTACCTATCCCTGTACCCTGCCTGTACCTATCACAATAAATATACCTATTTTCTGTCTTTCTTTATCTCTTTCTAACTGCCGCTTTTCTTCTCCTGCTCTCTATGAAAACATATAGATAATGAAAACTTTTCGATTTGCATAAATAAAAAAAAAATAGTCCCAAATAGACGGGGCGTCAATTACAAATTATGGTTCTTAGTTAATGTCAAATGAAAGAAAAACCAACTTTTCGCTTTTCTCTCATTCGGAACAATTTTTTTTCTATATTAAAATGCATGTCTAAAATCCCTCAGTAAGAAACAATACCTTTATCAAAAAAAGCATTGTATAATTTTAACAACCCTGATTTCATTCATTCGAAATCGTTATTTTTTCGGTCTTTTTACATCCAGCACTACTTTTTTGTGTTAGTGTGTAACTAAACAATAGTGTAACAACACTAATTCTATATTTGTTTGTGTGTTCTTTTGTTTGTGTCCAGCTTTTACTTCAGTGTGCGTTTATATGGACGCTTTACTTTTCTGCATTAGTATGCGTGATTATGTAAACGTGTGCTGTACCGTATTACCTCGCCCCATGAGCGAACGAAATCATTTTCATTGATTGAAGGGCCAGACTTGAAAATAGCCTTGTTCAATTTGTCTGTTTAGACTAATATTATAAAGAGGAAAGATTTGATTGTTTGTTTGTTGTTTGAATTGAATAGGCTCCGAAACTACTGGACCGAGTTAAAAAATTCTTTCACCATTAGAATCCTTAATTTTCCGTGATGAACATAGGCTATATAATATTTTCAAAAAAGTTAGGGATCCGCATGAAAAATTCAATAATTGAACCGTGGACTGTATATTCAACCTCTTTTTCTATTATGGCGCGTCAGAATAGAAAAAGAGGTTGTATAGCGCACGGTGCTTGCTTTTTCTCTACGGCCAGTGTCAGTTTTGGAATGTCGAGTCAAAGTCAAAAACCCCAATGCTGTTAAAAAAAGTAAAGATCCGTATGAAAACTGTGAAACCCATCGTTTTAGTGTGTTTATTTTCTGAAATTTTTGTTTAATACCCGTGCGAAGCCGGGGCGGGCCGCTAGTTTTCTATAAAGTCAACGTCAATCAACATCAAAAGAATACCGTAAAATATAATGTAAACAAAAACGGAAAATATTTTCTCTGATTTTACGGCCGAATCTGAATTCAACATGATTATTTTTTTGAGCGAATTGCAAAAAGAGCATCTTAGTAAAGTGCATCAATATCCTACCCAAGGTTTGTAGCACCATAGTAAGTATTAAAGGGCCATTTCCTGTATCCATCATCTAATAAGTATGTTATTTTGTGTTATTCCAGTTTTGATTGATTTCTGCAAATTAGCAATAGACTACCTCATAAACGGAATAAATGAAAAAAAGTACAACGTTGCTGCAGGTGTGTATTTTGGCTTTTCACTGTATAAGTCACAATCGCAACTCTTCCCGAAGGTTTAGTAAAAAACCGACTAAATGGTATCCAAGGGGGGGACATCAGAGCTTCCTAAAAAAAATACCAGCGAACTGCGAAACCCAAACCGCATAAGCATTATGGGCTCGACCCCACAGCTGTTGATGATATTAAGATGTATGTAAATGTATTGATTTTAATTGTATTTATGACATAGTGTATTATTAATAAAGATATGACATTTCCTCAATTTATTATAATTATTTAAATGTACCATAAATTCCGACACAAATTAAAATTTGTTTGTGAATAAATACCTACATGAAATGAAATGTAGGTTTGTGATGGGCTCTCATCTATTTTACTACATATCTATCATACTTTAATGATTTAATTCTATCATACTTGAATGTTAGCGGTTTAACTACCTATTATGTGTTTACCAACAATGATTTGTTTACCAACATTTTCATCGCTTAACAAGAGGCTTCATCAGGGTGAGTGCAACTCACGCGGCACTCATATTCCTTCATCAAAAGATAGATGTTCTATGTGTGTATGTATATAGCTATTGTTTCCAACTTTTCCTATTATTCCAGAGAAGCTGAGTATAAGTGTCAATGATGTCCAGAACTTAATACATGCGCTGATATACTTGATAGTAGAAGGGAGTAAATATAATGTAAGTAGTTTGAATTTTATTCTTTGCAAGAAAAATAAATAAACCATCCAAGTGCCATTCGACTTTCACATGGAGGGTTCCGTTCTACCATACTTTTTATCAAAAACCATTTAGTTTAAAGTGAAAAAAAAGCGAAAGCCAATTTGAGGCAGTTACTCGTCCAAGTATTACCCGTACTGGATTTGAATAGAAACCTAATAAATCAACAAACTCGAAGCATAAATTGCCTTTTTTGGTGAGTTTTCAGACCACCTTTTATATGAAAGACCCCTGTTATTTTAATATTATATCTTAATTATTTATTGTTATTATTAAAGTAACTCGGCTGTTACACATCCTGTGAAAGTTTCAATTGTCTTCCAATTACGGTTCAAAAGACAGAGCCCTCTGATAGACAGACAGACGGACAGAAAGACAGTGGAGGATTAGCAATAGGGTATTTTCACTTTTCGGGTACAGAACCCTAAAAACTATTTTCAAAACAAACTGCTGAAACAAATATTCTTTATTCTAGTTATCAGAATCAGATTTCAAATCATCTCTTGCCATTGCTGGCTTCTCGGATGAAAAGCAAGATGTTCTGGTAAAATTGCACAAGGCAAAGAAACCAGAATTGTCAGAAGCACTAGGCTTACTCCAGCAAAGAGATGCCACATACCAAGACTTCAGTTGGAGATTTGAAATACAGGTAAAGATTTTTATGATTAGTATAATCTGAAGTTATTAATTTTTATAAAAAAAAAAAACAATGTGGTACATATGAACTTAATAATATAACTTTGAAGATGAGATTACTGCAAACACCTGATAAAAAGGACAGGAAATTTTGGGAAAACTTAGAGACTGTCAAGGTGGAAAAAATTTAACTCAATAGGATTTGGATTATACAGCAAAATATTTAAAGTTAGTCCTTTATCTATTTTAAACAGTTTCTTATATACTTCAAACCACAATAATTAAATAGACTCACTCATGTTCATTTATGAATTAGTCCCTAGTTTTTTATTTTTATATTTTTTATAACTGTTCTGTTGCTAATAAATTATTTTTCTGGGATTGTAATCCTGCCTAATATGGTGTATCATCATCATCACCACCGGCTCCCCCGTGGTGTATAAATTGGGTCCGGTCTAGTATGACTGAATGTTAAAATGTATGTATGCCAGAAAGAACAATTCTTAAAATGTACTTTTCCCATAATGTCTGAAATGCAAAAAGACTGATTTGTAAAATGACTAAAAATAACAACTGCCCATCAACGTACAATGGCAAACAAAATTTGTAAATATTTATATGATCGACATAGTCATATTTTTTTAATTCCATAATGTGTGTACCTAATTAATAATATATCAACAGCCTATAATAGTCCACAGCTGGTTGGTATACATATTTAATGATGATAGTAGAGAACAACAAATAATACACAGCACTATTTAAATACATAACAAATATTTATTTCTGGGACATGTGTCTCTACTTTATGTAACCTTGTATTATGTCTTAAATAAATGTGATTACCTGTAATAACCTTAAAAAAGAATAGTAATAAACTTAAATAAATAGATAAAAAACCTTAACTACTTAACAAAATTTAAAGCTTTACAAATACCAACGTCTTTTGCAGGTCGCAGCTCGAAATCATAAGGAACAAATAAAACCAATGATAACAATGGACTTTGTAATAACAACTCCTAAAAATTTTGGACAATTCAAAGGAGAAAAATGTGATAGGGGTAGCCAATCAAATACCGTGTCTTTATCGCCAGTTCGCGTAAATTCCACCATTCATGATGCTAAAGCGGCAAGCCAATGTCAGAATGTTATTAGTCATGTGATATTGCAGTGTGATCTACAAAACTTGTTACATTTAGCTAATAAATTAGATCAAGCACTCAAGGAATCTAAGAGCCAACATGTGCGGAGAGTGCAAAGAATTTTATAGTTTAGAAATAAGTGACAGCAATTAATTACACCATTTATGTACTCCTTCTCATGTATGTTATGTATAATAAATACGTAATAATCTATTTTTATTTAGTTTATAGTTAATTTATAGTTTATTGTACTCTATAGAATATTATGTAATACTTTGTATATTATAGATATTTTCCACATACCAAGAGTTGCATTAAAATCCAATACATTATTTTAATTATTTCGAAATATCGTCTTTATTTTTTCACAAAGGTAAACATTGACATGTATCGAAAATATTGTAGAATTAAAATGAAACGTATCAAGTTTTTTTCCAATTTGTGCTTAAAAAGATTAATAATAATTATAAATAATTAGTAGTCAATGTATGATATTATGAATATGCTGGATGTGACATACTGAAGGCGCTATGGCGCTCATTAGGGAGGGAGGCCTTTGTCAAGCAGTGGACTAATATGAGCTGATGATGAGGTAATTGAACTTAATGAAGTTCAATGCGAACAACATAAACTCAGACAATACATGTTCCTCTTTATAATATTACTATAGATAATAAAACTAAAAATAGAATACTGAAATGTGTTTCGTTTCATTAGTTAGGAGTAGGTATCCAAGACAGTCAAGAGCACTTCCTCACATGCCTGATGATGAAGAATGTCATGATAAGTTATCGCTAAAATTGATAACTGATTTGCCTAGCTCTTTATGTTTTGGTTATTGGCGCGCGCTTTTATCTATAAAACTAATAAAAACATTTGTTGTGCCTGTATGTAGGTATAGTAAGTATAATGGTACCGAACCTAACTATTAATGTTTTGAAACTTACGCGATCTGAACACATAATGATTAGTAATTAACGGGTATTTATCGCGTTTCTTCTTCTTCCTTTCTTCTTCTTCCTTTCTCGACGTTTCAACAGGTTTGCACTCATGTCATCTCGTGACCACGACAGAGTGCAAACCTGTTGAAACGTCGAGAAAGGAAGAAGAAGAAACGCGATAAATACCCGTTAATTACTAATCATTATGCGAACCTAACTAACCTACCCATTACTGTCTTCATACGGTAAAAAAGACGTAGGACGTTCCTACATAACTTGTGTAAATATTCAGATACACAGTTACATAAATAGTTATGATCAGAAAAAATAGCACAGATACATCTTTTAGTATACCAACAGTTAAAGGCGACGTAACAATAGTATTAAGTACACTATTGTACACGTAGATATCTCATTTTTAGGCGCCACTCACGCACTCAAATATTATGTATTTATATGTCTAAATGGGTTTCTCTAGAAAAAAGCTGGCTTTTCCTAAGAAATTTATTGTAGGTAACCTGTATCTCCTAGTTTTTGACGCCCCATAAGTGGAGTGTAACGAGGCGCGCCGACGGTTTTGAAGTTACTGTATTTATATGTATAGGCACGCGAAATATTATTAATTTAAGAGATATTAAAGATTGAAAAAGGAAGGACAGACAAAGCGAAAACATACGCATAAAAAACAGCTTTGGATTTTGTCTTACCAAAAAAAAATTATAGGTAAACAAAACAAGGGTTTAGAAATCCTAAAATTACAGTTAGATACGACCTACCTACCTAAGTTCATGATTTTGTAGGTAATAAAATAAAGAAGATCAAGAAAAAATTAAAAAAAATTGTCAAAGGGAAGGCGAATTGAGGGTCATAGGGGTACTGTCCGCGCATAAAAATAAAATAGTTATTTGTTACGCAAACTTCAAAGTTGGTTTTTTGTGCGAGTACCTACTTATTGAAACCTGAGCAAAGATCTCAAATATAGAATTCTGTGCTTAGCGAGGCGAGGGTTTCAAAGGTACGAGATGCAAAATAATTTTGCTGCAGAGCGGAAAACACAATTTTTTACCTCACTTATTTATTAAATTAATGTTTATTAATTCAGTCCAGTGCTGGCAGTGCTACCTGTGGCTGGCCAGTGCGATTATTCAAAGAAATGAATGAGGTCGACGCACTGACATGGAGTATTAAATGCATTTCCAGTGAACTTGCAGTGTATTGAATACTCCAAAAAAGTAAGAGCAGCCCTTCGAAATTTCGAATACTCTCACTCTTCTATAGCTCTTTCCACGCTAGCGGTCAAAATACACTATTGCAGTCAGATTTATAATAACAAACATAGGTTCATGTAATCAGAATATTTCCGAGGTTGTAAGGTGAAACCAAATTGTATAGCTATAGCGCGGGCAAAGCAGCTGATAGGTACTATGAGTTTGTTCATACATTTCGGATTTAGATAATAGATAATGAATTTAATACATACCTCATTATTGAATGATAGTCACCATTATGATGACTGCCTTTAAATCCGAGTGGTACTTAAGAACTTGCTACGTGTAGGGTTATGCAATGACATTTTCTGTTTTCTATATATTAAAAAGAGATCCGTATGAAAACTTCAATAAGTAACCCAATGTGTTAGTGAGTAATTTTTTTTAAATGTTTGTTTAATAAATAACCGTGCGAAGCAGGGCCGCTAGTATGACATACCTACCTACTAGCGGCCTACTACTATACTATACTCTACCTATTCCGATCCCTGCTTATAACCAGGGGCTGTCAACTCGCTAAGCAGAAAATGCCAACAGCACAAGTACTTGGGCATAGAAAATCAGATGAGATGGCGCTATACGTTAGAAAGAGAAAGAAAATCTATGCATAAAATCTTGACATGACACCCAAATGTCCCTGTAACACTGTCATTAATTTGAAGGAATGAAAGCCGTGCGAAACGCCAAACGGTAGACCGATATAAAATTAATTGCTTATTTTGTGATCGTAAACAACAGAACATTTTAATAATCTTGAAAGATTTCGACTTTTTGAAAGGTTATTTCGATTGACAATGGCTTAAAACCGAAAGTGCGCTAAATGCCGTATTTCCACCAAAAACGGAACCGAAGATGTTTTAACTTGTGCTTTCACAGGTTTCCGCTACTATGAGGTGAGTACATTAATACTTCCACATTAATATCCGTGTCTTTATCGTCCATCGATCCATCCTCAATAAGTTCATTAATGTCGAACCATCTTCAATGACTTCATTCCATGACTTCAGGGCACGAGTATGGGCTTAATTCTGTTTTCCAGCTGGGGACTGGTCCACTGAAAAATCTTTAAAAAGCTTGCAACAACAACTTTTATTATTATGTTATGTTATCTTTCTTTCAGATGAACTTTCACAAAAAGCTAGGAGCACAACAATGATCATCGAAAAAACGGAGCAATTATTTGATGCATTGAATGGAGACAATCCAGATCTTAAAAAGGGAAACAAATTTGACCCAAAGGAGTCAAAATCAAAGTACTTTATTTCCTTTAGACCTTACAGGACACTTGAGTCCCCATCTTAAACACTTAATTGAAATGAAGAGATTATTTCAATAGGATTTGTTGGTGCCAGGTCTAAGTCACTGTCTATTGATGGATTTGTTAGAATGCCGAATGCAGTTGAGCACCTAAAAATTTGGATAAATGGTATGGTGTGAAGACCTTGGCCACATGATGACTAAACTTAAACTAAGACCTGCTTGAAAATTGTTATGGTTGCAAAAGAAAATAAACATATTACAAATCATTTAAAAATGCTTGTTTTTTTAAATATATCATCAAAATACTTACTGTGGTACTATCTATCAGGTGAATGGCGGATATTCAACAAAATGTTGAATATTCACCATTCATTTAATAGATAAATAGTCGCAAAAAAAGTAAGCACCTTACAAAAGATTGAATAGAGCGCCGTTTTTATTTAAAACTCCCGCCAAGCGTTAGTTCCGTGGGCACAAAGTAGCGGCGCTAGTGTGCTCTAGTGTTGGCATTTTTATTCTATGGAGTCTTACTTCTTTCCGTTAGAATATTAGTGTTCTGTGCTTATAACATTGTTATTTATAAGAATGAAAGTAACCTCACTTCAAGCTTTTATTACATATACACGGTGTAACAAAATATGTGTACTAAGCGAAAGGGGGTGAATTTCCACCCCCCAGGGGACCAACTTTTGTTCCACGACTTTTCGAATTTCAATCGGTATTTTGAAAAAAAACTGCATCAAAGTTTCAACATGGACAGCTGATTTTTTACGCAGTGACAACCCTAAAGGCAGCGGTTTCTTGTACCTGTGACAATGACGTCAGTATGGGCATAGATGTAGAGTAATAAATAGGTAGATAGATAGATTAGGTAGTCTCCCGCCCCGCCATAGCTGAACTCTACGAAGATAAATACCTACCTAACTGCAGTGGTAGTAGGTATGTATAGGCTACCCAGATATGGAAATAAAAGAGGGAAAAAAATAAAAAAAATAGTATAATTAAAATAGGAATTTTTAATTTTCTACCCCCCACAACTGATCACCATTGGGGTCTGAAACCTCCCCCTTCGGCTTAGTACACATATTTTGTTATACCTTGTATACACATAGACCTATCTTCCTACTTCGTTATGAGCTATAATTCCAAAGTAAATAAATGCTGTTTAAATAAAGTAATTTAGTTAAAGCAGTTTATATCAGTTTGTTAAGCTACCTACCACGTTATGTTAACGGAATTCAGAGTTTCATTTTGTTGTGCAACGATAGTGAAAATGATAGATTCTAGAATAAAATGTTAGATCCTCTTACGACACCCACGCGTGGGTGTCGTAAGAGGAGACAACGTAACGGGAAACAGGGGGGGGCAGCAGCGCCCTCTGCAGAACAATCACCATACTACGATCCCCAACCCGCATGCCCAGCGTGTGGATTATGGGCAATAACCCCCAAATGATGAATAATGCCATCTATGGCACTCATTTGGGGAGGCCTAGAGGTCCAGCAGTGGACTATTATAGGCTGATGATGATGCGACGCACTCGCACATGGTTACACGGGTCCTGAAAAATTATAAATCTATCATTTTCACTATCGTTGCACAACAAAATGAAACTCTGAATTCCGTTAACATAACGTGGTAGGTAGCTTAACAAACTGATATAAACTGCTTTAACTAAATTACTTTATTTAAACAGCATTTATTTACTTTGGAATTATAGCTCATAACGAAGTAGGAAGATAGGTCTATGTGTATACAAGGTATAACAAAATATGTGTACTAAGCCGAAGGGGGAGGTTTCAGACCCCAATGGTGATCAGTTGTGGGGGGTAGAAAATTAAAAATTCCTATTTTAATTATACTATTTTTTTTATTTTTTTCCCGCTTTTATTTCCATATCTGGGTAGCCTATACATACCTACTACCACTGCAGTTAGGTAGGTATTTATCTTCGTAGAGTTCAGCTATGGCGGGGCGGGAGACTACCTAATCTATCTATCTACCTATTTAGATGGCATTATTCATCATTTGGGGGTTATTGCCCATAATCCACACGCTGGGCATGCGGGTTGGGGATCGTAGTATGGTGATTGTTCTGCAGAGGGCGCTGCTGCCCCCCCCTGTTTCCCGTTACGTTGTCTCCTCTTACGACACCCACGCGTGGGTGTCGTAAGAGGCGACTAAGGGAAACATGGGGGGCCACGGGAAGAGTTGGGGTGGTGAAATTCTATGCCGTCACCACACGGCAGTGTGGTGCGCTTAGAGTAATAATTATTCAAAGGTGGTGCGTCGCAATCTCAACTAATAGGTACCTAGTTACAAAGCTACAATGGGTATAAAATATTATCTTTTACACACACAGCCATCTGATTTACTTAATTTAACTGAATATCACTACCGTGAGACGTCATCGCTATCTTACTGGCAGAATTTTCCTTGGTCTGATAAGCATGACTTGTCATAACCGATTGTATTTTTTTAAGTAGGTAAGTACCTACATAGTTTTAAAAGATACGTAGGTACATTAATTGGAGATAGTTACAATAACGTAAGGTGATGATTATAATTATATACTTTACTATTACTTTGTTTAAAGTTCCGTAATAGGAACTTTAAACAAAATGCAGCTAGCCGAACTCTGCGATGCGAGGTAGTGGTCATTTCCGGAATTTGTGAATGGATCCCCCATTCGAATTTGTACCTGATTTAGGCCATACTGTGCCATACTACGTTTCTCTGGTCTCTTCACTTCAAAAATGTGGAGGTTCGTAAGTACATAAGTCAATAACTAAAACTGGTCAATCGTGTGTGGATTTACCAGTTTTATTATCATTATCTATTACCTATCTCTAGCACATAATTATCCTGTGGTTATGTAACCTGATTATATTTGCCGATTTCTCAGACACATTGATGATAACCCGACAAAGTAACCTGAGATGGTAGGTAACTACCATAATGTAACTAAGTAGGTACAATATTTTTTAATGATAAATATCAAAATTAATAATGCTGGACAATTTCAGAAGCATATATCATCTAGCCCCAATCTAAGGGAAGGCCTTTATATTATTATTTATTAGTTTTAATTTAATGATGACAGCAAACTATATCATAAAGATCTATACTGTACATACTTATAAAAAAAGTATAATCGGCTTGGTTGTCTACGAGTTGTCCCTAACAATTTCATAGTAGGGCAAAACGATAGCAGATAGTTGATAATTAATCATTAAAGTGCTACTAATTGAGCAAGCAGGATTCTGCAATATTTATGGGGTGCATACCCTATCTATATGATTCTCTTTGTTGTTTATGTACTATAATATAATTTATCAATCATTATCACCCAGATCGAACTAACATTAATTATATTGTGAATTAATATAAGTTGGTGCTGACCACAGTTTCACCCATCAAACAAGACCCCATTCGTACCTAACTCAAACTAAAATCAGTGGACTTTATACAAGGCACTTCTCTTCTGGGCACGCGTTTCAATAACTGTACAACAGAATAGCGAATAGTGAATAAACATTGATAGCGTCGCGAAGTCGACCAAGCTGAGGTATAAAATCCAAACAAAAACGTCACGCACTCGTAGTCAAATTCAGACTCAGTCTGCCGGCGCCGCCCGAGCTAACAGCCCGCGGTTCACGCCTTTTTATTCTATCTGTGATACACAATAAAACATTACAATAGCAGAACAAAATTTTCATAAATAACCAATACTTACCAGTGCCTTTAAACCCAGAATTATGCCCTAAGCATTAACATCGTGAACAATCTGAAATTGCGGAACTGTGATTCTTTTTGTAAATGTCCGTTCTAAAAGCAGTACTACTCATAATATTAGAGTTGAAATATTATGCAATATCTTAATTTATAACCTATAAATCGTCTAAATCGATTTAAAATCGGTGTTTTACTTAAAATTCGCTTAAAAATAACCTGTGAACATGGAGTCAAAAGTGACGTTGAAGAACAAAAATCCTTATGAACGTGCAAACTTCCTGTCTAAAATATTCATTTTGTGAGTACTATCATAACTGTTTTGCTACGCTCAACTTCATGGTTGTTAGTCAGACTAAGGCATGACACTCAAGATACTCGATATAAAATGGTTTAAGAGAAAAACTTTTTTCAAATTCTCTGTAAATACTTTCTTAATTCTCTCCTTGTAAATATTATAATAATATTTAAAAGATTTTTCTTGGAACTTATTTAAAAGAAGTGGGTTCTTTTGCTCTGAGATAAGCCGTAATGTTTTACCAAGCCAAACCTAACCTACCATGATGTTTACAAAGTACTTACCTTTTTGTTGCCAGGCAACCAGAAGTACGATTTTCCTCAATGATTAACCTTTGGTCTTTACGTATACTTTAGATCAAATCTCTAATATTGGTCCAGTCCAGAAATTAACTGTGATAAGATAATCTAGCTTACTGAACAATTCGACCGCAATTTCTGCTCCACATTATTAATTCATTTGATGTCCCACAAGGGTGTTCCCTATGCCATGTCTTGTTCATTCTATTTGTGTCAATGATGGTAGTTGGATTAAAGGCTACACTAATTGTGATCGTCTTGCTTGACCAATAGAAATAAATAATAATAGGTACCTATTTTTGCCACGCTAGTTTGTCTCTCGTCTTTACAATTGAAACTAGGTACTTAATATAAATGCGTGTACGCCAGTTGATTGAAACAATTTATGGTCAAGGCATCATTTAGATGTAGGTACACTCTACTCTATTTATCTGTGTTTAAACTCAGCGCATCATGAGGATATACTACCAACATCAATATTATTAAAAAAACTATTTTAGACATTTACAAATACAAATAAACCTATGGGTTGGGTATATTATATAGTATATTGGTCTATTGTAGTAGTAAAGTTGCACCATCATTCAGTGCTTTCGCAATTAGGCTTCCTTGATTTTCTACTTACCATTGTTTGTAAACATTGATAAACCCACACCGCTAGTTTCTTATTTCCATTGATGTTGTTTAACTTTTTTTTTCAATTTACCTCTGTCCCGCTTTTTTAAAAAGCATGTCATGTCTAATTCTTAATCATAATAAAATTAATACCTACCTAGATAAGCAAACATACCATTATTAACATTTTACATATTAACATTTTACTGTCTGTTTAAATGTTAATTGTAGTTTTCCTTCTTATTCATCTTTTAGATTCAAGATTTTATATCGTACTAGCGGCCCGCCCCGGCTTCGCACGGGTATTAAACAAAAATTTCAGAAATTATATATCGTATGGTCACTTGCAGGTCAAGTTTTCCTCTATTCCGAAGAGGTTATAAACAAGGATTGACAATCGACGATCTATGGCAAGCCCGAGAAAACGACAAGTCCGGTAGATTGGGAAATCGTCTTGAAGAAGCATGGGAAAGAGAGAGGGAAAAGGCGAGGAAAGGTGGAGGAAAGCCAAGCCTGTCTAAAGCTATAATCAGCTCCTTTTGGGTTGAGTATATGTTCTGCGGGTTTTTATGTGGGTTTTTATACGTCATTCTATGGTAAGTTGACTTATCTATGGAAAGAATATAACATGCCGCTTTATATTAATTTGTAAATGTAAAAGTTTATATGAGTGTATGTTTTCAGGCCGATAATTCCGTTTGTGTTAGGACTCTTCATAAAATACTTTGCTGGTACAAAAAATCAAGCAGAGTACCAAATGGCCCACTTGTATAACTTCACCCTGAACTTCGTCAGCGTGTGTTCTGCTCTGATGGTGAATCATTCTAATCTGCTTCAAGGCCGGGTGGGCATGCGAGTGCGAATAGCTTGTTGCTCCTTGATGTATAGAAAGGTTAGTAGGTACTTAAATTAACAGTAATAAAATAATTACCTACTAATTAATAAGGTACAAAATAATCATTCCCAACATAAAATTCATTGCCGTTCAATTCTTTTGACATTGCATAATGAATAAAGGTACCTACCTAGGTAGGTAAATGAACTTTGAAAGACCAAGAACATAAGTTACTGTTTTTTATAAAACTTATTTTAATTTATTAACATTCATTATGCCCGTCACGATTTGTGCAGAATCTTACATAAAAGTTCCTAACTTAAAAAATAACAACTATCCATAGCGAAAATTAAATAATATAAATTTTGAAACTCTGAGGCAGCTTAAAAATGGAATAACCCCCGGTGAGGACGGAATAACATCAGAGCTTTTGAAAGCTGGAGGATACCCTGTTATACAGGAGTTACAGAGCCTCTTCAACGCCGTCCTTCACAGTGGGAGAACTCCAAAGGCGTGGAGTGGGAGTTTGGTGGTGCTATTTTTTAAGAAGGGAGATAATACTCTTCTTAAAAATTATAGACCCATCTCGCTCCTAAGTCACGTCTATAAGCTTTTCTCACGAGTTATATCGAACCGTCTCGCCAGGAGACTCGACGAGTTTCAGCCACCGGAGCAGGCTGGGTTTCGCGGAGGATATGGTACCATAGACCACATTCACACAGTGAGGCAGATTATACAGAAGTCCGAAGAGTATAATCAGCCCCTGTGTCTGGCTTTTGTGGACTATGAGAAGGCCTTTGACTCCGTTGAAACCTGGGCTGTTCTACAATCCTTACAGCGATGCCAAGTAGACTATCGTTATATCGAGGTGCTGAGATGTCTCTACGAAGCCGCTACGATGAGTGTCCGAGTACAGGACCAGCAGACTAAACCGATCCAACTGCGCAGAGGAGTGAGGCAGGGGGATGTCATATCCCCGAAACTGTTCACGAGCGCGTTGGAAGATATGTTTAAGACGCTGGACTGGAAAGACAAGGGCATCAACATAAACGGCGACTACATCTCACACCTGCGATTCGCTGATGACATAGTCTTAATGGCGGAGTCGCTAGAGGAGCTGAATCGGATGCTGGACAGTCTAGCTTCAGCCTCCCGATGTATCGGTCTTGGCATGAATTTGGATAAAACCAAAGTCATGATCAATGCCCACATTGATCCAAGACCGGTGATCGTACATGGCCACCTTCTCGAAATTGTTTCTGAGTACACTTACCTCAGGCAGATTTTGCAGTTGGGTAAAAACAATTTCGAGAAGGAAGCCAAGAGGAGGATCCAGCTAGGCTGGGCAGCGTTCGGAAAACTACGTCGAGTCTTCTCGTCATCCATACCGCAATGTTTGAAAACGAAAGTTTTTAATCAGTGCGTCCTACCAGTTATGACCTACGGAGCTGAGACGTGGACACTCACGATAGGGTTGGTCCACCAGTTCAAAGTCGCTCAGCGCGCTATGGAAAGAGCTATGCTCGGAGTTTCTCTGAAGGATAGGATTCGTAACGAATTCATCCGACAGAGAACTAAAGTCATCGACATAGCTCAGAGAATTAGCCAGCTGAAGTGGCAGTGGGCCGGCCATATTTCGCGAAGAACCGATAACCGCTGGGGTAAACGTGTTCTTGAGTGGAGACCGCGACTCGGTAAACGTAGTGTAGGACGCCCTTCGGCCAGGTGGGATGACGATCTGCGAAAGACTGCTGGCAGATGCTGGATGCGTCAAGCCGAAGATAGGGCGCTATGGCGCTCATTAGGGGAGGCCTATGTCCAACAGTGGACTAACTTAGGCTGATGATGATGATGATGAATTTTGAAAGTCGGCATCTATTCAACGCAACTCAACAATTGGTCACTGACCCCAAAAAGGATATCAGATATTAAAAATAAGAGATCAATCCCTTCCCAAGTTATATTTAATGCTTCCTTTTCATTAAAAAGGTGTCAGTATCATATACAGGGTGTTTGGTGCATCGTTTGCCAAAACGGGTGGAGGGGTGTTTTCAAAAAAATTTTGGTGGTTCGAGAACATAGCAGAAACCCCCTCCACCCCCATTTCATTTTGGCAAACGATGCACCAAACACCCTAGATATTATCTAATAATTGAAATAGAGGCACTTAGAACAATAGTAACGCCAGTTTCTCACGGATTATTTGCGAAAAATTGTACTTAAATATGTATTTACTAGCCCCTTTTTAGTGGTCTGCTACCTTAAAACATCTGCTAAGCAATATTATTTTCACTCTGACTCATGTCCATAGAAGACAAAGAGAGAAATACCAATGCATTAAGTTCAGGTTTAAGAATGTTTTATTTCTCACAAAGAATAAATTCACTTACATGAGAAAATACAAAATAAATTAAGCAATGTAGGGCTAACTAAACTATTACTAATACTTATAATGTTAAACCAAAATGCGGGTAATCTTAAAAATAATCATGCTACAATGGAATGTTTCTGCGCGTGAATAAGACAATGGCTACTCGACTATGACGCGAAGCTAGCACAACTGGAAGTGACATGCAAACAACACAAGAATAATTATTGATACGCGATAACGCGACCTATTAATAGTCACTTTGACATAATGAAATGTTTCAGTATTTTTTTAAAAGTTGACATTGATTTGGCTTCTTTAATATCTTTCGGTAGCTTGTTATACATCTGTGCACCTTCGTATTTAATGTTTCTCTTCCCATAGTTAGTTCGAGGACAGTGTAATTTAATGTCATTGGCACTACGAAGCCTAATTCTTTGAAATTCTTGTTTTTTTGAAAAAGTTATTTGTGTATGTAAATCTTTAGAAAGTATTTTTCGAATTAGTATGCAGTTATAATAAATATAGGTTTGAGATATATTCATTATTTTGGTTTCGCTATAAATTTTGTCGGTTGAAGTTAGATAGTCATAAGTAAAAAGCCTCTTTAGTAATTTATTTTGAGCTATTTGTAGTGTATCTATATTAGATTTTGCAGCTGTACCCCATACTTCTATTAAGTAGTCAATGTGCGGTTTTATTAATGAATTGTAAACAGTGTATCTAACAGCGCGCGGTAGACATTTTACGTAATTTTTTAGAGATCCATTAAGAGATGATAATTTTGATTTTAGTTTCTGTAAATGCGGTTTCCATGTCAAAGTGCTGTCTAAATAAAGTCCTAAGTACTTTTCTTCATAAACTCTATTAATTATTACGTTACTTATTGTAAGCGGCGAGAACTGTGAAACTTTTTTATTTTTAGATGTAAATATTATGTAATTGGTTTTAGATATGTTTATAGTGAGTAAATTACATTGAAACCATATATGTAGTAGGTCTAAATCTTGTTGCGCGTCCGCTATGATGGTATCTATAGACTTTCCAAAATAAAATAAACAGGTGTCATCAGCGTACAAAGTCACGTCACCCTTCAGGCCTATTTCATGCATGCTATTTACATAAACTAGAAATAATAGGGGTCCTAGGATTGAACCCTGGGGCACGCCGTATGTAACATTGCTTGTTTGACTCTGATACTGACCTATTTTAACTAATTGTTGGCGATTTGAAAGATAAGATTTAAACATATCGTGTGCAGCTCCAGTGATACCAATTTCCCTCAGTTTTTGTAATAGCAATTTGTGGCTTACGGTATCAAATGCCTTCTTCAGGTCTATAAATACTCCTAGTACTATATATTTTTGACCTATGTTTTGTTTAATTTTAGTAACCAAGTCTATGGTAGCAGACAATGTGTTTGACTTCGGCCTGAAACCATATTGTTTTTTATATAGAAACTTTATCGAGCTCAGGAATATTTCAAGACGATTATAAAGTACCCTTTCGAGGACTTTTGACAAAATCGGTAACACTGAAATAGGCCGATAATTTTCAGGTTCAGTTTTTTTGCCAGCTTTGAAAATAGGAGTTACCTTAGCAATTTTAAGGCTATCTGGAAATGTCCCTTCCTCAAGACAAACGTTAATACATAGAGTTAGTTCATTAAGTATTATGTTTTTAACAGATTTTATTGTTTTTGTATTTACGCCGTCTATACCAGAACTTGTGTTGTTTTTTAAGTTATCAATTATGTTTGCTATTTCTTTAGTACTTGTAGGAGCTAATATGTTTAGAATGTTAGCATTTGACGTTCCAGTTGTGCTTTCTCGGTTATCAATTTTAGTTTTGAAATTATAATATGTTTTAGGAATTTTACTGGCTAAGGTTGATTTAACGTTAGAGAAAAAGTTATTAAATATTTCACACATAACACTAATGTCTCTAGTGCCTCCAGCTGGGGTTTGAAGTTCACTTGGGGCTGAGGCTTCCTTTACTTTATTGTTTGACAGGTTGTTTAGTAAATTCCACATTTTATTAGGTTTCTTCTTACACAAATCAAAAGATTTCTGGTAGTATGTGCTTTTCGTTTTTTGAATGTTTTCAGCGACTTCGTTTCTTTTCTTTTTAAATGTTTTAAGTTGGCAGACTATTATGAATAAGTAAGCCGGTATTTATAGTTCGGTTACAAGGTACTTGCTCTAATAACTATTATATATTTTTAGATCTTGAAACTGGATCGCAACGGAATGAGTAAAACAGAAACTGGCCAAGTGATAAACCTGATGTCTAACGACGTCAACCGCTTCGATATGGTTGCCTTGTTCCTGAACTACATTTGGGTGATGCCGATTGTGGTGCCTGTGGTCTCTTATCTGGTGTGGCAGCATGTCGGCTTGGCAACCCTTGCTGCTCTAGTGGTCATATTCCTGCAAACTGTTCTTGTTCAAGGTAAATTTTATTTTTTTTCTGGGTTGCTTATTTAGTTGTCATAAATATCTATGGTACAGTTGGAAACCCTTGACTATTTCGACATTTCTTGTCAGATTCGCCGATAATTTAGATTTTTGTTGGGTTTAATAATGAGAGCCCTGAATTTTCAAAATGAACCTAATATTATTTTCTGATTATAGAATACGAATTTAGGAAAAGTTCCTGCTATGCTGCATCTTTTCCTAAATTCGTGTAGTAAAAAGAATGATAATCGAAAGTGGGATAACATATCAGGCACTTATAAAAATCTTTTTCAAAATATTACTACGAATGTTTTCTTAGAATTTTTGAGATGCTGTATTGACATGCTCCGATAAGATTATAACAGCATACTAAATGTGTAAAGTGACGTAGGTATTTTAGTCTGATTGTCATTCGTAGCTTAATGTTATTAAATGATCTATGGATAAAAAGTTCCTAATCAAGTCAAACCCACGGGTTTTTAACAAAAATTGGTTTTTTATGCGGATCCCTACATTTTTTGAAAATATAGTCTATGTTCATGAGGGAAAATTTAGAATACTAATGGTGAAATATTTTTTCCAAAGAACAATGGCAGGTCTCCATACTTAGAATTGTCTGGGATCAAATTGAAGCGTACCGTAATAAAAAAAAATGTTAAAAGATTTGGCGTTAGCTCCAGAATCTATAAATGAGACTATTTTCTTTGGGGAAAGTCGGAAAAAAAAGATTTCAGTGTTTGAATTTTTTTGTTATGAATGAACGTCAAACAATATTTGTCCATAAAACATCGCAGATTGAAATCAAATCATAAAGAAATGGATAATGTGGTTTGGTCTTGGGTTTGGTCTTATCAATTAGACCACGCCACCTTATATATTCGAAATGAGAAATGATAAACAGAATGAGCAAAACAAATTCTAAACTTCTTGTATGTTTACGAAAGCTGGGCGTGTATTAAAAAAAATGTAGCTACTTGCCAGACACAGGGCAGTATCAATCAGTCCATAAACAGTCCAGTAGGCCTATGATGCGTGCCACGAGAAGCGTTTCTCGACTCGTTATCTCGTGAAAAATGGCGCTATCTCGATTTCTCGACTGATGCTAGGATGCGCCACCTTTAGTCATCTCGTCTCATCACGTGAACGATTTAAGTGAATGTATATCTTATCTGTGGTCACCTTTCTCGTCAAACGCTAAGATGCGCGCCACATTTTCTCAACTTCTGACAGTTTAGCGCGGGAAGAACTCTCGTCCTTCAATTTGAGCACGAGAAAATTGACGAGAAGATATTCATGAATTTTTCTTTGAATTTTGTTGGTTATCGCGGTTCCATGTGAACATTATTTGTTAATACCAGAGAGGACCGGAAGATATGTTTTGCTTGTGACCCTCTGAATGTCCCCGATTCTGAGTTTCATCGACTATGGCGCACCAATAAACCAATTAAGGAATATTTCATTTCCCGGTTAATGGCCGATTTGGAGCCGCAAAATAGTTCTGGCGTACCTGCTCATATAAAAGTGAGTACCTACCTACCTTATTCTAACCCATCTCGGTTGTAACCTTTAGTGCCATCGCTTGCTGACTACAATTTAGGTACCAATTAGGTACTTGGATACATACCTACATATATGCTTACATAATTTTATCTTGTTGTAATTAATTCATAAATAATTTTAACTTGTAGGTTCTGCTGCAATTTTAAGCGAACGAGATCAACGAGAATAAAGCTCATAAAGCCTACGTATAATATATTCAATTTCTATGCTGGTAAAGTTGTGGCTGCTTGTACTGCAAGAACAAGTGCATGCTACTGTTTTAACCTCTAGCCGGTTTGTAATAATGTTTATCTTACTCAGATTTTATAGTATGAATTTATCTTTATAATACTTTTGATTTTGTTACGGTGACTCTGGGTATCCACTGGAGCCCTGGCTCAGTACACCAATTTTACATGCTCAAAATGTCGGGGATCAGAGTTTCACAGACTGGCATTGCAGAGTGCGCAATGGGCAGTTTTAGATGCCTAGGCGACTGGAAACAATGTTGTCACAGGATCCTATTAGAAGAAGGGAAATTGGGAGAAGACTTGGATGCTGTGGAGCCGGCACTAATGCAGACACTATTCAAACCCTTTTTAATGCATTGATAATTAAAATAATACACATTGTTTTTTTTATAGGTAGTTGATATTATTTTATTTTAAGTTAACTTATCTTATATTGACTTGTAATAATTTAATTTTTACCAATAAAATGTCTATCTGTCTACTACATGATATTATTCTAAGTACTACATTTGGTGTGGGGTGTTGGGTTGGCTTGATGATGATGATTACCGTCTGAAACAAAGATAGCATTAAGTAGAGTTTGTAGTTAGAGCGGATGAATAGTTAGGTAAGGATAAATGATGCTGTCGGGATTACCTATCTAGCTAATTTCAAAGTCGAGCCTAAGATTTCTAAGTCCGTTTTCCCTGATCAATTGAGCTAGATGATTTTTGCTTTAATGGATTGAATAACAAACATATTTTAGGTCATATGAAACAAACAATCACTCGGTAGCGTGTTTAATAAGTTCAGACAAATCAATACGAATGTATGTACTTACTTACATATTTTCTTGGCCTTGTTGTAAGATTGGTTGAGGCAAGTGCATAAGAAAACATAGGTACTATTGCTAACATATATTTACTAATACATAAACTGCACTAATATTTTATTTTTACTAACGTTTTACGCGATGCCTTCTTGCAATCAGTTGTACAAAAAGTTGAGGCAGGGAAATTTGCGCGCAAATGTTGAAATAGTTTTTTTTTTTAATGAATTTGCTCCGTTTTGTCACCATTCTACCATCGATTCTGCCAGTGAAAATGTTCAAACTACCAATAAGGAGGTGAAAATCATGAAGGTTATTCTAATTCTTCCTAGCAGCATACTAAAACCATAAACAATTGAATGAAATAAACGGGTATTCGTCTGAGTGGCTATCTCTACGCGAGAAGAACTTCTCGACAATGAGTATTATGTATCTGGTGGTGCGCATCTTAGAGTAAACGAGAAAATAGCTGACGACGACTAAATTACTCGTCTCGCGCGTGTCGTCTCTCGTGGCGTGCATCTTAGCCCCACAGGTCGGGTGTTACATACGTCGCCTAACAAAAATATAAACACCAAAATGACACCAAAATATAAACACAAAACGAAGCATAGATGAAAAACGCCGAAGTCTCGGAAGGATTCTGTCAAAGAGAATAAAACCACTACGTTCTAGATTCTATGGCGTCTTGACAGACAACCGCTGACAACATGACACTATCAAAGACAAATCAAAGACAAATGATACATTGCATTCAATAATTGTACCCGCACCCTACCCGCACCACTAATAAAATGGTAACATTTCGAATGTACCTAATTCGAATATCATTTGATAAGCTTTTAAATATCATAAAATAACTCCGGCTTTTACGAGAAGGAGTGAATAATTAAAAAAATCGTAGAAAATTTATTAAATTTGGTTCATATACATCAGATCCATGGACGCAAAAAAAAGTCCAGACCAAATTCTGCCATTGTTCTTTAGTAGTTTCTGAGCCTATTCAATTCAAAGAAACAAACAGTCAAATCTTTCCTCTTTATAATATTAGTACAAATAGATGATAGTGAATAAATTAATTATATGAGGTATATCAAGGAGAAAACTGCTATAATAACATATAAATAATAAAAAGAAGTACAACCGCATTAGAAAGAGGAAAATGTAGGAATTTATATAATTACATGGACAAGAGCTAGGCTCGTTAATATATAGTAATGATGATGATGACCTACAAAGGCGAAAACAAGCCGGGGGGCTATAAAATAATTCATAAGCTATGGTAACGTAATCGTGATATGGAATATTTTTTTAAATTATCAATAAGCACGTGCTGACTTGTATCTTCTTTAAATTAATTTATAACCATAAATCCATAGTTCTTAAGATAAGCTTCTTTTCGCGGCTAATCCTAGACCATCATCAGCTATTGTGGACCCTCTGTTGGGAATATAAAATTGCCAAGTAATACCTATGTTAAATTTCATTTATTTTTCATTATATACTTCTTCGGTTACTAAATGTTACAAATGACTAAGATTCGCCCATACAAAATTTTATATATATATTTAGCATTTGCTTGTCGGAACACTGTGCCTATTGATTCTGTTGGCACAAAACCTTAACTAAACTAGCGTTAAAATTTACCTCTCTCTTTTGTTTTCGATTGTAAAAACGGGATGACGAACTTTACTATAGGCAGGTATTTTCGTTTTTGTTGCCAACAGAATAAAATATCAAAGTGCTTTGTTTTTTTTAGACCTTACAGGACCCTTGGACGCTTAACAAAATACAACATATAGTTAGTAAAAGGTAAAACTGGGAAATAAAGTAATCACTTTAACTTTTCGTTGTATTCTATTTTTTTTAAGATGAAGTAAAGAAGCGAACAACTTTACCTTGTTAGTTTCGAGGTGGAGCAAAACGCTTCTTTTCATTCATATATAATTAATATAAGTAATTATTCTGATGTTTTTTAGCTTACTTGAGTAACCGCCAAGGCATCCTCCGAGGGAAAATCGCAAAGCGCACGGATGAGCGTGTCAAGGTGATGAGCGAACTTGTCAATGGTGTGCAAGTTATCAAAATGTACGCGTGGGAAAAACCTTTCGAAAGTTTGGTTGCTAAACTCAGAAAGTGAGTATTCTTTATCATATTCGGTAATATCACCGACGTACATTATCTATTTGGTACCTACTGAGATATATACGAAATGCTTCATTGTGAAAAAAAGTACGCAACATAATGCATCAATCATTATGAGTAGATACAGTATTTACCTACTTAAACTTTAATTAACACAGTATCAGAAAGTTTTCTCTAAAAGGTAAATCTAGAGTTATTTTTCTAGTAAATTTAGCACCTATTTCAATCTTAACTATTTTAAAATAATAATTAAGATTCAAATAGGTTGATTGGTTTGAAGATTACACTTGTTAAACGTTATTTTTTGTTAGACAAGAAAACTCCCTTAAACTTTGAAAATGAATGAACTTTGAAAGTCTTTACAGCAACGAAATCTTTTTCTTTCGTTTTAGAATGGAAGTAAACTTCATTATGCGAACATCCATGATCAAAGGATTCTCAACAGCCCTCAGTGTATTTACGGAGCGGTTCATTCTCTTCGCGGCAGTGGTCGCTTTCGTCCTCATAGGCGGGACCATCCGGGCTGAGATCACTTTCTCTTTGGTCCAATACTTCAACCTTCTCCAACTGGCTGCCAATATCTTCTTCCCTATGGCTTTAGCGTTTTTGGCTGAGACTAAGGTCTCTGTGAGAAGAATTGAGGTAAGGGTTTCATCTATCTATACTAATATTATAAAGAGGAAATATTTGATTGATTGGATTGAATAGGCTCAGAAACTACATGACCTATTTGAAAAAATCTTTACCATTATCCCTGATGAACATAGGCTATCGAAGATGTTCGAAAAGTTATAAACTTCAATAAAGTTACCCAACATGTAACTGGCGCGTAGAAAAAAATTTTTTTTTTTAATACCCGTAGGTGCGAAGCCGGGTTGGATTGCTTTTTATACGTAATTAGGTTTAATTTTTTTGATGTTATGATTTGCAATTTTTTTATCATGAATAGACCTTCGTTTCCCTATCTCATGTTGTATTAAATGATTAAGCTGAAGTCAGTTTGATAAACATGACAGTTCCAAAAGTGAAGTCATATCTCATCAATTGCCTACTAACCATGACTTCGCACATTGATGACATCATGTGAAAATAAAAATTCATCATTCATGAAATATGATCACGCAGACAATCGTACAATTATTACCGTGTTACCGACTACGGCTGCTATAACAATGGTTTCATGGTAAAACTCCATGGCTTTTCGAAAAACAAACAGTTGCACAACCCACTTCATGCAGTATTGCGTTACATGCATTAGCATTGAAATTTTCAGCGTGTTTGTGCATTTCAAGTTCATCCGTCCGTGAATGTCAAGAGCAGTTTGATGTTTGGTTAATAAAACGGTTTTGGGATAGACCTTGGAAACAATTGACATACCTTGGAAACAATTGACGTTCGATCGGGGCGGCCAATAAGTTGTACTACTTAGGGGCAGTGAATACTTACTTGGACATTACTTGGATAACTACAGCCCAAGCTTTAAATGGATTGGGCTGTAATCATCGAACGACCACTTCGTTCGATGAAGTTTCAAGAGGCCATTGAAAGTTCACTTACACTTTTCACGAAAGGCTTCTAGAAAAAAGTTAATCACAAAACAAACATTCACATAAACACATAACCGTAACGTTTTAAGTACATTACCTACTACCCATACTTCTAGATTTCTGATTTCTATAACTTTATTTCAAATAAGAGTGTGAAATAAGGTGTTAAGTACTGATTTTCTCTTCATAATTTTTTTTTTGTTCACTATTGTTTCATAAACAATATTTACTTAATGTTATGATGCCAAACAATTTAACAGATAAAAAAATATAGAATGTAATGTGACTAATGTGCAATTTAGGTCGGTAGGTTAGGTAGGTACGAAGAAAATATTATCAACTAACATTTTACATGTAGGTACATATTTTTTGCAGGAATTCCTCGAATTAGATGAACTAAAGCCCGATAAACCAATCCAATACATAAAAAATGGAATCAAGGGTGGATCTGAAAAGGACTTAGTAAAGGGAGTCGCTAATGGATTCGAAAAGCTCGATAGAACCAAGATTACCGGTCTGGTGCTTTCCGGACTGTCTGCCAGTTGGGAAGAGAACCCCATAGTGCCCACACTGAGGAACATTAATCTTACCGCCAAGCCAGGAGAGTTTGTTGGCGTAGCGGGCACCGTCGGCGCGGGAAAGGTACCCAAGTTATTTATACTCTATGTCTAAGAATACCGTTTACGACAGTCGTTAACTTACCATGCGTTGGTCTAAGTTTTAGTAAGCTTTTAAGTTTAAATTGACTATTTAAAACTTTAAAGGTTACTTCAGCTATGATGATGATGATGATTCTTTAAAAAACACATGGATTTTTTAATGAATTATCTGAAACCGAAATAAAATAATATAAATTCAAATTAGATAGGTATGTAGTATGTATTATTGTGATAATGTCAGTTAGTGGTAGTAATTATTTTTAAATTAAATAGTAGCCATTGTAAGCTTCGCACGTTGTTTCTATGAAATCTCAAAATTTCAGTTCAATGTGCTCAGTAGTTTTATGAAGAAAAAACATCCACCCTACATACATAAACTTTGACATTTATATTATTAATGTGATAGAATAATGTTATTTAATACGGTTTAAAAATAAAAGTACAAAATATTTATTGCTGCAAATAATGCAAATTAAGAACAAATGAACTTCTGTTACGTCCTGAAGATAACCCTTTAAGCGTTCATTGAAAGTGAGGACAGGATTTTAAAATAACTTTTTCAAAAAATCCCTGTCGAAAACCCTTTAACGGATAACTAAATCATCTGCATAAAATGAAAAGGGTCTTTTTGTACCTACATAATGATAAAATTACAACCAGAGTTTGTACTTTGAACCCATGTAGAGCGAAAATATCTTATATAAGGATATCGAGACAGAGACATAAACAAATAAGTAGTAAGTAGCTGGATACTTCATATTTACACAGATGTTACCAAACAAATAATTGATATCTACTTCCATTGATATAATGGAGATATTCAGTGAAAAGTAAATATTTACCTACCGGATGATATTATAAATGCAAATGCAAAAACATTGGTACAATATAGTTATTAACACTTTCACTGCCCAGCTTATCGCCGCCGCCGAGGGACATTTAGATAGACATGTGAGTCATGCATGAGCCATGAATAGTTGGTAACAATAATAACATATTCACTGCCCAGCCTCTACGGCGGGCAAGGTTGGGTAGTGACCCGTGCCCCCTAATGGACACGTCGTGACTGACGTCTACCCGCTTCGACGTACCTACTACCTATCTACAATCTAATAAGAAACCAAATTCAGTATTATGATAGGTCACTAGTGTTATAAACATTGCATTTCGTGTTTCAAAGTAACTATTAGTAATCCAGTAACTATTATACTATCCGCAAAAGAAACCGTGCAACACATTCTTTTTGACTGCCCTGTTTTCGGTCGCGAAAGCTTCGATGTTGAAGACGAACTGGACGTGGAAGTAAACTGCTCCAATTTGCCATCAAAAATTTAAAACCAGTATCTTCGATCGAAGTTTTAATTTATTGTGTCAATTGAGCATAGAAAGTAATCTTAAGAAATAGATAAAATAGAATAAATATAGGTACATATAGTTTATTTAGATAAGAGTGAGTAGAAATAACAATAGATGTAAGAGAAAAGGCTTGAGAAAAGGATTAAAAATATACAGTCTCTGATTAGGTTAGAGGAACAGAATTATAAATAACAAAAAAAAAAACTATTCTACCATCCAGTGCGTTATTAAATGAAAATGTTTTGTGATTGACAGTCGTCCCTACTGCAAGTAATTCTCGGAGAGCTGCCGCCAACACAAGGGAAGATCTCGCTCGGTGGAGCCCGAGTTTCGTACGCCAGCCAAGAGCCCTGGCTCTTCGTTGCCACCATCAGACAGAATATTCTCTTCGGCCTTCCTTACGACAAGATACGATACAAGAAGGTAAGTTTTGGTGTAAATAAATAAAAAATATGTTCATTTCGGACATTAGAGGTTATAATGGCTTATGCTAAACTTTATATGTACCTATAGGTTGAAGAGCAAGACAAAATAAAGGTAAAGAAACAGATAGATAAATAATTTATAGAAAACTATAAATAACGAATTTGTTCCCCGCTTTTTCTATTTTCGCAAAATTAAATTACCTACAAAATATAAGCTAAGAACCATAAAAGAGTTGAGACGAATATTTTGATACCTCTACCATTTTATTCAAAATCGTTTTAGCCGTTTTGTCGTCAAACAAAACGGATTAATCAGTTTATTGCAAAAAAGTGTGTCCGCCAACCATATTGTTGAAGAAAATCTCAGAACACATATAACCAACGAATCGTGGGCAAACATTTTTGTAACCGAAACATACTTAAACAAACTAAACAAAATAGTAAATAAAGGAAAGATATGACACAAATTACGTAAGCAAAAAAACCCACACCCAGAGGGAGTTATGTCAGATATGTCGAGCGCTGTTCTTCCATGAATGGTTTATTATTCGTAACTACGTTTTTCAAATTGCAATCTTATCATATCATTATGTATAGATAGTAAAAATGATTGCTGAACAATTAACCCTAATATATCTTATCCCTTAATATAACTATGAAGGTGACTGCGTTCAACGAAGATTTTATCGCCGCGTAATTAACAAAACGATGCACCAGCTATGAAACAATTCATGTTTTCTTTTGAAATAAATTCATTTAGAATTTTTATGTTTTCTAGTACCTTACCTACCAACACAAGCTCTGTTTAGCTTGAGGCTAGATGTTGTTGTGTGTATTGTTTACAACTTTTTATTTTTTTACACATCAGCTATAAGTTTTTAGAAGCTCGATGCAAAGCCTTAAAGGGGGCGGGGGTATCTAAAGCCGCGTTGACACGATCAGAGTCAGCTCGGACCGAGTGCACTCGGATTACTACTCGGACGCAACTCGGATTGTGGCAACCCATAATCCGAGCGCACTCGGACGACGATTATGGGTTGCCACAATCCGAGCTGCGTCCGAGTACGTATCCGAGTCCACTCGGTCCGAGCGGACTCTGATCGTGTCAACTCGGCTTAAGCTAGATTCTCTTATCGTTACCTAAGTCGATTGAATTTATTCAGAAATATTTAAAAGTAGTATTATTCCCTAAATCCAAATTACCAATTTTTTTTTTATAAAAAGCAAATAGTCTAAAAGCAATACGGGGGGTTCACCAATCTATGGACGCAACTGTAGGTATATCATTTGTGTAAGGTACTATATTATTGATATATATACCTATAGATTTATAGATCTATATTATTATGGATAATGAATGTATTTGCTTGAAACGTTATTCATATCATTAAGTGAACGTAGGTACTATCTACGTTAGGTACAATTTGTAAACTCGAAAATCGTTCTTTACATTTTTATAAAACGACTAGCGGCCCGCCCCGGCTTCGCACGGGTATTAAACAAAAAATTCAGAAATTATACACACTAAAACGATGGGTTTCACAGTTTTCATACGGATCTTTACTTTTTTAACAGCATTGGGGTTTTTGACATTGACTCGACATTCCAAAACTGACACTGGCCGTAGAGAAAAAGCAAGCACCGTGCGCTATACAACTTCTTTTTCTATTCTGACGCGCCATAATAGAAAAAGAGGTTGAATATACAGCCCACGGTTCAATTATTGAATTTTTCATGCGGATCCCTAACTTTTTTGAAAATATTATATAGCCTATGTTCATCACGGAAAATTAAGGATTCTAATGGTCAAAGAATTTTTTTACTCGGTCCAGTAGTTTCGGAGCCTATTCAATTCAAACAAACAAACAAACAAACAAACAAACATACAAACAATCAAATCTTTCCTCTTTATAATATTAGTATAGATGAACATGACTCATCCATCATCAAATACATTTTCATGTCTTCAAATTTGGGATGTAGGTACAATATCTCAATTTTTTCTAATTGGTTTATGGTTGACTAGCGGTCCGCCCCGGCTTCGCACGGGTATTAAACAAAAAATTCAGAAATAATACACACTAACATGGTTTCACAGTTTTCATACGGATCCCTTACTTTTTTTAACAGCATTGGGGTTTTTGACATTGACTTGACACTCCATAACTGACACTGGCCGTAGAGAAAAAGCAAGCACCTATTCAACCTCCTTTTCTATTCTGACGCGCCATAATAGAAAAAGAGGTTGAATATACAGCGCACGGTTCAATTATTGAATTTTTCATGCGGATCTCTAACTTTTTTTAAAATATTATATAGCCTATGTTCATCACGGAAAATTTAGGATTCTAATGGTGAAAGAATTTTACAAATCGGTCCAGTAGTTTCGGAGCCTATTCAATTCAAACAAACAAACAAACAAACAAACATACAAACAATCAAATCTTTCCTCTTTATAATATTAGTATAGATTTGCATAAATCCGTCGTGGCATTCGGTTTTGTATTTTGTATTTTAACACCTTCGCGATCACAAATTCGCTTGCCAAGCGTGTTGATTATGGCAACCTCCCCTTCAAGAATATGGGAAAAAAGGGCCGGGTAGACTTAATTCACCTGAAGTGAATTAAGTCACAGAATTACCTGGGTGAATTAAGTGCTACGCAGGGTAGAGGCCAGCGTTTTTTTTTTCTGGTGGCATGTTGAATTGTGCACTTAATGTGTCCTGAAGAGAATCTATTTATTGAATGACTGGAGTGCTAAAATATGTAGGATTTCAACAGACGGTGACAGCCTGCGCTCTTCTGCGTGATTTCGAGCTGCTACCAGCGGGAGACTCCACATTAGTCGGGGAGCGGGGAATCAGTCTGAGCGGAGGACAGCGAGCGCGCATCGGCCTGGCTCGAGCTTGTTACAGACAGGTATGTGTTTTTAAGTATAGATGTTATGTTACTTCTAGTCTTAGAATAACTAAACTCTTCTAGTTGTGTAATATTATGTCTGTCTTACCTTGTATCACGCGGCTTCTTTCTTCCGTGACGTCACGAAACGGCTCTATCGGAAGAACAGCGTTGGTTGTAACGAGTGTACAACCAGCTCATGCTGAGACGACTTACTTTTATATGCATATGCTTTTGTATCAGTTGCAAATAAAAAAATATTCTATTCTTCTTCTACTTAGTTAATTAATTAGGTTATAGGTATCCGCTTAATATTGTTGTGTAATTAACATTTTCAGTTTTTTGCTCTACATGTTTCGTTCATTTTGATTCTCTATATTTTATGCGCATAAGTTTTTAAATAAATCGAGCTATAGACACAGTCTATACATCTATAATATTTAGTTATTTTGTGATTTTGTTATGTTTTGAGGTCCGCCGGGGGCCCGTGTTGCTCTGTGTGTTTTGTGCATCAGAATAAAAAAATAAAAAGTCAAATTAAAATTGTAAACTGTCAGGGTAATTTAATAGAGACAATATTCTGCCTTTCATTTGTGGGTCGTTAGAAATGTCAATGTCGCAATGGGAGTACGTCATCCACTCTTAGGATAACAGGTTTAACGGGTCCGCATCCTAAAAAATAAAAATGAGGCTTACTACAACCAGTTTATTTAATTTAGTATATAATTATTTTTATACGTCCATTTGTAAACGTTACTTTTTATATCAGAAGTACTTAGTTACAAAATTTAATCTTCACTTTTGTTATGTACTTAATCCTGTCATGTATTCTCAGAAAAGAGGTTTAGTACTCTAGTAAGGGGCATAAGAGATTGTCGATGGGTATATGTAGGTATAATGAGAATGAATGCGCTTTAGGTTGAGCTTGTCAAATTTTTTTGGAATCTTTAACCTTATGATAATTTATGTAAGCGCTGTACCTACCTACTTAGCTTATCATTGCACACAACATTAAAAAAATAAAAATAAGACGATCCGAAAAAATATTTTTTGCTTCTTTTCTTTCGGGGCATTGAACTCTTTTGTTAAAACTTTAGAAACCTAATTGTTTTTTATTCCACTTCTCCCCTTGAGAGATTTGCAATTGGATTTTTAATAACTTGAACTATAAACACAACAAAAATTCTTTTGGTTCAATAGGTAGTTGATACCTACTGCTATTAATTAAAGATAATTTTGATTGATTGAAGATTTGCTATTTGATTAAAGATAACTCAGACGGTATTTGCGTAGACAATACTGCTATCATGGATTTATGAAAAACTGTTATCATGAGAATGAAATATGTTGTAATAATACTAGTGGTTACCTTACTTACAAGTCAAAATGTCAATCTGTGCCTCGACTAATCTTTTATCTAGGAGTGATAATGATTGTGTTGCTGATTATTCCTTCTTATCAAAACCCACACACTACTGCCCTTATCACACGATGGGTTATAAAATTTAATACGAGAGTTGGATATAATATCCTGCTGATACTTAATATCCGAATTTTTGAAGAATAATTGTTCCCCCAAATATCACTTATTTTATATTGACTTATTTAGAAAAGTCTCAAAAATATCTATAACAATAATATAAAGAGGAAAGATTTGATTGTTTGTTTGAATTGAATAGGCTCCTTAACTATTGGAACGATTTGAAAAATTATTTTACCATTAGAATCCTAAATAATTTAGGATTCTAATGGTAAAATAATCAGGGACAATTATTGTCCCTGATAGGCTAAGTAGGTATATAAAGAATATTTAAAAAAAAATATGAAGCTAGTATTATATAATTCTTATAAATCTAAATAATTTAAGTTTCAATATAAATATTGATATGGATTTTTTAATATTATACAGGCTGATATCTATCTCCTGGACGATCCGCTGTCGGCTGTAGACACGCACGTCGGGAAGCATCTCGTGTCTGAATGCGTGAACGGCTTCCTCAGGTCCGCTACCAGGATCCTGATCACCCACCAACTGCACCACCTTAAGACCGCCGATAAAGTCCTCATTCTGCACAATGTGAGTATATTCCACTCTGATGCACTGGATCAAAGGTCCTTCTCCGGTACTTCAAGGAGCTGGGCTGGTTAAGTTAGGCACAGGTAACATAATACTACCATGGGTTAGGTTAGGCAGGGGGATAATGCACAAAACACTCCCATGCGAGATGTCAGTTGATCTCACTTCCCCCACTTATAATTAGAATTGCACTCGACGATCTAACCAAAGAATGAAAAAAGTGTGATCTAATTTTGACTTTCTTCATCCATAGGTAGTTTAGTAATGGATGAGATTCGGCATCTTGTTCCACTCTAAATCACGAATAGAATAGATTCGACATCTTGTTAAACAGTAAATCATTAATGGACCGCGATGATAAAAATCAAGGCATCAACATTCCGGTGTTGCTTAATCTTAAAGAAATCCTTATACCTACCTGTCAAAGAAAAAAAAATATCAATAAAAGTACCTAGGTCATCAAAATAATGTACAAATGTTGAGTAATTCAATTTGTGCGCTTGTACCCTTTTTACCCTTTTTGTCACCTTTGACGTAGTTACTTAGTGGACTTCTTTGAATTTTGCTAATGCATAGTCACATCTTGTCATATGTTTTGATTAATGTTTTACCAACTTCCTTCTCTAACTTCCTGTTCAAAGGTCAGAATATAAAAACCGCAATACAAAACTGTTCGCGGTACCTTACTTACTATATATAATGTGCTGACATGAATCACACAAAACAAATAAATATAGCACGAAATATATTATTTTTACACGACTTATATGTATAATTCGAAATTTGTTATTTTTGTTATTTTTTTATATCTCTTATGTAGGTTACACTTTTAAGCATAAACCACAAAATTTGAACGATGTGGCGTACTCTCATAGCCCACCTAACATAATAATAACAATTAGTTCTATAAATTAGATAGGTACAGTAAGTAACAAAAATTGCTGAACACGAATCGTGGCGCTAATAAAGTCAACCATAAGCAATAGTATTTTACCAGTATGAACACCTACAGATATAAAAATTATGTATTTATAAAGTTTATATGTATTTATTTTGTCTTTAAATATGAAATTTACATTATTCCACTCCATATAATTTTTTGCTCCATACACGCACATCAGAACAGTATGGTGTCAAGATTATATGTAAATAAATTTGCATGTGCTTACGGAATTTAGCTGCTGACTGTACCCTGGTTTTGCAGGATTTTAATATTCATAATTTTTTCTGCTAATTATACACAATGCGAGGTCCTTGTATTTTTTGTTTGTTATTATTTTATTTATAAGATGCCTACTTGGTTTCTTCGTAAAAATTTGCATGTAATAGGGTCCTTCCTTACTCGAACAGTGAAAACGGGACCGTATAACTCTACCTGCTATAACAACAAATGTAATAAATGTAAAAAAGAATTCATAAATAAGCGGTCCAACGTCCATACATCTGAGCTCCGGATCCGGACTTCGGTGAACGAAGTTAAGCCAGTCAGTCGCGGTCAATACTTGGTCGTACGATGGTATAGAACCCTCCGTTTGCGAGTCGACTCCCACTTGGCTGGTTTTATTTATCATGTTTACGATAAAATAATGTGCTTAACCACTGAATACATTATGCAGTTATCCTCAAAACGCCAGGCATTTTATCAATTTAATTATTATAGAAACAGAAATCCTTATACAGCTCGTTAATTGTTAATTGTAGGCACCTATGCAAATAAAGTTTATATCATTTAAAATTTATGAGCTATTATAAGCTAAATTATAAAGAAATAAAATTGCAGAATTTTTATGCTTATTTGTCCTGAGATATAATGCCAAACATTTTACCGTCAATTGTCAGTATAAAATATAGCATTAATCTAATAAGCTATTGATTTCAATATCAAATATCGAAGTCCTTTATTTCCTTTAGACCTCACAGGACTATTGGACACATTACAAAATACAAATTACATTAAGCAGAACTAAGAAATAAAGTGATAACACTGATAACTTAGAATCTTCAATCTTTTTGGTAAAGTAAAGAAGCGAACATAAAACCTTGGTTCGCTTTATTTGCTGTTGGAGCAAAACTCGCCCCAAACCTTTTTATCGTCAAAATAAGAATCAAAAACAGCTGATGACTTTCGGCGTTTGGCACTTTTTTCGGTTGAAAGTTTATATATCTTGTAAATTTTAGGGCGAAATGGAAACGATGGGCAGTTTCGAGGAGGTGTCAAATTCTCCGCTATTCGCTGAATTGCAACAAGAAGAGGACCAACCTGACGAACCTATGAAACCGCCGGCTAATCCTCGGCAGCGCTCTATGTCCACGCAGGTAACTTTTAACCAACATCGATGCAGAAGTTGATGTCCCATTGTTTTATGACGCTCGCCGAATTCTCCTTCAACTTTATAAAGAATGATCATGGGGAATATGGACCCTGTATAAATTTTATTTCTGAGGGAATACAGACATTCCATTTTTCCCACAAAACTCAAAAAGCCGTGTCAATTCACAGACGAAAGTGTGTGTGATAATTACGAGTACCTAGAGGTAGGACGAATTGTTTGTTTGATAATTACATAGAGGTGGGACAAATAGTGATAAATACAGACAATAATTTACGTCCATCAAGGTCGTCAAAACTTGTGTGTTTTTTTATAAATTTTGGTTAATGTGTTCAAAATTATAAATTGTACCTAGGTAATGTCCAGCCAACGGTAAATAAACTTGATTAGAAGCGGAAAAATAAAAACTTCAATCTTTCTATTATTGTTGCAGTCTGTCAATGCACTTGTGTCGTGTGTGATAAAGATAATCGACTGTTAACCTACAATTTTGTTTCAATGAGATTAGGAACCGACTTACCGGTACCTCGTTTTAAAGATCTTTATTTCTCATAATACAAAAAAATATCACTTATAATGATATACAAAAGGTTCGTAATATAATGCTTAGCCTAAATGCTGTTACTCTGATGCCGGTAGGAGCTATAGTCGTACTACTTATCTATGTTGATATAACTTAATACCAATAGAACGCTATGCTTGAGCAGATTCAGATTCAGATTCAATAACTTTATTTCTTTAGGCTTACAAAATAAGCACTTAGACAACTAAAATTTCAAACAGATAATTATTAAAATAAGAAATAATTTGTTATTGATTTCTCTTCACTTAAATTTTTTGTCCACTAGTGGAAGAAGCTAATCCGATACTCCTTCTATTGTAGTTTGCAAGCAATTTGGAATACTGATAATACCCTGCCTAGTTGCATTTAAACGTTGGTTAAATAATTAAAATAAACTGTTACATTATAGATACATATAACACTTAGGTTTATATTAGTTTTAAAGATCTAAGCATACCTACATAGGGACAATCAGCGGACAATCAACACAGCCAGCAGGAAGCGACTTTGTTTTATACTATATAGTGAAGCGTGTTTTTAAATCTTGATAGAGGAAGTGTATAGGTATACAAAGTTAGTAAGTATAGAGTTTAAGATTGTATATACCATATAGAAGGTCACCCTTTTTGACGATAAACGCTATCATCTATCTACAAAAAAAACTGGTCTATCAGAGAAAATATTAGATAAATATCGTATCGATTACTCAATTTTTAATCAGATTAATATCAATTTGCTATATTTATTGCGAAATCATCACGCAATAGTTATATAACTGAAATTACGTCATTTTAGGAATTATTGCGTAAAATTTCAATATCTATTTAGATAGTCCTCACCCTAAGTCCTTGTCTACCCTCTTTCCAGCTTAAGCAAGCTTGACGTCAGTTTCAAAAATAAAATAATTTAATTTGTATTCCAAATAGGTAATAATAATGCAGACACTATGTCTGCATCTGAAATCCTAGAGGACTGTATCATAAAAATGGTATCATAAATGCTTGCTCAATCTTTGATCTGTTTTTGTTTTGGTTATCGGCATAAATAAGTATATGGTAATCTTACCATAGACTTATTTTTGCCGATAATATCTATTAGTACAAGCCAGGTACATAGATAGATAGAACATTATTTACTGCACACTTAAAGAAACAATAATAAAAATTACAAGATCTGACAATTTACGGTCTTATCGCTCAAGAGCGATGTTTACCAGACAACCGTGATTGTACATTATAGTTATGTGGCTTGAGTAACGTTTTTCTAATGCATAAACGTCATTCAAGGATATCTATAACATGTCTATAACTGAGCAAGCTTTCCTTAAAATTTTAGAGCTAAAGTAGCTGTGTCTTATTTTGGCTTCTAACAGCAGAAAAATCAAATGACAAATATTATTATAACAGATTTGTATGTAGGACGAGAGAGTGAATGTTTAATGTTTTTTGTGCCTGAGTTTACAAACAGTATTTTAATCTAAGTTTTGTATCTGTAAGTCTTTTTACATATAAATTTATATTGAAGTAAGTATTGTTTTAATTTTAGTCACACATCAGCACAACCAGTACTGCGCTAGGATCTGAATATGGCGTCGACGGTGATGCAGCCGAAGAAGAAGAAGAAGAAGCGTCAGCCTCGGGTAATAATAATACATTAAATCTAAAAAGGACCATTTTAGCGGCGAGCGAAGCGAGCCAAGATTTCTGTGACTAGTTTGATTCACTTAACTTATATGACTTGAAAGTCCTAGGGTCCCTAATGGGGGCTGAGGCACAGTAAATCTCAAAATAGTCCTGTTTTGACTTTTAGGCTCAATTTTCGGGTTCCACACGTTCTAGTTCAGACTTTGCTTGCCTGTGTTCGGAGTAGCTGCGAAGATTTTCTGATTTCAATAACTTTATTTCTTTAGGCTTACAAAATAAGCAATTAGCGTCAAATGAGTGTGGCCAATCCAATTCCACTTACAACCTGAATTGTTTCGTGAAATTTGTTGAGCAATTCGGTGCTCTAGATTTTATCCTGGCAAAATATTCACACGTGTTTATAAACCGTTGCATATTCATCCTATTAGTAGGCATCAGTTTGTAAAGAGCTGGAGACAGCTCGTGAGATCTTTTGTCAATTTCTACATCCCACAGCCAAATAGCAACACCATACAAACTTTTGGACGATTCTATTTTAATGAAATTTCAATTGTGAATATTTAGAATATGTACAGTGGCGTGCTTCGTTAGCTGATCCCCTGGCAGGTTCAAAGTCTCGTAATTACACTGGTTTTAGTTTTAATTTATTCAGTTAATTTTAATTATTATTTAATTAATTCGACGACCACTGGCGCGGTGGGCGGAGGTCCGCCTGCGACGCAGGAGGTTGCGGGTTCGATTCCCGCTTCGGGACAAATATTTGTACGATCTGCAGATATTTGTTAAGGGGTTCTGGTCGTTTTCTATGTATAATCTAAAATATCTCTATTTAATAATATTGTATTACGTATATCAGTCATCTAGTACCCATAACACAAGCTCTACTTTGCTTGGGGCTGGATGATGCTGTATGGATTGTCCAGCATTATTTATTATTATTATTATTAAAAATTTTTTTTAGAAAACCTCTCATTCATTAGATCCAAGGTTCTACTTTTAAAATAGTTCTGTATTCGTTGAAATTGATATCAAACGTAACAGATTCATAAGCTGACAATGAACGCCACTGTACAATATTTAACGTTACAGGGGGGTAAGCTAACACACCACTAACACTACCATTTGATTATAGTTAGAGGTTTAGATACATACACGGCGCAAACTTTAAATTAAATGCAGTCTAATTCAGCTCTACTTCACTTATGAACAGGTATCGTTAGAGGTTTAGATACATACACAGCAAACTTGAAATAAAATGCACTCTAACTCAGTTCTAATTCGCTTATGAACAGGTACGGTGTCGATGAAAGTGTACGGGCAGTATTTCGGCGCAGGCGGCGGCTGGTTCATCTTAACACTTACGGTGCTATCCATCATCGCAGCCCAGGTTGTTACTTCCATGAGCGATCTCTGGCTTACGCACTGGTGAGTTAGCTTTTATCCTGAATTTTGTTAATTTACCTGCTAGATCCTGCGGATGGTAGCTATATAAAGGTTTTAGAGGATATGTGTTTAGTTTATAAATAAGGCATAAGGTTTTTTTAGCCCTAAGGGGATGCTACTTCTAGGTACCATAGTTTATCAAAGATACTAATACTACCTATATGTCATCATCATCAGCACATGTTAGTCTACTACTGGACATAGACCTCCCTTAATGAGCGCCATAGCGCCCTGTCTTCAGCATGTCGCATCCAGCATCTGCCAGCAGTCTTTCAGACGCAGATCGTCATAGCACCTGGCAGAAGGGCGTCCTATTCAACGTTTACCGAGTCGCGGTATACTATGCATATGTACTACATAGTTATTCTAGAAATTTTAATTACATAATATGTAGGTACTTGAAGTCTGTTTCGATGACGACCTGTGCCGTTTCCAAGACTTTCGGGGAAGGAATTTATATCGCATGGAAACTAACTCATTCATACAGATTTTGTTCAAAGTCTGGATCTATTAACAATGCAGTACCATTGGTATCCAAATTTCCGACTTAGATAATAAAAAAATCGGCTTTGTTGGGCTGCTTTTATGATATTTGATTGCATGATCGATTTCGAATTAATCCGGCCTTTTATATCGCGTTTCACGCGCGTCTTGATAACAATTTTAACGATAGTAAACTTGTAAAATCATTATCATTAAAGACGAGTTTAAACGTGTTTTATATGCTTTCAACTGATTTGTGACAATGATAGCCATTTAACCACTACCAAGGCCATCTAGATATTAAGGTAGAAAAATACGCGAGTAAAAACCAAAATCAAAGTGCTTTATTTCCTTTAGACCTTACAGGACTCTTGGACACGTCACAAAATACAAGTTAAATAAGAAATAAAAATGGGAAATAAAGTGATCACTTTGATTAATTGTTCACTTCAATCTTTATAAGGTAAAGTAAAGAAGCGAACTAGAAACCTTTACCTTATTAGATTGTTAGTTTTAGAGTTGGAGCATAACTCGTCCCAAACTTTTTTGTCGTCTAGTTAATCTGATATTTTATAGTAAGCCTTTTTGCAAATAATATTTTTGACAATCAGTTTGATTTATTTATAGATAATTTTTGCAACTCACTTGGAGTTTTGTTGTAGAAGCGTAGGTATACGTTGCCCTAAGATACATTTATCTTATGTAGTCTAGTAGTGGGCACAGTAGGTTGGCCGCTGTGATATGAAAGCCAGACTGAGCAAATAAAGAATGCGGATATAACCACATTATTTTTTTTGTGAGTGCTAACAAGTTATCATGTTATCTTTGAAATAAATCACGTTGATAACAGTTCAGGAAGGCACATACATGTATGTAGATTATGATTTGTCATTTTTGAGATCATTATCTGAAGGTTTTATTATGCAATGTTTTTTTTATTTCATAATAATGATGAAATTTCTTGAAATGTTTATCGCAGTGACATTGTTACCTATAATTATATAATAATGCTTCTTAACATAAAAACTGATGATAATGAAAATATACCTATGCATTTTCAAAAATTTGGCTTCTGGCTGAAGCTTTATTTAGTTAGAATGAAGTCAAGCGAACGAGACTGGTCTAATATTACATTTTAATGGTTTATTTCCGGACACAATCCGGACATTCCGTATATTATAGTTCCCTCATCAACACATGTATTCACATCCGTTCACTTCTTAACATGCCCCCAATAAGAAGATTATTGACATAATCTCTACGCTTGGTGATGACCGCAATGCATGTACTAAAAAGGAAGCTGGTCTTCATCTGATCGGTTCCTCTCTCGACATCAACTGAGTAAGGAAAGATTTATATCAGACCGGGCCGTAAGTACGGGCCAAGGATGTAGGTACCAAGTACGTGGTCCGGACAGGGCACGGATTTCGACGTTACATACATTTTGTATGAAGAAGTTTAAGGTGCATAATCCGTGTTACGTCCGGGTCTGGGTAGTGGTACTATTACTATCACCGCCCCGGCCTCGACCTGGCCGAGGGGCCGGTCTAATCTTCCCTAATAGTGGTCTATTCCTACACCTCCTCAACCAACCAACATCACAAAGAACATTCCATTTATTTGTCCTCAGGATGAACACCGTAGAAGCGACGTTCGACGTGCCAACCGAAAGTAGAAACGCGACGCAGTTTCTTCAGAGCCTCGCGAATGACACCGACAACGGGTTTTACTCTAACGTCCTTAACGAAACGACTACAGATGCTCTCGATACTAAACCGAACCACACGATTATAAGAACTATGCTGGAAACAGCCAATGCTCTGTCGAATCTCACGAATGCAACCACGGTCGATTACACTCAAGTGAATCATAACTACTATATCTACATTTGGTCTGTTGGGATCCTTGCCTGCATTCTTCTTACAACTGAAAGGTAAGTTATTGGCACTTTGAGATGAAATTAAACCTTGCTCTGTCGAATTATATAAGAAAATATATCTTATAATTAAAAAATTATATTAAGCCGATCCACGCTATTATCTTTTACTGTTGTTAAAAGGAATTCCCATTTACGAGTACAAAAGCAGTATCGTTCGCCAGTCTCAAAGCATTGACTTTACATACCTAAGATTTTAATACAAGGTCTTATAAGCATAAAAATAATATAAAAAGAAAAGAAAAACCTCGAAACGAAACCCCAAAAAAATTTGGACACAAAAAATTGCTGGTCAAAATACTTCATCATCATCATCTGAAGATAATATAATATAGGCCTGTATTAGTTCACATAGGGCTTCATTGATGAGCGCCATAGCGCACTGTCTTCATCTTGTCGCATCCAGCCTGCAGTCTTTCGCAGGTTGACATCCCATCACATCGTCAGCCTATATCAGTCAGGCCTCCCCTAATTAGTGACATAGATGGTTAACATTTGGGGGTTATTGACCATAATCCCCACTCTGCGCGTGCGGTTTGGGAATCGCAGTTCGGTGGAGTTGTTCTGCACAGGGCACTGCTGCCCACCCCCCGGTGTGTCTCCTTTAGTCGCCTCTTACGATACCCACGGGAAGAATTGAGTCGGTAAAATTTTATGCCGGCACCACACAGCGAATATTGACATCCCATCATCACCATCAAAAAACTTACATTTGGGTAACATTTTGTAAATATTTCCAGATCAATCCTGTTCCTTTGGCTATGCATGCGAAGCTCCATAAAACTACACAATGAGATGTTCGGTAATATTCTCGCGGCTACCATGCGCTTCTTCGACACAAACCCGTCGGGACGAATCCTCAACCGGTTCTCTAAGGACATGGGTGTGGTGGACGAAACTCTACCTAAGATGTATTTGGACAGTATTCAAGTAAGAATAACTTTTAAGTAATTTGAGAAGGCTTAAGAGAAGTCTTGTATCGGAGGCCAGGATTCATTTTGGTTCTTACCACAGATAGATAGATAGAAAATACTTTGATATACCACTCAAAGAAAGAAAACATTACAAACAGACATGCTTAAAGAAAAGGAAGTATAAAGCCTTATCGCTAAGAGCGATCTATTCCACTTAACCTTGGGATGAACTGGACATGAAGGAACAATATTGACGGTGGCACTAAAGTAAAACAAAATAATATAAATATATGAATACTTACAATACTAGAATAACTATATAAGATGTAGGTATGGGTAATAAACATCTTATACGATCAGCAATTATAAAGCTAGGAACAGACTAATTCCACGCGACGCAACGTACGCAACACATTTCGAGATCCGGATGCTAGAATTTGTTTACCGTAATAACTAAGTAGTAATAAGCCGCGCCGGCGCCGTCCGATTTTTTCTACATTTCGTCGCTACAATGTACTTAACATTGCGTGGCTTCGGCTTTGTCACTTTCTAGCTTTATTTGGCTTTTTCAAGGAATTAACCGTAATGTTTTACAGATTTTCATGGTGATGATGGGTATTCTGGTGATGATCGCTATCGTCAACCCTTTTATGGTGGCTACCACGGCTGTTTGCGCTGTATTCATGTACCTATGGACACGGATGTACCTCAACACTGCTCAGACCATCAAAAGGTATGGATTATTACTAAATTTTCCACAATACAGACTTACTTAATCTCTAGTATATTTATTATTTAGTTAGTAAAAAAATAACATTTGAAATGATAAAATGTACGACCTCTATGACAGAGTGTGTTAGTGTTACCCCGCTTTACATATCTAGAGCTTTATTTGTCCAATTTAATAAAAAGTTGCGGATTATTTTTTGAATAACTATGTAGTTATTACTCATGCCATTCTTAAGGTAAATATTGGCTCACATTTTTTAGTCTTTTATCAGTATCACGTATTTAGAAAAGGATCGGTTCGCTTAAGATAAAGCATTTTATGGCTTGATAAAACTGTTAGATAAACGACACTTGTGACTCTTCTTACTTTATTTATCTTGTAAATATTACCTATAGTATTGGCCCTAGTTTTTGTACATATTTGTTTATTAAATGCAAATAGCTTTGCGTTTATAGTAGGTAGATCTTAGTTCATTCCACATTTCTGTTGACAGAAATATCTAGGTACTTCCTAGGTAGTCTTATGATTTAAGGCTCTTGTCCACACACGGTTGTTAGCAATAAAAATATTCTGTTTACGCGTCGTATGTCAACAAGAGGCCTAGACACGGCCTAGTCATGTCTATGGCCTAACTCGAGTACCACAACATAAGTTGATCATGATCAGCTCAGTACGGTGAAGATTTAAATTTTGAACCTCTGTTTTGAACAAAATCAGAAAATCTGTACCTACTCGGGCGTTAGACCATTTTTTATCAGTATAGTCAAGGGTATATTCCATTTAGCTTTTTTAGAAATTTTGTAAGACGATAAAAAAATAAACTAGCTTATCGCTTACGAATAATTATGGTTTCGATCGAAACTATGAACATTAAAAATTAAAATAAATTACACCGGTTTGAACTCAGATCATGTAAGATTTTAATGATCGAACAGATTAAAATTTTAAACTTTTGCATTTAAATTTAAAATCCAAGTTTAAGTGCAGACTTTTGTAAATAACACATAAAAAATTACATAAAATCGTAGGGCCAAAAATTATTTGGGGGGGTCAAGATAGCAAAACCACTCCACCCCTCATTTCATTTTGCAAACGATGCACCAAACAACCTGTAACTTCCAGGATATGTATCTTTGTATGTGTATATATATATATATTATTTATTTGCTTCAGAGTGGAAGGCATAACACGCAGTCCAGTATTCTCCCACGTGTCGGCCACTATGTCTGGCCTCAACACGATCAGAGCTTGCGGCGCACAGGAGATGCTAGTCAGGCAGTTCGACGAGAAACAGGACGTTCATACAGCTGCATGGTGAGATCCTTATATTCTCAGTGTACATAGAGCTCAATACATAAAATTATACAGCGTCGGCTATGCCACATGGAGGGAAAGTACCATAAATATTGTTGATGGTACATTTTAGTTTCACGTTAGTGAAACTATAAGAAATTGCAATTCCCTATACAAAAGAAAATTATCGAAATCGGCTTAATAACTATATTCACGAATAAACGACATACAAAAAAAACATATATTTCATAGATAAATATTTCTTATGCACATAAAAAGGATCAGAATGTCTTGAAACATCTACAAATAGTACAAATATTTGTCTCGAGGCAGGAAACGAACCCGCAACCTCCTGTATCGCAGGCGGACTTTCGCCCACCGCTCCAGAGGTGTGTCAGGAGAATAGAAATTCTAACTTTAGGATGTTTATTGCAGGTACTTGACACTTATTGCGAACACTGCCTTCTCAATTTGGTTGAGTATGATATCAGCGTTCTACGTGATTGTTGTGTGCTACACGTTCCTCCTGGCTGATGATGGTAAGTTACACTTGTTTTTATGCACAACACAAACATAGAAACATAGTTCTTTTTTTGAATAATCATAATAATGAGGGTAGTTAACAAAAATACAGTTACATACATATAGAACAAAATTAGGACGCAACACACTTACACGTTTTTTAAATTCTTTTTTTCCATTTCTGTTTTGCGTGCCTAATAAATAAATAAGTAGATATATATAATAAGTTATTTTTCTAATGCCGCATCCGTGGTTTTTGAAGCATAGGTTAAGCTTCACCTGCCTGTATTTAAATATTATATTAATAAGTAAAGTTTTTATGGGAAAAAGCTATTCGCCTGTAATAGGGCTATAGCTACATTGTAAAAATAATTTAGTTGCCGATCAAGACTAAGTGTTGCTGATGGTTTATATTTATGGCCGACCAAAACATATAATGCTGTCCAAATAGTTTTATGGCTGATTTTTCGGCTGATCAAATATTTAATATTAGTACCAATTTAATTTACTCCCATAATATATTGTCAGTCGTTCGGTACGAGCAAATAATATTAATAATGAGAGGGTAGTTAACAAAAATATAGTAAAGATCAAAATTAAGGCTCAACACACTACAAATTCTAAAATGCAAAATTATATAAGTTCGACTACTTTAATAAATTGTGAGCAAAAATAAAAGCGCAACACACTACAAATTCCACAATGCGAAATATTATAACTTCGACTACTTTAATAAATTGATTGACTGGATGAAAAGCTTTAAAACCAACTGTCTTTCCAGGCACAACAAACGCCGGCGACGTAGGCCTCGCCGTCAGCCAAGGGCTCATCCTAGTCAACATGGTGCAATACGGCGTCAAGCAAGCGACGGAGGTGATATCTCAGATGACGAGTGTAGAGCGGGTCACGCAGTACACGTCACTTCCTTTAGAGAAGACGGACGGACCCTCGCCGCCTAAGGACTGGCCCAAACGCGCACGTCTCGTGTTTAAAGACCTCTACTTGAGGTATGAGGAGAGCGCTGATCCGGTGCTGAAGAATCTGAATATTGTTATCGAGAGCGGATGGAAGGTAAGATTAAATTAATAACTTAATTATTTATTATTTTTGTTTCAAAGCATACCTACATGATATGGTAATAATAGTATATTTTAGTTTACCCTTTGTACACCTGCCTTTTTGAAATGAAAATAATTCTTTCCATCCAAAGGTTGCCTGGATGAGATCGCTTCTAAGCGATAAGGCCGTCCATTGTACTTGTCTTCTGTAATGTCTTTTGTTGTGTTCAATTTCTGGTGTACAATAAAGAATTTTTGAATTGAATTGAATTACGTCTTTGTTCTAGTATAAAAATATTGAATGAAATCAAAGTGTACATTAATTATCTACACTCGAGAGCAATGAATCCGGGTCACTCAAAGAATCCAAAAAATCTCGGAAAGTAAGAATGCTAGGTTAATGCAATAAATTGTATTTAATAGACAGTTTAATACTCCTTAAATGAAAGTTAAAAAAATATGAGTCACCATACATTTTATTTACACAAAATTACATAAAAAAAAAACTGCTGATCTCTCCTTAAAACAAAAATAGGAAACATGAAATTTTTGAACTTTATGACGATTTTCTTGAATTTCAATACTTCGTATTACCTCCTCGTGCTTCCATTACTGCGTTTACGCGGTTTGGCATGCTGTACACCAAGTTCCTTATACGATTTTGGGGAATATTCTCCCATTCCTCTGTGAGAGCAATTTTGAGCTCAGGAAGCGTGATTGGGGGAGGGTTTCGTTGTTTTACGCATCTCCCTAGCTCGTCCCAAGCATGCTCGATCGGGTTGATATCCGGGCTGCGCGCTGGCCACTCCATACAAGTAATGTTCATCTCTTGAAGGTAGTCATTCACAATCCTACCTGTATGAGGTCGGGCATTGTCATGCATAAATATAGCATCCTCACCCAAATTGACCATAAATGGACCAACGTGTTCGTTGAGGATTTCTTCCACATATCTTACGCTAGTTAAAGAGCCGTTTTCTATGATCACCAGCTCTGTGCGACTTTCAGAGGAAATTCCGGCCCACACAAGTACAGACCCACCACCGTAGGCTACTTTTTCTTCGATGCATGCTTGCTTGAATCTTTCCCCTGGTCTTCTATACACTCTGTGTCTTCCATCGTGCTTGTAGAGCATAAATTTTGATTCGTCGGAGAACAATTTATTGCATTAACCTAGCATTCTTACTTTCCGAGATTTTTTGGATTCTTTGAGTGACCCGGATTCATTGCTCTCGAGTGTATAGTATACTAATTTTATGAAGAGGAAAGCTTTGATTGTTGAATTGAATAGGATCCGAAACTACTGCACCAATTTAAATACCCGTGCGAAGCCGGAGCGAACCGCTAGTAGTATTTGAACGCTATATTAAAATTCTTTTAGATAGTGGCTAAACCAACTTGAACGACTTCAACTTCATAGTCCACAAAATCATAGAACAAAACTTTTTAGTATTGATTTACCCAAGTCGCCTTTAAGAGGTTATAGATTTATCCTTAGAGTAATGATTTATCTACCTACAACCCTGTATGTAAAAAATACACGGTAGGTATGTTTATACCTACGAGTACTATGCATTTTTTCTTTAATAAATATTTCACATGTCTGAATACCCTTTGTTAGAGAAATAAAATACCACTGATTTATTACCATCCTTGTTTCGTGCCCGCGACTTTGTACGCGTTTTTTTCTAAAATATGCCTTTATTTATGTTTTTATCGAGGCCTAGAACTATCCAAAATTTTAAATTTCAGCCCTATCCGTTTTGTAATTTTACCTGATAAGGTAACAAACAAACAATTTTTTATATTATTGTGATGTGATTCATATTCACAATTTGTTACTTTTATCGTAATTATTCGTTCGTAATTCGCGTCTACTGTTTCCCTTGTTTTAATTGAAGTGTACGTGTACGTAATTATAATACCTATAGTAGATTATTGTTTTGTAATTCATTCAAATGTATACATTATTGGTTATTGAATACTATTCATAATAATTTATCGATGTTTAAAGAACGTTAGCGTCAAACAAGGCTACACGGTTGTTCTTATAAAAAAAATAACATTTGTTTTATTTTATTATTCATGATTGATTTGATTAATTTATCTATTAATGCACCGTCCTTAGTATAAAGCATAAAAATAACCATTAAATAACAGAACCAAAATAGAATTAATATATATGACTAGCGGTCCGCCGCCGGCTTCGCACGGGTATTTAACATTGTATATTTCTTGCGGATACCTAACTTTTTGGAAAATATTCTATAGTCTTTGTTCATCAGGGAAAATGTAGGATTCTAATGGTGAATTATAAAGTAATAAAAGTTGTGTAAAATTATCTTGCGATATTTATATATATACACTTGCGAGCTTTAAACTGGAATCACTTCATCGCTGGTTTCTGCAGACTATATTTTACAGTTTCCATGGAATAAACTGCTTAGCTTCAATTGAAATCCCCGCCCACATCATACAAGACCCACCCCCATATGCCACTGTTTACGCTATACAGCATTGTGCGTATCGCTCTCCCGGTCTCCTGTAGACTCTCCGTCGACGGTCGCTGCCATGCAGGCACATCCTAGCCTCGTCCGCGAACAAAACTCGGCTCCATTGCTGTATATCCCAATCTAAGTGATCACGAGCAAACTGAAGTCGGGCTTGTCGGTGGGCTGTAGATAATTTGGGTCCCGTTGCTGGCCTTTTTGGGGTCAAGTAGGTAAGCTTCTTTGAGTCTTCGCCTCACTGTCCACTCGCTGACAGTTCTCCCTCGAACTTCTCCGAGCTCCCGCTGGACGTCAACGCCGGTTAGATGTTGATTTCGGAGAGAAGTGCTGACAATAAATCGGTCATCTCTCGCCGAAGTGCATCGCTGTCGTCCAGATCCTGGTCTTCGGACTAAGTTTCCAGTCTCTCTAAACCTCTTGTATACTTTGGAGACACAGGACTGGCTCAGATGAAGCTGTCGAGCGATAGTACGCTGAGAGAACCCTTGCTGGATTAGGGTGACGATTTGAGCGGCTTCTATTGGTGTGGTTTCCATTTTCGTGTAATTCCAGTATTTTGAGTGACGTGATATATTGGACTGATGACAAAATTGCATAAATTCCCAGTTTTTATAGGGATTCAGGAGTTTGAAAAAATTGATGTTTATGTCTTTTGTTTTCACGTTCCATGACATATGATGAACATTTTTTTCGCTATGGTATCGAAAGAGTTTGAAAGCTAATAAAATTATCTTTAAAATAATATACCAGAACCTACAGTTTATTGCATGGAAAATGTAAAATATGGTCTGCAAAAACCAGCGATGAAGTGATTCCAGTTTATAGCTCGCAAGTGTATATTTTTATTATATGTTTTATTTGTCTGACAGTATAGCTAATGTCATATTTGTTGCTAGGTGGGTGTAGTGGGTCGCACCGGCGCCGGCAAATCCTCCCTGATATCAGCGCTGTTCCGCCTGGCGCCTATCGAGGGGCAGGTGCTCATTGATGATGTCGAGACCGGATCTATCGCTCTCAAGGTAAACTTTGCTATCAACATATTAAAACTGAGATAGGTTTGGCGGTTATGGAGTGGTAACTGGCACCCGCAACAATCAACAAGCCAACAATTTGAAATTGGAATCAAACTTCTGTATATAACGGAAGAGCGGAACCCTCTAACACAGGTATCTCTATACTTAAAAGAGGGTTCCAAACCCATGCAATGTATATTAGTTTAAGTTTACTTGAATAAATATTGTATTTGTATTTATGTGTACTATGTTATTGTTCACAGGAGCTGCGTTCCAAGATCGCGATCATTCCCCAAGAACCCGTGCTATTCTCCGCCAGTTTAAGATACAACATGGATCCGTTCGATAGGTACACGGATGCTGAGATTTGGAGTGCGTTGGAGCAGGTACTTAATATGCTTACAGTATTAATAAAATAAATAGTGCCGGACAATAAACAGAGCATCATCTAGCCTTAAGCTAAGCAGAGCTTGTGTTATGGGTCCTAGATGACTGATATACATACTACAACGTAGGTAATAATAGATTGATATTTTTTAATAAAGCATAGCAAACGACCAGAATGTCCTGAACAAATATCAGATCGTACGAACATTCGTTCCGAAGCGGGAATCGAACCCGCAACCTCATGCGTCGCAGCCTATTACGTGACAGACCATCCCCTGCTGCGACTGACTTGTCCACAGAGGGGAATGTATGTTTAATTTCCCAGGATTGTACCTACCTAAGTTACTACTATGTATCTATATCTACTTATGCCTAGAGATCCCTTTTCATTCCTCCGTTTAGTCGGCTTTTAAACTTGATGAGATAGTTTAATAAAAGTTGTGTTGATTGTAGGTGGAGCTAAAGAACAGCGTAACATCCCTATCTTCGCAAGTCCAATCTGGCGGCTCTAACTTCAGCGCGGGACAGCGGCAGCTGCTCTGTCTGGCTCGCGCGGCCCTCGCCCGCAACAAACTGTTGGTGCTGGACGAGGCCACTGCCAATGTGGACCCTAAGTAAGTGGTATAGAGCTGCTTATTGATTCTCTTCAGCGCGGGACAACGGCAGCTGCTCTGACTATCGCGCGCTTTCGTCGCTCGCAACAAATTGTTGGTGCTGGATGCAGCCACTGCTAATGTGGACCCTAAGTAAGTGACATAGAGCCGGTTATTGATTGATATCAACGCGGGACAATGACGTCTTATTGTCTGCCTTGGTTGGTGCTGGACGAAGCCACTGCTAATGTGGACCCTAAGTAAGTGGCATAGAGCTGGTTATTGATTCACATTAGCGCCGGACAACGACAGCTGCTATGTCTAGCGCGCGCGGCCCTCGCCCGTAACAAACTGTTGGAGCTGGACGAGGCCACTGCTAATGTGGACCCTAAGTAAGTGACATAGAGCTGCTTATTGATTCACTTCAGCGCCGGACAACGTCAACTGCTCTGCTTGGCGCTCCCGACTCTCGCCCGCACAGACTATTGGTGCTGAACGAGGCCACTGCTAATGTGGACCCTAAGTAAGTGACATAGAGCTGCTTATTGATTCACTTCAAAGCGGGACAACGGCAGCTGCTCTGACTATCGCGCATGGCCCTCGCCCGCAACAAACTGTTAGGACGAAACACTGCCAATTCGTACCCTAAGTAACAGACGTAAGGCTGGTTATTGATTCCCTGATAATTACTCTTTTATTAAAAAAAAAGATTGGTGTTCTGCAGAATAAGGCCCAGCTATAAGTATAATAAGTTTGCAGATAATATTTGCTAACCAATTGAACTTCTTTACAGCACGGACGCGTTGATCCAGAAGTCCATTCGTAGATACTTCGCCGACTGCACTGTGCTCACAGTAGCCCACAGACTGCATACAGTAGCAGATTCCGACAGAGTTGTTGTAAGTAACTGATTTAATTATGATAAGTCTAACCCATCCTTTGTTAAATAAAAATAATTAATGCTGGACCTTTAGCTGTAAGCTAAGCAGCCTTTTGCTATTTCTCCTTGAGAACAGATTGTAGATCTATTATGCTATTCGGGGCACTAAATGACTTGCTCATACTGTTTCCATCCCTCGTTTGTTCTTTTCTTTTAAACCGCCAACTATTGGGCACAAAAACTCGAATAAGAGATTACTGACTTTACAATCTCAATTTATCGACAAATGAAAAATACCAGAACCTAATAGCTTTTTACCTCCAGGTGATGGAAGCTGGTATGATCGTGGAAGCGGGCCACCCTCATGAGTTGCTGCAGAACGAGTCAGGCCACTTCTCCAAGATGGTGGAACAGCTGGGGCCGGCTTCACAACAGAGCTTACGCGATCTGTCTAGAGATGCCTACGCGAAACACATTAAATACGCCGACGGTGACGATGCCGTGGGTGACAGCTCATTTGAAAACAAAGTAAAATCCATAATCGGACATTTATAAAAGCGAAGGAACGTCGGACCAACGAGCTAAATACGGGCATGTGTATCATGGGCAATGGAAATTCTTATTATGTTTATGGTTGATCAAAATGTTATAATTGAGTTTGGAATGAATAAGTTTATAAATGTAATGCTTGTTTCTATTTTTAGAAGCGTTTTGCTTAGGAGTGAGAATAGTGGCATTTATTATTTTGAAAATTACTACTTTAATTAAGTTTGCACGGTTTTCTGATGTAGGAAATAGGATTGAATCTATGTATGTCTTTATAAGTGCCTGCCATATTATGGCCTGTATTTTAATAGCATTTTAAAACGAATACTGAGCTTGCACTGTACCATATTCTTAATTTAGTAAAGGACCAAAATGTCACAAAAATACTTAATTTAATATTGTTGATGTTTCACATGAAGATTTACTTTTTGAGATTTTCCTATGTTACATTTAGTAATAAATATTGCATATTGTTTATTATTGTTGGTACGCTCAACAAGCAGAATTTATTGTACTTACTTATATGTAGTGTATTATAGAATTATAGATAAATCAGTCATGATTATGAAAACAGTTACTGAGTTGTTCTACTTAAAATAATCCTTTACTTAATAATACTTACAAGAAGTACTTATTTATGTAATTTAGTTAAGAGTTACTTAAATGTTAAATAAATGTTAATTTGCCTTAAAGTTAATGTGATACCTTAAGTAATTGTATACATTTGAAGAAATACAATATTTTTATTGTTGGATTTCATGCTTTTATTTTATCCTTAGAAGTTTTACAATGATTGCTAAATCTGAGCCCTGAGATTGTTTTAAGAATAATATCAAGACATCATCATGGTGTTAAATTTATAAGGTATTTATGTAACTCCATGTTGACATAATAAAGTACCGAAGCCACAATGAGGTCAACATCAAATATGATCAAATAATACTTTCAGAATTCATGCAATTTGGTAATCAATTTAAGTCTGATCATATCAGTTCAACTTTTCCATTTTTAACTAAATCTGCAATTGGTTTGTACTGCAATATGTGTTGGGATCCCTCTGAAACAAAAATATTTATTATTAAATCTCTAACTTATAGGTACTCAACCAAACATTATCACTTTGCATAAACAGGGTAAACTTTTCCCAAATAGTGAATTTTCCAGAACGTATACCTAAATAATAATTATCATCTACAGGTTTTTTTTATAGGTAGTTTTCTTATTGATGTTAGGATAGCTATGGCTCAAGACATTACTTGTAATTTCATTCCCGACCCTGATTGTTGAAATAAGTAAGTCTTGTAATAAGCTGTGAACAAACCTTCCAAGTCAATTTCTTCATCATCTCCAGTTAGATCTTCAAGTACAACCCCATTAATTGTTTCATTAGCTTTCAAGAAAACATGAGTTTGTATATTTGGATATTCAGCCATTTTACTCATTTCAAAAACCTGCATATTCCCTGGCATCTTATCTAATGCTACTGTTTTTAGGTGTCCCTCCATATTAGTCATATAATCAAGGGCATATTTGTACTCCGAGTGTGTAAGATAGTTGGTTCCACTCTCTATACGTTGTTTTTCTTCATTTACAATAGTTATACAAAACTGCTCTATTTTACTTAGCCTTGTTTTAAGGTAATTGCATATTATAAACTTTATTCTATTAAGTTCCATCCTGTGAATCTGTGTCCGTAGATCTGTTTTGGGTAGTTTGTTTATATTTCGCTCCATGTGCTGTATTTGTCCTAACATACATTCCACCATATCATTCTTGTGCGGAAGTATTTCTGGAGCTAAACGTTCATTTTGCCAAGCACTTTGCAATGTCTTCAAGACTGTATCTGCTGTTATCTCTTCTTCATCTTCACTGAGCTCAATATCCTGATCGAAATTCAAATCCATAATTCAGTAAACACTAATAATTTAGGTAAACTAACTTAGTGAAGGTACTCGTACAGCACTTTGTGATAAGTATTTTTACTATACAATATAATAATAACGGTAGTAATCACAAACTAACAAAAGAAAATCGGACCACCGAAGTTTAATGAAAACAAAACAATACTTTGAGCTGGATAAGGCTATTTTGCGTTGCGGAATGGCAATGACACTATACGAGTGAATTTGACATTTGAAATGTAGTCTGTAAGCTTCAGCTATTTTCACGTACATAAGTACCTAATTCATTTTGTTGCCCAGGCAGGGCCATCATAGTGGCCCAAACTTAGAATAAAAAAGGCCACAAATTATGGTAAAACATAGATTGGCACAAATAGGCTCAGAGGCCAATGTCCAGCCGTAAACATTGTAGGCACTAGGCTGATGATGATGATGAAGTGATGGCAATGGTAAGGGTACCTAGGTTAGATAGATACTATGTAACTATATAGAATAAACGCAAAACAAGTCAATAAGGCTTTCGCCTGTTCATTTACAAAATGGGGAAATTAACAAAAAACTATTTTTGCTACGCTAACAACGCGCTGCTTAATGCTCGCTAGTGCTACGCAGATATAAAAACCTACGGTGCATACCATACCTACCTAGCGTCCTTTGCTACGAGTCCAGGAATATTCTTTTGCGAAGCTGCGGGTAGACGTAGTTACCTAGCTTGCTACTTGCAACGCAGTACGCACAACTCAGTTTCACTCGAGCAATGGCGCAATTAACCGTTTGGTCCATATCCTAGTTTCTGAAAGAAAACTGAAAACTTATTCTCACCCAATTATGGTTGTCACTGGATCTTGCCTACTATGGTAGGTAACAATTACTCACGTCTTGCACGGCCTGAGCTGCATTGGTAATCCTATTAACGTACCTAAGCTTGTAGTGTACCTCCTTATAACGATATTAGAAGAGTAGGCAACAGAAACGCAGGGACGGGCAAAGTATGCAAAACCTCTGACTTTATAAATGATGCATGTCTACTATTCACATGATGCTCACACTGTTTTTATATTAGTCCCAAAGCAGAAATCAAACCGCAGCCTCCTGCGTTGTAAGCCCACCGCGCCAACAGGTCGTCATATACGTACCCACTTAAACGACAAAAGTTCAAAACCCTCGGCGCGCGAGTTACACTCGCACTTGTTTTGTATATTATATTATTTCTATCCGTGAAAACTTTCTTTAACTAAGCTTGATATTTATCAATTGTTATCTAATTCTAGCCTGTTACTCAAAGAGAATAAAAGCACTACGTCTGTTACTTTCTTTCGTCACGACAGTGGGAACGCATTGCTGATTTTCGATATAGGTACTTACATAATTGTCCATCTGAGATTCTTTCACCAATAAATGAATATATCTTCAAGCATGTTGTTTTTTTAACGGATTTGTTGACAAACATTGCAGCTAACTCTAAGCTCGACCAGAGTTGCTGTAGGTACTTATAGCAGTACCTAGGTACTTCTAGTAGACCTACTTCTACTAGCCTAACTTCTGGTAGGGTACATGACGTAAATTTTGAAAACTTAAATAAGATGCATTTATGGCTTTAGTAATGAAATCCAGTCCTGCAAAAAAATATCCGACTGGTAGCACTAGGTAGGTAGGTACCCGATGCATTCACTGTCTTAGAAAAAAGTAGCACCTTTATCTAATTATGAATATTGATTTTCTTGTGCATGACGTTACTGGTAATCCATAGGATTCTTATAAAAGGAGCAATTTGCCGGGAGCTCGCCGAGTAGCCTCCCCCTCGGCGTCCCGACGCAACGGGATCGGTTAGAAAAGACTGGAGTAGTTCGCATTGCGATTTTCTTCAGTATTTTTAAAATAACCGTCTCAACCACCGTTCTTGCATTGGACTCTTAAGTAATTTCGCTTTCTTTGGTTGTCTGTATATGCGACTCGGTTTAATAGATTTAATTTTGCTAACATCAGTTCTGTGAAGTTCTTTAAAGTGCTGCCTGTTCTGAATTCACAGGTTGACTGCTAAGATGACGATCGTCAGCATGGACGACGGTCCAGGAGTGGCCGCTCTTCAAGCATGGAGCGGCCAGATGGCAGCGTACGGCTCTTCCAATCAGACCGTTGTTGACAAAGTGCCACCGGAATTGCTGCATATGATTGATCCTTATTGGTTAGTATTGATCTTCCATCCACTCTTTTTGTTCTGAAGATTCGGCTAGATGGAACGTTGTGTCAGTCAACGCGTAGGTACTTCATTTAACTTAACAATGTCTAATTTTGATCAATAGTTTTTATTGCGTTTATTATGTACCTATTTAACAAATCTTATTCCTTTTCTTTCAATATGTTAAGGTACCAATTTCCCCCGATGAATCCACTGTGGCACGGTCTTCTCGGCTTCGTCATTGGCTGTCTTGGATTCGTCTCTATCACAGGAAACGGAATGGTTGTCTACATCTTCATGTCAACTAAGGTAAGTTTTATTCATCAAAGAATCACTTTCCATTCCGGTGGGAAGAGCCCTAGACCTTCACAAAGTTTCCAGCGCAGCGGAAGGTACTTGGGTCCATAATGCATGCATCACTGCGACTCTGTACGAAAGTGAGATGCCAAGTTAGTTTTTCAATTTTGTTTTGCGGTTATACCTATAATTCAATATTTCTTTTCCAGCATTTGAAAACTCCATCAAACTTGCTAGTAGTGAACCTTGCTTTCTCTGACTTCCTGATGATGTGCTGCATGTCTCCTGCTATGGTCATTAATTGTTACTACGAAACCTGGGTATTTGGTAAGTTTTTATCTCTTTTTAAAAGCTTTTGTTCAACTTGTCTTGCTAGTAATGTGTAAATCTTGCTAGTGAATTTTAGACTCGTTATCCTCAACCGATTGAGCTGAAATTTGGCATACCTTCTTATGTAACACTAAAGTCATTTATAACGGGATATTTACCATGATTAGAGTTTTGAGTTTTCCAATATTTCGGCACAGTTTCATGCGCCATGATCACGGAACAACTGAAGTCACTGCGAGTTTGATTTTATGGGCAGATATACCGAACTGTGCCGAAATATTGGAAAACTCAAAACTCTAATCATGGTAAATATCCCGTTATAAATGACTTTAGTGTTAATAACCATGATAGTTTCAAAAAAAAACTTCTTATGTAAGTTCCGTAACAATTCAATGTTATTGTACCACCGAACTGACTGATGGTGGACGCATAAGGTTTTTAACATGGTGTGGAACAACTCTTGCATTTGAACTTTAGACCGGTTATTCTTAACCGATTGAGCTGTTGGCCATACTTATGTATGATCGGTGGAAATGTCTTGGTACCATCGAGCCGGCCTTATGTTGTGGCCATAGGGACTCCTTACGAGTTTGGGTTCGTTAGTTTTGTCTTCTCAAGCATTTTGATCGTAGATGATACAAAAGCTTGACATATTTTCTTTTTATCTTCTTTGATAGGTATTATTGATACATTATGTAAGTAGCAAATTTGACTGACCATGTGTTTTATTTAGGTGCATTTGCATGCGAAGTCTACGCTTGCTGCGGCTCGTTATTTGGTTGTGCCTCAATCTGGACGATGACAATGATTGCCTTTGATCGCTACAACGTCATCGTGAAAGGTATTGCCGCAAAGCCTATGTCCATCAACGGAGCTCTTCTGCGAATCCTCGGCATCTGGGCATTCTCAATGGCGTGGACCCTTGCACCCTTCTTCGGATGGAACCGGTAACAAAAATCACCAAAACATGTCAAATCTACTTATAAGTTTAGAGAACAGGAATTAATTATTAATCTATTTCCAGATATGTTCCGGAAGGTAACATGACCGCGTGTGGGACCGATTACTTGAACAAGGAATGGCTCAGCCGCAGCTACATTCTCATCTATTCCGTCTTCTGTTATTTCATGCCGCTCCTCCTCATCATCTACTCTTACTTTTTCATTGTGCAGGTATTTTACTTCCGATCTCGTTATGTTAAAAGACCTTGTGTGTTTGGCATTTCTAAATGTAATGAATGAATGTTTCCAGGCCGTAGCAGCTCACGAGAGGGGTATGAGAGAACAAGCTAAGAAAATGAATGTAGCCTCTCTGCGATCATCTGAAGCTGCGAACACTAGCGCTGAATGCAAACTGGCCAAGGTAGATAATTATTTATGCCTTCGTAAGGTTAGATTATTTTTACGAACGTACTAACTTTTTATCCATTCAGGTTGCTCTAATGACCATCTCTCTGTGGTTTATGGCATGGACTCCATACTTGGTTATCAACTACACCGGAGTCTTCGAAAGCATGCCAATCAGCCCTCTGGCCACGATCTGGGGATCTCTCTTCGCGAAAGCCAATGCTGTCTACAATCCGATTGTGTATGGTATCAGGTGGGTAAATTCTCTATATTGTCTGACTACACTGTGTATGTGTAGGTAAATAAATAAAAATGTCTATATTGCCTTATACCTACTTAATAAGTTAATCTTAACTTAAAAGTAATACTATCATATACTTAATAACATACGATATTTCGGGCTTTAATATATATGCTGATGCACCTAAAGCTCTGTCCCTCGCACTAGGTCTCTATAGAGCCTGTGCTGCGAGGTTACAGTAAGGTGCCTTGCCTACTGGTATTGTATTATGTAAACTGTTTGTTCTAGCCACCCTAAGTACCAGCAAGCTCTGTATGCGAGGTTCCCAGCTCTGGCCTGCCAGTCTGCGCCCGACGAGAGCGCCTCGGTGACCTCCGGAGCAACCGCCGTCTCAGAAGAGAAGCCAGCCGCATAAGCTTCCACTTCCTGCTTAAGAAACTCTCATTCAACTCGACTAAACTGCAACTCTCGACGGACGCACGATTCTGCTTAGCGATGTTCTTTATAATTTTTATACATTTACATTGTACAAAGTATAACTCGAGCACAGAGCGCGAGCTAGTGGCAAAATATTCAGTCCTCGTATTACCGGGGTGCTGCGTATTTTGTGTTCACGTTTTGTGTAGAGTTGAACCTGCACACATTTCTTATACCTTTGCATGTAAACATCGGTCGACGGCGCTATAAAAATACAAAAAAATATGAATAGCTCCACGCGTCGTCAGGCTACCCCTTGCCCATGAGACTGCTCCTGTTAGTATTAGGAAATGCTTAGATAACGACGAAACAAGCGCGTGTAACTTGGACTAATAAATAGTAGCAATGTGGTAAACGGCCACGATATTTAGGTACAATTGTTTTTCATTTATTTTTCCCATCTTTTAGTATTACATAATCAAATGAACATAATAAATTACCAACCACGTAAGACACTACTCAACACTGACAAACTTTAGAAAGACTTAATCACTGTCCAAAAAAAAAGAAAATGGAAATAAGACTTTAGATAACTACAATACAATACAAAAATGCTTTATTGTACACCTGAAAAAGAACATAACAAAAGACACACAAGACAAGTACAATAAGCGGCCTTATCGCTTCCCTACATCAAACTGAAAAAATCTAATGGTACCTATTATAATGTACCTAGTAGGTTTTATTAAAGCTACCGACCTATCACAGGCAGGTGGGTAGTTATAGTTTAATAAAGTAGTGTACTTTAATAACGAAGAAAATTACAGTCAGAAGAAAACAATTAAAACTCTACTATACAGAATCATGCCCCAGTAGTCTTCAGACAAACGCGCTAAAATAGTACAAAACTTTACAAATGTATCATAAATAAGAGACAGTTTTTTAAATTACCGCCTCCGCGGTGTCAATCTAGTAGTAAGATTGAAACCGCAAAGGCGGTAATATAGAAACTTTTTAAAAGCTTTATGAGATACAAAGAAACCAAGTTCTGAGCGTGATTTAAGACCGTGTTGGGTAGTATGAATTTTCGGTACATTTTCCAACCAGTCAGTGTTTATATGTATTAAAACCCCACACACAGTACGAGTCAACTGTAGATAAAATATACGGTTTAGTTTTGGCCTAAGATGAAGCAGGTTTACGGCGACATTACCCAAATTATATTTACGGGTATTTATCGCGTTAATTTACCTAACGCAATTATCCTTATTTCCTTACTAATATTATAAATGCGAAAGTAACTCTGTCTGTCGTCTTTCACGGCCTAACATCTGAACTGAACTGAACCAATTTCGATGAAAGTTAAGTTACAGACCTTTTAGAACAGGTATACACACACCTGTGTATCTACTCTGTCGTTAAATACCGACATAGTGATAAATTAATTTCCAGTAATTTAAGTTTACCTAGACAAGGGAGCTATGGCGCTTAATAGGGGCGAGGGCGACTCATGTCCAGCATTGGACTAAAATAGGCTGATGATATTGAGGTTCATACTACAAAAATACGTAGGTACGTAGGTACCTACATTTATCAAACCAACAAAGCGTGGCATAAGTTAACAACCAAGAAGGCTTAACACACTTTTCCCTACGGTTGCCAAGCAACCGTAGTAACCAAAATAGTAAACAGAACTAGAGCAAAACATTTCTGGGTGCATGTTTATTTACTGACTACACTGTAATGCATTGTTTATGATGATTACGTACTTACTTAAAAATGAAAAGTTGCTCAAATAAGTGCTTGCCAAAAAAATTAATTTTGGCATGGTGAAACGGTGCATATAAGTTACTTAAAAATGGCATACAAAACCTCATACGAGCTCCATCATCATTTCCCTAGACTTGCAGAAGAGTCAGGGTTTACTTTCAATACACATCGACCACGTGTTCACATTGACTGGAATAAAATAAGTACCTAATCTATACATTCTAATATTTTCATTCTAAGTTTTCGTTCATTAGGTTTCCTCAGTACCTGCCTTTAATAGGTAGATTAGATATAGTTACTTACTTGAACATAGCTAGGAAATAAGTTATTGACAGTTATTTTTGTGTAATGTGATTGATGTTATTAAAAAATAATAACTTATTATTTACAGAACTTATTGACGTGGACAACCTGATTAGAGAAAGGAAGTTTGTTCTAATAGAACAGCATCTAAACGATGTAAGAAAACACACATATTATACCCTAAGACCATTTAGAAATTCTTGTTTACGGAAAGCGGACCGACATTATAGTACCTAAACGTTACTATAATATTTTTTTGTGATCTAAGAAAGAGTTCATCTATTCACTGTCACGTATAGGTATAGGCTGACTGTACTTAACATTCCATGGACCTGCTAAGAATTTTTTTATTATTTTTTTAAAGTTGTGGACCTGTTGGAATCAAATTGCGAACCTATGTTTTTTTGAAAACAATAGAGTCTTGGACCTATGGGAATAATTCAACGAAATAAATTATAGGTACCTACCTGCCCACTTTTCTGACATTTGTAGCAATTAATGTGTTGGTTGAGATTTTTAGATCCTTGACTGTGTGTTCGAGTCAGAGTTCGACGTTCGAATCCTCGACGAAGGGGTTCTGAAGATGTTCAGACTAGCGCAGTTAGCAGTGGAATACCAGCAATTCTGCAGGCACTACCTCGATCGGAGCGTCTATGTGCTGAGAGAAGAAATCACTTCAATGGCACAGGTAACATTTGATTCAATTCAATTAAAATAAGAATTAGGAAGTTATCTAAATGAGTTGTGTTTTCTAGGAACTAGAAGTCACCAAGAAAAATTTGCATGAGAGAGAAGAAGAACTGAGGAAACTTAAAAAGCGATCCAAGCAATTTAAGACCCCACTTCCATATGGCAATGAGAACATAGCCACCATGATCTTGAAAAGTTTGTCAAACAAGGGCGATATATTCCCTTCCTCTTCGAATGCAGAATCCCAATACAATAAATGTCATTATTGTGAAAAGGTATTTCTAAATCAACTGTATCTACAAAGTCATTTTAACAGAAGACATGCAGATGTTATAGAAGTTCCTCAAAAAGATAAACAAGCCAATGAAACCAACAATGAGAACGTTAAAATGAACGCCGAAATTATGGAACTGAAAACTAAACTAAAAGATATGGAACAAATCATTAAGAACGCAAATGATCAAAAAAATAAGGAACCCGAAAATAATCCACCTGTAACTGTCGAAAACAAAAAAGAGGAACGTCATGTAAAAGATGCCGAGGTTTCAACGAATAATGAAGACTGCTTGTTGGATAAATTTGAGCAGTGGAAAAAAGAAGAGCACGAGAAGTATGACAAAGAAATACAAAATTTAAGATCTCAAATAATGGAAACCATCAACGCAATTAAAGATAAGCAAATACAACAACCAGAAAACAAGGATTCTAAAGTGATTGAACAGTTGCAAAGCACTATCGTTCAGCAAGGCGCTGAATTACTGGCTCTCAAACAGGAATTAAAAAATTCGGTACGTTTAGTAATACTTAGATAAATAAAAGTGTTGAAATTCTGTTTGTTTTGATACCTATCCATTATTGTTTCAGAAAATTGTTGCCACTGTTCAAGGGGATAATCAAACTAACAGAGAAGCAGAGGCTCAGATTGAGTTTTGGTCTAAACGCGCAGAAGCCCAGTCTAAACAATACGAGGCTTTGCTCCAGAAACTTAACGATGTAGCAAAAGACGCGAAGGAATCACGGGCATCAGCTGAAACTGAGAGAGAAAGAGCGGCTCAGTTACAAACATTGCTTCAGCAGAGTCTTCAGGGAAAATTATGTAAAACTGTACAAACTTCAACAGATGATATATCTGTAAGAATAATCATTTCCATTGCTATGCTTCGAGATATTCTAATTTTCTGACCTAAAATTATGATTTAATTTTCAGATTCCTAAAAAACAGGTCACAACTCCTAGAAACTCAAACTCTAATAACTTGAGAGATGTTACTAAAAAAACAAATAATAAATCTAAAATCACTGATCGCCAAACGCTCGAAAATCTACAAAAGAAGGCTCAAGAGCTGCTCAACATTGGTTCACTCAGTTCATCATCATCCGATGCCACTAGTGAGTCTGAAGAAAAGATGAAACCTCCGCCACCTAGGACCAGATACATAGAAGGTTCTCCAGACAGACCAAAGATCCAGAAAAGGGAAGATCATCCTATAGCCGTGCATTCAAACTATAACGGAAAGATTGAAGTCAACGCCAAGAAAAGGGTAAATACTGGAATCGTAAAAGACAACGACCCACACATCTTTACAAAAGCTGAAGTTGTCAAACTAAGAAACGAGAAGAATAAAGCTCATACAAAGAATGCTAAGGAGCACGTAAAAATTATTTCCGGAAGGTAAATCTTTGACTTTAAGGAATTCACATCTTTTAAAAGATACCTTCATTGTCTAATCTGCCTTTTTTGTAACAGCCCAGTGAGATTAGTTAGAGCCAAACTAACAGAAGAAGTAAATAATCGACTAGTGTCTCTTGGAGTGGACCCACTAAAGACGCGGTGTCCTCGAAAAATATTTCAAAGGCAACGAATGGAATTGCAGCAAATTAATGAAAACAAGGCCAAGGTATGAATCGTTTGCATTTTGTTACGTTGATACCTATATTATTATTATACATAAACCACTAATATTCAGGATATTAACTATATTACAGAAATCGCCATCTTACGAAAAAGTTAGATATGGTATCCTAGCTTACTTGGACGCTAACACTGAAAAGGTTGAAAAGAAAGTCGACGGAAATCATGAATATGTCTCCCCAAGTAAAATGCCAAAATCATTTCGGAGCATATCGTCTGTAATATCCAACGTTAAGACTAAGGCACTTTCTCTGGTCAAGTTAAATGATAGTAACAAAGAGAGACTAAGATCAATAAATGCAGATGTGACTAAAAAAGCTATGACTTTCCTCAAAAGTACTCCCTCTGACTCAGGGCACGAGACCCCAGAAAGTTCACACAGTCCTGACAAAATAAAACGGGAAGAGTCAGCAAATAATGTAAGAACTAGTAACAACACGTATAAATATATTAATGAAGATACAACAGAAACTAAAAGTAAAATGACACCAAAGAAAAGGACAAGGAAGCAGCCTAAAGACGAAGTACTTAATTATGAAAGTGAAGACGATTCTGATGTAAGTGAACACGATAATCACCATACAACAGCAGCTATGGTTTCCGAGAGTTCAAAATCTATAGAACATCTAATAAAGTCCCCAGCGAGACGACCTGCATCTGCTGATGTAAGTACTGTACACCCAGTACGCAAGTACACTGTAGAAAATGGTACTTTATTTATGCGAACACAATCTGCAACAAACCTATCTGAGAATGATACACACCCGATTGGCAATAGTAAAGTTATACACGATAAAGAAAATAGTAGCGAAGATATAGAGTCATTTTCTGACACGCCAATAAAGAAAATTCAATCTGTCGAGAATATTCAAAATATTAAACAAACAAAAGGTGTTCTCAAAAATGCATCTTCAACATCTTCTTTGAATAAGAAGAAAGTGTTATTTGACATGGAGGCTATACAGATGAAATCTGTGAGCGCGTCTCCGTCGCAGAGCCTCACTGAGAAAAGTGATGGCAACGAGAAGTATGAATTAGGACTCGTGAACCTTGATGGTGAGGAGTGGGATATTTCAAGGTGAGTTGTACCTACACTTTTCTATCTCAGGGAATTATAATTGTATCATACCTACCATTGTCATGAGATGAATTACGCATGTAATTTGTAGATAAACGATCATTTATTTGCCATTTTTTTTCTACATGAGTCCTGTAAAAAAATTCAATAATTACAATCTACATAATAAAAACATACCTTGTCCTCAGTCTTGAAAATGAACCATTGAAGAATGACACCAAGCTTCAGATTAACACACGCGCCAGCCCAAAAATAGCAGAATTGAAGAAAACAATTGAATCACAGTTGGCACGAAGGAACGACACGCCGTCTACTGCAATAGTCGGAGGTGTAGATATTCTCACCGGGCCTCGCCTTCTGGGGAAGGCTCCTAGCATTGGCGGTAGCAACACTAGCCTAGGCAGTTCTATACTAGATGATTCCGAAGCCATTCCTACTGTTAATCATAAAGCATTCGTTAAAACGAGGAATGTGACTAAAAAAGATGATAGTGACTTAGATATTTCAGAGTTTAGTATAGATGGGATAACTGTTAGTAATAAAAATGAATCATTTTAAGGAAAACATAAGAAAATTTTTAAGTTTTGATAAATAAGGATAAATAAATTATATATTTACTAAAATAGTAAATTACAGCAAATAAATAAGACGATGGAAACAAATTAGAACTAGTATTTATAATAGCAACAATCGAGCTAACTGCAGGCTGTTGTAATAAATCTACAGATAGCTCAATTGACCCATAACAACAACATTATATATTAATAAATAAACATAAGCAGACAAGCACGAGGGACGTACCTTCTTCCTTTCCTCGCTTACATGGCGCGAGTAGTCATGAAGGCTACTAGCGATACTGTGTGATAAAATGTGCAAAGACATGTCACCACCCCAACTCTTCCCGTGGGTGTCGTAAGAGGCGACTAAGGGAAATACACCGGAGGGCGGGCAGCAGCGCCCTCTGCAGAACTACTCCACTGAACTGCGATCCCCAACCCGCATGCCCAGCGTGGGGATTATGGGTACCCCCTAATGAAAGCTGAAGACAGGGCGCTATCGCGCTCATTAGGGGAGGCCTATGTCCAGCAGTGAACTAGTACAGGCTGATGATGTCTTGGAATATTATGCGACTAGCGGTCCGCCCCGGCTTCGCACGGGTATTAAACAAACATTTCAGAAATTATACACACTAAAACGATGGGTATCACAGTTTTCATACGGATCTTTACTTTTTTTAACAGCATTGGGGTTTTTGACATTGACTCGACATTCCAAAACTGACACTGGCCGTAGAGAAAAAGCAAGCAAGCACCGTGCGTGTATACAACCTCTTTTTCTATTATGACGCGCCATAATAGAAAAAGAGGTTGAATATACAGCCCACGGTTCAATTATTGAATTTTTCATGCGGATCCCTAACTTTTTTGAAAATATTATATAGCCTATGTTCATCACGGAAAATTAAGGATTCTAATGGTGAAAGAATTTTTTAACTCGGTCCAGTGTAGTTTCGGAGCCTATTCAATTCAAACAAACAATCAAATCTTTCCTCTTTATTAGTATATATATAGATAACTAGCATGTAAGCTGGGAAGGGTAAGAATTTTAGCTTCTAAGCGTTGACAAGATCCGAGTCAGTTCGACCTTTTTCAAAATATATCAAAAAGTGTAAAATCTGTCGAAATTTCAAAAACTGTATTGGAATGTACAAGCCAATACCTTTCATTTGATACCCAACTCGGTGGGGTAGTCAGCCCTTCAGAAATTTTTCCTGCCCTTTTTTGACCATATTTCAAAAACTATTATTTTTACAGACTTCTCTATATTTTTCCTGCAAAATATAGATCCATATCTACAAACACTTGGTACATATCACGTCGATCGCTCTGCAATCTTTGGAGACAGGGGGGGGAACGGTAATTTTTTTGACCATTTTCAAAATATTTTAAAAAGTATAAAATCTACCAAAATTTCAAAAACTATTTTGAAATCTACAAACGTGTACCTTTCATTTGATACCACTTTCGACTTTGTACGTTCCATTTAAAAGTTCGATTTCAAAATTTGTATGAAAAATCTTCATTTTGATTTTTCATTTATTTTTCTATAAATATGTGCGGGCGCACGAAATATATTATTATTACAAATTTCAAGTCAATAGCTGCAGTAGTTTATGAGATATTAAGGATTCAAAACACAAAACAGACCCAAAGCGATTCCATAAGGGTTTTGCAACCGATGGCAAAACCCTAAAAGGAAAAATACGAGTTAAGGTACTTATTACGTTATATTATTATACACACATCGGACTCATCTGACCCTTGCTGGCCATTTTGACGAAGGCAGAGGTGGAAGAAAACAAGTATCGTCGAGTGTAACTCGCTTACAGTAGGGCATGCAAACCGATAATCGATAATCGATAAATTATCGGTAATCGGCACATTTATGTCGGCGATAATTATCGAAAAAATCGATAAAATATCGATAAAAGATAAATCCTTAAATAATCATTATCAAAACCATTCCCATCACGGCGCCTCAATCGCGAGTGTTTAAAATTACCCGCGCAAATGCCGCGTAAGTAACACTAATCGAAATAATATTATATTTATACCTAAATGGAGGATTTTGTTTTTTTGTAAGTAAGAAAGTTATTCGATAAGTAACACTAATCGAAATAATATTATGTTTACCTATAGTTTATACCTAAATGGAGGATTTTGTTTTTTTGTAAGTAAGAAAATATTTCATTTAATTTTGTTCTATTCACAAATATCTATACTTATTATAATCATGAGCCCTTAAATGGCTAGCTAAACGCACTCAAAAGGACAGACACAAGATCAAAATCAATTGTAGATTGCCACAATACTCTACAAAATTTTTCTCAACATAGCAAAGTCTGCATAGAATGGACAGAGAGTCGATCCTGTCCAGGCAACATAAATGCAGATAGACTAGCAAAGGAAGGAGCGAGACGGACCCCCACACAACAAGATATCAGTCTCTCGAACCCGCCCACAGCTGAAGTCAAAAACAGACTAAAACTAAACTCAGAAAAAGAACATCTCAAATTATGGGAACAGCGAAAAGACTGTAAGCATACTAAATCAATATTTCACTCAAAAGATAGGAAAACCACAAACACGATGCTCAAGATGAGCCGCGAGGACTTAAGAATGATGGTGGGCATCATCACAGGTCACTGCGAACTGAACCATCATCTTTTCAAGACTGGCGCCACTGACAGCAGCCTGTAGGTACCGTGGCTGCTTCCAGGAAGAGGAGACTGTGGAACACGTTGTACGAGGGCGGTACTGAAAATTTCGGGAATCAAGGAAGTGACACAACATTACAATTTAAAAATGTATTTATTGCTTTTTGAAGTATTCTCCGCGAAATTTGACACATTTTTCCATACGATGGAACCAATTATTGAAGCAACCATTCCATTCGGAAGTTGGGTCTCCAAAATGGCCGTTTTGTAGGCGTCCACAGCTTCTTCAGGTGAAGAAAACCTCTGACCACGCAATTTGGTTTTTTGTTTCGGGTTTGTACGCGTATATCTAGGTTTCGTCACCTGATACGATGTTGTATACAGCATTTGAGGGTCCTGTGTGGAATCGTTCGAGAGTTCTGACGCACCAAGTAAAGCGAGCCACTTTTTGCTCTTCACAGAGCGAATGCGGCATCCATCGGGAAAACAACTTTTTTACACCTAATTGTTCATGTAATATTATTTGTATTTGACTCATACCAATGTCTAAAGTTGCCTGAATTTCGCGATATGTCACATGTCGGTCTTCCTCAATCAGCTTACGCACAGCATCAACGTTTTTTTGGGTGACTGCAGTTTTTGGACGACCTTGACGGGGATCATCACTGAGCTTGACACGTCCACGTTGACATTCAGCAAACCAGCGATAAATTGTGGTTTTGGATGGGGCTTCATCACCAAATGCAGAAATCATCCGGTCAACACACTGTTTTTGAGTTAAACCACTTCGAAAGTCACAATAAATCATCGCTTTTGAATGTTCTCGAGTCAATTCCATTTTCTCAATGACTAAACAAGTTTGACGAAACCTTGTGTCAAGACCGAAATTTTTTTTTAAAATAAATAAATGGTATTAGGTTTTTAAAACCAAGGAGTTTTCAATTAAAAAGATTTTAATATGACAGAAACAGTGGAAATATTCCATTCCCGATACTTTTAGTGCAGCCCTCGTAGTACACTGCACAGCCACAGAGGAGGCCAGACGGAAAACGGGTTTGATGAGTATCATTGAGGCATCAACCCTATCCAATTCCACACACACCCACAGAAAAGCTGATTCGAAGCTGTCAATCACCAAAGGTCCTGCTCCGGTACTTTAAGGAGCTGGGCTGGTTAGGTTAGGTTTGCCTGTAAAGGCAGGGGGATAATGCACAAAACACTCCCATGCGAGATGTCAGTGCAGATCTCAGTTCCCCCACTTAGAATAAAATTAGAATTAGATGGCTCGCTAGACCGAACTTGTTCTTAAGTGCTGTACGTATGTAATAAAACCTAAATTCTTGAGTAAATAATGAGTTATCATTATTTTTATCCATCACTTAAATAATAATGTAAAATTTTTAAACAATTTAAGTTGTTTTCCATATTATTACCGGTACATTCAATCTTTGAAACTTTAATGACCGAAAGCTATAAGGAAAAACATTTAATAACTAAATACAATATAACTATATAGATAGATTAATAGTACGTAATACATAAATCTTGCTAAGTGCAGCAGATTGGATAAATAGAGCAGTTAAATTAGAAACCGAAACGTAAAGATATTTTTCCTTTACCAAAACCGATAATTCTCGATATTTATCGATAAATAGAGCGATAAATATCGAATTATCGATTATCGAAAAGTTTCGATAATTGCATGCCCTATTACAGAGGGTCTTGAATATTGTCGATTATGTATACCGTTATCTGTGCCGGTACTTATATTACAGGCATGGACATATGGTTCATGAGTACAGGTACCAGTTAGGTACTTTACAGGTTAGCCTATGGATGGAGTAGGTACCCTACTGAAATTTTATTTCCACCCTTCCAATAAGTACATATGAAAGGTGGGTGGGACATCTTCAATAACTGTTCTGAAATGCCGAAATCTATGGATCTACGGAAATAGAGAGGGTAGGGGAGAATGGTAAATGTTTTGACCATTTTCACGATATTTTCGAAAAGCATAAAACATAATGTATTTGACATGTAATCCATAATTTAATCTTAAAACACATTTCTCACATAACAATAGCTTAAAACATCACATCAGCGTCACTGAACTGTCCATTTCTGTACTTTGTTAAGTTCTGCGTCAATCGCGGGTGTTTACCTAAAATAAAAAGGAAAGCAATTAAAGCAAATAGTTAAAATAACATTCAAAACATATATAGTATAAATATATAAATAATGCCGGACAATCCACATAGCATCATCTAGCTCAAGCCCAAGCCCCAAACTAAGCAGAGTTTGTGTTATGGGTACTAGATGACCGATATACATACATAATACAATATTATTTTATTACATAGATAGATATTTTTTATTATACATAGAAAACGACCAGAATACCCTCACAAAATATCTGCAGATCGTACAAATATTTGTCCCGAGGCGGGAATCGAACCCGCAACCTTTGCGTCGTCGCAGGCGGACCTTGGCCCACCGTGCCAGAGGTCCTCGTATAATTATAAATTCAGAATGTATCAACTTTAGGTCTTTGGCAAGGAATAAAGAAGAAAACAGGTCAGTGAAGATCTTTGAACCATAGACAACAGTAACAATCACTAGACCACAAGCTAATTTGAGAATCAGAGGACACACTGGCAGTAAGTTTGTTTACTAACTTTCTGGATCGTACTTGATGCTAACTTTTGATGTATTACGAAAAATATAACTATGAATGTGGGAGCTCTTGAATGAATCATTGGCACCGGTAGGAATAAAGTACTAGGTACAAAATCGAAGGAATAGGATGGGGAAGTCTCTTACCAAATGATATTCCAACAGCTGGTATAATGCATGCAGAAGGAAGACCCTCAGCCCTCAACCTCTTCCGTATGCCTCAGCATGCTCTAAAATACAGACAACAAAAATTCACAAAATTGACAGTAAAAAATACCTTAAAAATAAATTAAATAAACTTCAGAAAGAGCCTCTTGTGTAATCATAGGTAGATCAGAGTAGGTAAGTGAAAATCATCATAACAGATCGATTAATTTCTAACAGAGATTTATCTTGCACTTATAAATTCTATAGCAATAATATATTAGACTAGCGGCCCGCCCCGGCTTCGCACGGGTATTAAATAAAAATTTCAGAAATTATACACACTAAAACGATGGCTTTCACAGTTTTCATACGGATCTTTACTTTTTTTAACAGCATTGGGGTTTTTGACATTGACTCGACATTCCAAAACTGACACTGGCCGTAGAGAAAAAGCAAGCACCGTGCGCTATACAACCTCTTTTTCTATTCTGACGCGCCATAATAGAAAAAGAGGTTGAATATACAGCCCACGGTTCAATTATTGAATTTTTCATGCGGATCCCTAACTTTTTTGAAAATATTATATAGCCTATGTTCATCACGGAAAATTAAGGATTCTAATGGTGAAAGAATTTTTTAACTCGGTCCAGTAGTTTCGGAGCCTATTCAATTCAAACAAACAAACAAACATACAAACAATCAAATCTTTCCTCTTTATAATATTAGTATAGATATAAAAGCGAGGGAATAGGGTGGTCTCTTACCATATGATTTTTTGACAGCTGGTTAGGTGGATGCAGGAAGACGATCAGCCATCATATTGCATGCCCATCTAAAAAATACAGACAACTAAACTTCATAAAATGCACAGTGAAAAATACCTTGGACAGATATTATTTATGCTTCAGAAAGAGCCTCTTGTGTAATCATAGGTACATCAGAGTAGGTAAGTGAAAATCATCATGATAGATTTATATTTCCTATCAGTTTTGTAGAAACGTAATGTTCAATTTACTTACTGGTTTGATTTCAACAAAGAGTTTATATCTCCATCAGTCATCGGGGATGGGGGTGGATCTGAAATATTTATTACAGTTAATAAATTTCCTCACAAAAAAAATTTACAGAAATAAATGACTTGTACATACCTTGTGATCCTTTAATAGTAACTAATGCCTAAATAGTAGCCCATTTGCATCAAGTACCAATAATTGCAATTATTCAACTAAGTTTAGCAAGTGGTAAAATTACAGTACATGATGCAAATCAGGCTCACTTATGTAAGGAATGTTTGTTAATAAGAATTGACGCTGCAATGATTTTTATATGTTTTATTAGGGATAATATGTTTACGCCTCCTTCTTGGTGTCGGTCTTGCCACCACGAATTCTTCCAGTCCTGCGGGCGGCGATAAGACCGACCTTGCGACCAGCTGATGTTCCTCTCTTGACAGTTGAAGCCTTACCTGTGGACCAACATGAATATTTTAAGGATGTTTAGAAGACTGAAATGTATTGGATAGTAGGATGAAAGTCATCAGACACACTTTATTAACATGTATTTGAAGATATAAATGAAATGTTTTTTGTTATAATTATATTATATATACATACAGAAGCAAACATACAATTTAAGAACTTCTCATGGCTATTGGGCCGTAAATCACGACTCTCTCTTAACAATAAGCTACTTGTCTACAAGGCTATAATAAAACCCATCTGGACCTACGGAATCGAACTCTGGGGATCGGCCAGCAACTCCAACCTAGAGATACTACAGCGTTTCCAAAATTTGCCATTAAGAATGGTTTCCAGCGCACACTGGTTTGTTAGAAACTCTGAGATACATGAATACTTGGAAAAACACACAAATCACAGCAAAAAATATAAAAATAGACTGCATGAACACATCAACTCATTAGCTAAAGACCTTCTACAGGACAAAGACCACATAAAACGCCTTAAAAGATGGCACATACTCGAACTTGACCAAAGGAACTGAAGTGTTCAAATCTTACAATGGTGCTTTTCACTGGAACTACACCTAAACCTTCCACTCCAGACCACATCTAATTATGGCTACACAGCCGATTGTAGATACATAATGGAAAAAAAAAAAAAAAAAAAATTATATTATATTGCAACATAAAAACGGCTTAAAAAATCATTTTAATAAGTAATTTTTAGCATTTGTAACTATACATACATATTTCTACTTCCTTAATTTAGATGGCATGGTAATAGAATTAAAACTTCTCTAATGGTAAGTCCTAATCCATAAATAGCAACTGTTCCAATCTGTAAGTCCTAATCTAAGTCTAAGTTCTAATCTTAATGACAGTATCTCTTCCTTTCCAAACCATGAGACAACAACAGCAAGGTACTCACCAATATGTTGGTGGTTACCACCTCCGTGAGGATGCTCCACAGGGTTCATGGCAACACCTCGTACAATTGGCCAGCAGTTACGCTTAACCTTGTACTTATGGTACGCACGACCAGCCTTTAGGATGGGCTTGTCAATACGTCCACCACCAGCAACAATACCTGAGAAATTGCATGATGTTGTAGAATAATAAATAAACACAATGCAATAAATAATAGGAAGTTTTCTTCAGAAAGAGCCTCTTGTGTAATCAGAGATCAGAGTAGGTAAGTGAAAATCATCATGTTTGACTGATTTTTCTTAGTCTCATTTGTGTTTGTTTTTTAGTCTGTTTCGTAAGGGTTTTACTGATTATGATTTTACAAATCGTAATCAGGTTTTCATTGAGTTTCACATTCAGTTATAATTAATAGCCATATTTATAAAAGAACTACAAACACTCCAGACCTTACTATATACTACTGGCTGAACTTTTGCATTTATGTACTAGATTTAGAATAACACAGAAACCTTTTCAACCAGGAGAAACATAATAAGATGCAAGCAAAAGGCAATAAAAATATTCGTTCATTTATATACCTAAACAAATTATCTTCATTCCAGTACTTACCAACCATGCCTCTGTTACTTGAGGGCAGGACTTTTTTGGCGCCAGATGGCAGCTTGACCCTAGTGCGCTTGGCATCAGGATTGTGTCCAATAACTGTGGCGAAGTTACCAGAGACGCGCGCAAGCCGGCCGCGGTCACCCATCTTCTCTTCCAAGTTGCACACAATGGTACCCTCAGGCATGGATCCAACGGGCATTACATTTCCTAAAAATTATTACACCATAATTTATGGAAGAAATTTATAACATTGATTGAGTATGTGAAGACGAAGCTGGAGCCATATAACCACAATATTACTTACCAACTTCAAGGGTGGCCTTCTTTCCACAGTAAACAAACTGTCCAGTGTAGAGACCCTCAGGGGCAATAAAGAGCTCTTTGCGAGTCTTGAACTTGTAAGGGTCACGGAAGTGCACTACGGCCAAGGGAGCACCTCTGCCAGGGTCGTGGATGATGTCCTAAAACATTCGGCTGTGTTTAAACTCTGCATTACAAAGTTTTTACAGTGGCCTTGCAATAATTTATAAAACATGGAAAATTAGAGGGCGTAGGAATCTACGCTCCCATAAACCCAAAACAAAACGTGAAATGGGTATTGTTATTGTAAGTTGAGGTTATGTTTGAGACGACATACTTTTACGACACCCTTGATGTATCCATGACGCTCAGCATAATCCAAAGAGCGAAGCTTGGGGGCTCCTTTCCTTTTCTTGGTGTGAGAAACGAACACAGAACCGGCACCCTTACGTTGAGCACGAATTACCCGACCCATGGTTACGATCCGTCACTGAAATATTGAAAGCAGAACGATTCAAAATCTTCATTCGTCGGAAATAGTAGTACATTGCAGTCACGTATTTTATCATTTGCATCATGAAATTTAACAAAACCATCAAGATATAGTTCGATTGAAATAAAACCAGAAATTTCACGTACATTTTCAAGACGGTCACTTTTGAAAGAACTTGACGGTGTTGCCAATTTCAAAACTTTGAATCTTGACATTGACATAATATTTTCGACTTGTCAATGTGTTACCAAATGAAATAAAAATACCTGACACGACTTCTAGAATTCTAGAATCTCAAAGTCTAGATTAATTAAATTAAAATAATTTTGATTTGGTGTCTGCGATTGATTGTACCTCTATTACAGACAGTCTTGATGCTCTTACTTCTTTGCATGTCATAGTAGTTAGTTTGCTTTTAACTTAATGCATTATCTGCCTGGCCGTGAAGTAGAACTTGTAGAAAGACATTTGCGGCAACGAAAGTGTTGATTTAGGCTCAACAACATTAACAATATTGCCATAAACGAACTCAAGTCATCACCGAAGGATCACTTATGCTGCCTGGTCAACACACTGGAGATTTCTTCAACGTTTATAACGAGAGCCTTGACGAGAACCTGAACGACCGAAACCACAGAACACTGATATCCTAACGCCCCGCGCCGCCGCCGCCGCCCCGCCACCATTTGTGTCATTTTATCATCATCAAAACCATGTCATACCCAAGTCCAAGTCATACAGCTACCGTACCTACCCACCTCCCACTTAACATAATTTAACATGACAGGTTCTGTGATTGATCATGACAGAAAGGAAAGACTCAGACAGTGACTCAGAATGTGATGATGATGCAGGCAGATAAATGATGTTAATGTTTTACAGAGCCTCAGTACCTATATAGTAGAGCTCCTAAAAATTTTTAACGTGGTCATTTTTGAACTTTTGAACCGGTAAAAACAAAATTTATGTAACATAAGTAACCTTTTTTCATATTATATTTGTTATGCGGGAAATAAAGAGTTTGAAATCTTTGCATTGAGATGATAACATAAAAAGATTAGTACTTTATAGCTTATTACATTACATAAACTTTGTACAATGTAAACACGTAAACACGTTACAAATTATAGTATGTAGGTACCTACCTACAATACAACATCGTAGGTCACGTTGTTGGAGCGTTGTTTTGTTGGCTATTGGTCACGTTGCATGTAGCGTGGACGAGACTCGTCTCAGTCTCACTGACATTCTATTTTTCAAAGTAAGTTGGTACATCTATGATGTACAATGCTATGTAAATCTTACAAAAGGATTCATGGTATCTTGTGGTGTTAAAATAGAGATCATAACTACATTTTAGAAATAATAATCTTGAATACGAGACAACTAATTTACTCTAGTGTATCGGAGACCATTTCAAAAAAGGTGTTAACCATTAAATTTCATTGGATTTGTATTAATGTACCTATTGGATTAGTCATTTTCTTGCGGTAAGTCCTAAAAGTAGACAATATTTTAAGAGGCCTAAATAAAACCTTCATAGTTTAGGTGGAATCTCTTCTAATTTTGAATCTTAATATGTAATTAAATTAGACCTACCCTAGTGTGTTCCGCTGCAATGGGACAAGGAGCTCATTCTGAAATAATTAAAAAATTGGAGATTAGTTATACCTACTACCTGATAGGTAGGATAGGCATCAATCCCTCACTTGAGAGACAACAAACAAGGCACAATACAGTCCCCTGCTAGGTATCAGTGCAGATTCCAGGTCCCCGCAGGTCCCTCAAAAAATCTGCATTCACAGAATTTTGAAAAATTACTTGTCTTATCAGTTACTTAAAAATTTATGAACATGATTGTTTAGTTCAGCTGGGTATCTCTTCCTTTGTATTTTGTATTAGAATGTTTGATGAAACATTGAAGAAATTGAAGAAAAATTCAAACAAATTTCAAGCAGCGTACAAAAGTTCATTTCAAACTCATATTCCCAAAACATTTTGTTGCTTCTTATGTAGTAGATTAGTTACAGCAAGTTTCAGTTAGCTCAATTCTAAATACTTACTCTCTTATTTGTTTCTATTATGATGCTGTGTTAATTGACCAGCATTTATTTATAAATAATAATTAGTAATGTGAAACATCTAGCATTTATTTATTTTTCTTGTTATTATTATTAATTTACTTTGTTAATACTTTCATATCCCGTGACCCACATGTACATCCATAACCTGCATGCGTGTGGCATCGTGGATGCTGGGCAAAGTATAATAATAGCGAAGTGTCTATATCTCTTTCAATGAAATAGCACCCCTCTACCTTCGAAAATAAGTTGAAAGACCATTTTTAAAAATATATTCATAGACTTCTCTATAAGTATATTTTTTCTGTAAATTGTAGATTTATATAGATTCTACAAATGCCTTGTACATTTCATATGAATTGCTCTGTGAAACAGTATGAAACATACCGAAATTTCAAAAACAGTTTTAAGATGTGCAATCCGTGCAACCTTTCATTTGAGACTGATTTTTTACGTAGGTATCTTCTCATCTATACCTACTAATATTATAAAGAGGAAAGATTTGATTGTTTGTTTTTTTTAATTGAATAGGCTACGAAACTACTGTTGATTTAAAAATTCTTTCACTATTAGAATCCTAAATTTTCCGTGCTAAACATAGACGATAGTATATTTTCAAAAAAATTAGGGTTCCGCAAGAAAAATATTTTTTTTGTTAAATAGATATCCGTAAGAAGCCGGGGCGGACCGCTAATATTGAAATATTTCTTTACATCTAGGCTGGAAGAGATCCTATTGAGCGATAAGGCCGCCCATTGTATTCGTCTTATGTAATGTCTGTTGCTATTTTCTTTGTCTGGTGTACAATAAAGCAATTTTGTATTGTATTGTATCTATATCTATATCTATACTAATATTATAAAGAGGAAAGATTTGATTGTTTGTTTGTTTGTATGTTTGTTTGTTTGTTTGTTTGTTTGTTTGAATTGAATAGGCTCCGAAACTACTGGACCGAGTTAAAAAATTCTTTCACCATTAGAATCCTTAATTTTCCGTGATGAACATAGGCTATATAATATTTTCAAAAAAGTTAGGGATCCGCATGAAAAATTCAATAATTGAACCGTGGGCTGTATATTCAACCTCTTTTTCTATTATGGCGCGTCAGAATAGAAAAAGAGGTTGTATAGCGCACGGTGCTTGCTTTTTCTCTACGGCCAGTGTCAGTTTTGGAATGTCGAGTCAATGTCAAAAACCCCAATGCTGTTAAAAAAAGTAAAGATCCGTATGAAAACTGTGAAACCCATCGTTTTAGTGTGTATAATTTCTGAAATTTTTGTTTAATACCCGTGCGAAGCCGGGGCGGGCCGCTAGTCTTTTATAATTTATTATAGATTGTACCGACAAAGCGAGACTTTTTTGAAGGTTTCGAAACCAATGTAGAAACCCTTAAAATAATCATGAAACTTTTCAGCCAGTAGGTACAAAGAAATTGTGATGTCGAAATTTTTTGTGACTAACAAGGTTAAAAAGGGTTTGAAATTAAAGGTCGATTGTTCACAAAAAGTTCAAGTTTTTTTAAATATCTGTAGGTTTTTTCACTTTTTACCATTCCCCTAAATCCGAATTATGCAGAACGATACACAGGTAGTACTTATGTATTTTACAGAAAAATATAGATCTCTAAAAAAACCGTTGAAAATAGTTAAGACTTCAATTGTTTCATATTTTTTTTAATATCTACCCTATCTCCAAAGTAATTAAGTATTTGTATATTATATACGTATAACTTTGTTTACTAATAAAGTACTATATACCTTATTATTCTGTGACATAATTCATGAAAGTTCGAAACCCTCGGTGCGCGTGTTAGTATCACACGCGCCTGTACAATGTAACTACATTCAAATTGACGGATCTTTTTTTATTTGATAGGCATTAAGTAATTGCAAGTTAATCTCATAAAAATTACTGAAGATCTGATTAGCATCTTCGGCGTGAGCAGAACAGATCTTCAAAATGAGTTTATGCTTGTGTGATCTGCTGCTACCTACGAGACTAGGTATAGCTCCTGTGATATGATAAGGAATTGTGTTTTTGTACAAAACCAAAAAATATTTTTCTTCTTATGTCATTTTTTAAAGCACTCAAGGCCCCTTAAATAACACTAGTCACTTAAATAACACTATCTTTCACACCACCATCTCTCCAGACCAAATGATGCAAGAATAGTGTGAACTTTTACTTACCTATAAAGGCTTTGAATCAGAAAAATCTCAAACATTGATAATAGGTACATGCTTTAGTGTGTTTGCTAAGCAGATTAGGAAATCGCCTTAGCTATGCAACAACCTAAATAACAAATTGCACATGGCGTCTCATATAGACATGAAATAGGTAGGTACCAACTTTTAGCAGGGACTTCGAGCAACTTCGACGCTTTTACGAAATTGCCGCTTTCTTTCTATTGAAAAACTTTGACATTTGTACAGATTCTCTGCAAGAAATTTGTTAACAAACAAATTTCGTCAGTTTTCAGCATGGTTAGCAATGTGACTGGTTATTTTTCCGCCGTCTTTGGCATTGGCATTGCGCGAAGGGTTGCGCGTGCTTACAGGGTGGAAATAAATAGTCGCGTGGCGTTGACCTAAGCGGGGTACGTGTTTTAGTTCATCATATTTCACTCCGAGCCGAGCATCAGAGCTTGGTGGTCCATTCAATGAAATCGGTAACCGACATTTCTTAAATTAATAAAACATTAACAAATCAACTTGTTCATTAAAATTATCTATCCATAATAATTCATCGAAACCTAAATTAAATCTTGGATATTAAATAATAGCTGGTACAGATTTTGCTCTCAGTACGTTAATGTAGGTTTGTGTTTACAGCAGAATATAAAATGGGGGTGATAACTTGAAGTGATGTCTGCTGCCGCGAAGACCCTAACGGCGAGGAGTGTCCGCACTCCGGCCTCGCCGTCCATCCCGCTGTCGGCGCCTCCGCCCCACGCCCCGCCGCACGCGCCGCTCCACCACACCGTGCATTGGTTCCGCAAAGGACTGCGTCTCCACGACAACCCATCCTTGAGGGAAAGCCTCGTTAACGCAGCTACCTTCCGCTGTGTCTTTGTGATCGACCCGTGGTTTGCTAACTCTTCTAACGTAGGAATCAACAAATGGAGGTTTGTGAAGTTCAGATAAATCTTCCTCCAGCTCCAGCAGCATTAACACCCAAGACTGGTATGTCAAAAATCCTTTGCGTCATAGGTATGTAATGTACTAAACTTATTCTAAAAAGAATCTTGTGTGTGTCTATGTCTACAGAAAACCCCCCGGCAGCGGCTAATTTCAGACGGAATTAAGGATGGTTTTCTACCTTTAAGAAAAATAACTTTTGTCTTGGGTGTTCTAGCTAATTGTGCGTGGGATTCATTAAAAAAACATCGTAATTCATGATAGGTCTCATTACATCATCTATTGAGACTAATGATTCCCTTTGTAGGTACCTATACCGTGTCGTTCGTGGTTGATAAGACCTACAAATCCTTTGATTTATATTATCTTTGTTACATTTAACCCACACGTTACCTACCTACATTGTTAAAGTTTTCATACTTTTTAAAAATATTCTTTAGTCTATGTTCATCAGGCATAATGTAGGATTCTAATGGTGAAATAATTTTTCAAATCTGTCCAGTAGTTTCGGAGTTTATTCTATCTTCCATCCAAACAAACAATAAATTCTATCCTCTTTATAATAATAGTACAGACAATATTGATTACATTACGATCAACGGAAGAATCGATGTTGTTTCATGTAAAACCTCTTGTAAAGTGATGTCATGCAATCCGACATCCGTATGAATGAGCTTGTAACCTAAGCTATAGAACCTTTTTCTTTTAAAAAGGTTCTATAACTTTTAACTAGGACCTCATTGAAAATAGTAATGTACCTTTGTTGTTTCTAGATTCCTACTTCAATGCCTCGAGGATCTCGACAACAGTCTGAGAGAACTGGGCTCCCGCCTGTTCGTAATCCGCGGCCAGCCGGCAGACGCCCTGCCGAAGCTGTTCAAAGAATGGGGCACCACCTTACTCTCGTTCGAAGAAGACCCGGAGCCCTACGGCAGAGTCCGAGACCACAACATTATGATGAAGTGCCGTGAAGTTGGAATCAAGTGCATCTCTCGAGTCTCGCACACCCTGTATAAGTTGGACGAGTAAGTTTATCTATTTTCAGGGTGTTCTGGTCGTTTTCTATGTATGATAAACAAATATTTATCTACGTATTATGTAGTAATTATGTATATCAGTCATCTAGTACTCATAGCACAAGCTCTGCTTAGCTCGGGGCTAGATGATGCTATATGGATTGTCCAGCATTATTTATTTACTACATTCTGCGGCGGTCTTCGGCAAAACAGCATAGATAATAGCATAAGTAATTGAAGTAACTAAGTGGTTAAAGACATTTATATCTCAAAATCACTTGCGACTGGTATTGATATGGGTCGGTTGAGCTACTTGTAGACTGTCAGCAACAGTCAGCAGTTAGCTCAATTGTTTCAACCATACCAGTTCTTATTTGGTTCTGTTCTCACTAGGTACACAGTATAAAACAAAGTCGCTTCCCGCTGAGTGCTTAGTAGGTATCGGCATTGCACCCGTGCGAAGACAGAGCAGGTCGCTAGTTCAAAATAAATTGACTTGATAGACATTTCTTGACAGATATTGACAGATATTTCTTCAGTAGGTACATTATGTACTTTTAGAAACTAATTTATATTTAATTATCACATGAATTAGTTCTCCAATCGATACAATTGTTCCGCAAAATATCCATTACACATACACATTACATACAGGGTATTCAAGCTTTCAATCCGTTTTATAATGAAAACCTACCACGGATAGACGCGGAAATGTACCTAATTTTCCTTACGTAACTAGTAACCTTTACCAAGTTGTTTATTTATGTTTCGTAGGAAATTCTATGCACATGTCTTTGCACGAGTTGTTCATCGAAGTAATCTTGATATTAGAGTTAGGAAAATTACTTTCTAAGTACATAGGTACATCTTTTTAAAAATTTCCCATTTCTCAATCTTGGTCACAGAATATTATTCCGTTACTCAAACATTTTACTAAGAAAGTATCAGAATTTTTTCTACAATGGGACACAGAAACGAGATACAATAATACCTACGTACGAGAGATAAGCAGGCCAGGCAGCTTTTGTTTAAAAATTGATATTAAAACACTCAAGTTTTGTTCTAAGTATTACTTAAAGACTCAACTTTTTCTGTTCAATTTACAAAGAACAAGTATTTTATTAAAATATTTATTTTTGAAAATGGAACTGAAAGCGCCTCGTTAATTGCCGGATGATTATAAGAAGGACAATCCACACAGCAACATCTAAGCATAACTTGTGTTATAGATGACTAGATTATGTTTAAAGTTTTATACATTAGCAACAGTAACTCGGTCTTTTCATTCGTTCCTCATCCGCCCTCGCTACGCCCGGCGTAAAACTACTTCGGATCAAATGGGCTATCTCCTATTATAGTTATACATAAACTTACTTATTTTCGTTGCGGTTTCGATTCCCGCCTCGGGACCAATGTTTGTACGATCTGCAGATATTTGTTCAGGGTGTTCTGATCGTTTTATATGTGTAGTAAAAATATCTATCAATGTAATAATATTGTATTATGTGTATCACTCATCTATAACATAACTCTGCTTAGCTTGGGGCTAGGTGATGCTTTGTGGATTGTCCAGCATTATTTCTTTATTAATTTTAATATTTACTATTAAAAGACTGGATCGTGGAACCACATACTAATAAAAATCTCACTAATAGAATAATCGAGCTCAACGGCGGCAAAGCGCCGCTAACGTACCACCAGTTCCAAGCTCTGATCGCGAGCATGCCGGCGCCGCCGCCCGCCGAGCCGGCCATCACCGCTAAGACCCTCAACGGAGCGATCACTCCCATTTACAACGATCACGACGAGAGGTTCGGAGTACCTACGCTTGAAGAACTTGGTGAGTTCAGAATTTGTATTTTTTTATCATTATACATATTAAAAAATTAAGAACTTTCCGGTAGTTAGTTAGAACGCAACGAGCAGAGTTTCGCGCGACAATTCTTCAACGCACAATCGCGAACAACATTCAAATTCACATTTACCTGAGTTTATTCTGAGGTAAAAACTCACTCACCAGTGCTAAAACCCTCGTTTGTGGTATGCAAGTTTAGGTTCCGTTGTCTATGAATGATGCTACCAATTCTTATAGAATAAGGTTATGTAGCGAAGCAGGTGCTAACCACTGTTTCTTTCTAGGCTTTGACACGGACAACCTAGCTCCGGCGGTCTGGAACGGGGGGGAGAGCGAAGCGTTGGCGCGACTGGAGCGCCACCTCGAGAGAAAGGCGTGGGTCGCGTGCTTCGGACGGCCCAAGATGACGCCGCAGTCCCTGCTCGCCAGTCAGACTGGACTGTCGCCCTATTTGAGGTGAGGTGAAGCTTAATTTTCGCCGTGTGGTGCCGGCATAGAATTTCACCACCCTCTCTCTTCCCGTGGGTGTCGTAAGAGGCGACTAATGCAGACACCGGTGGACGGCAGCAGCGCCCTCTGCAGAACAACTCCACCGAACTGCGATCCCCAACCCGCATGCCCGTGGGGATTATGGGCAATAACCCCCAAATGATAAGTAATGCCATCTATGGTGCTCATTAGGGGAGGCCTAAAGGTCCAGCAGTGGATTACTAAAGGTTGATGATGAAGGTTCATTTTGGCATGAAAGGTTTTAGTTTTAACCCCTGTAATCATGATGTTTATATAAACTTGTATTAGTTCAATTCGCGTGTTCGGAGTCTGTTATGAAATCTTGGAAGTTTAGTTTGACCCACATTCCGATTTCCTTGTGGTGCTTGTTTAATTAGTTTTGATAAGTTGTTATGAACTCTTATACTGAATCTGTTAAGGAGCACAGGACTTACAATTAGATTCTAAAAAGTCTTATAAAAAACTATTACTTACTTTAAAATTTTCCAAGTCTTTTCTAATGTTTTTGTGAAATTATCTTGTGGTAAAAGCTGACGTAAACTAAACATGAACCTCTATTTCAGATTCGGCTGCTTATCCACCAGGCTTTTTTACTACCAGCTAACAGAGCTGTACAAGCGAATAAAGCGAGTTCGCCCGCCGCTGTCCCTCCACGGTCAGATTCTATGGCGGGAATTCTTCTATTGCGCAGCTACAAAGAACCCAAACTTCGATCGAATGGCGGGAAACCCTATTTGTGTGCAGATACCGTGGGATAAGAACAGTATAGCACTTGCTAAATGGGGAAATGTAAGTAAACTAGAAAAGAAATAGCATTCCGATATTTCTTTTCAGCTAGTGCTGTTTTGAATAGATTTTGTTCTTAACTATTGCACACAGCATCCAAAAATTTCGTTCAGATGATCCACAAATTTCTACGAAAGTTTAGACGTAAATCTATTGATTTAATGATCAATCACAACTGCTGAAGTTATTCAATGATGAAAAGAAAAAGCCTGGAAGAGATCGCTCATAGCGATACGGCCGCCCTTTATTCTTTTTTACTTTAATTGTGTCTGTTTGTAATGTAAATACTTAAATCCAATATGAAAATACTTAATAATACCACTTGATTAAAGATAAAGATTCTTAGTGTGGTGTTTTATGTTATCTGTGGAGTGGTATTATAAAGTATTTTCTATCTATCTAAAACTACCTACCCCCTATTACCTTAAAAAATGAAGTGAACAATAAACCAAAGAGATCACTTTATTTCCCAGTAAAGTAATTTACTAAAGTAATTTGTATTTTGTGACGTCGTGTCCCAGAGTCCTGTAAGGTCTAAAGGAAATAAAGCACTTTGATTTAGATTTTTAAAAACAAACAAAATTTTATACCGATAATAATTATTTCCTCAGGGTCAAACTGGTTTCCCGTGGATCGACGCCATAATGATCCAGCTAAGAGAAGAAGGCTGGATCCACCACCTGGCTCGGCACGCCGTGGCTTGCTTCCTCACCAGGGGGGATCTTTGGATCTCATGGGAAGAGGGGATGAAGGTAATCCATTACCCAGGATTTTAGTTACAAACATCGTATCAGTCTATGGAAAAGCAATCATTCTGCGGCTAACTTCACATAGCCCTTATTCGTGCATCTTCTAAACCGGGATCAGCCACTGCTTGGTAAAGGCCTCTTTTTGCTACCGCCGCCGCTTCTATCGCACAGCCTCTTCGGTCATATAAATAATACTGGACAATTCACACAGTATTATCTACCACCAAGCTAAGCAGAGCTTGTGTTATGGGTACTAGATTACTGATATACGAGTACATAGATAGATGTTTTCTACTATAAATATAAAACGACCAGAACACCCTGAACAAATATAATGTAAAATCATGTATCACGAGGCGGGAATTGAACCCGCAACCTCCTGCGTCGCAGGCAGACCTTAGCCCACCGCGCCACAGAGGTCGTCTTAACCATGTATGCCTTGTCATCAAGCTATCTTGCATAGTCAATGATATGCATCGATCAAGGTTTTGGCCGGCTCATTCACAACAATGTATCCAATTACCCGTACCCAAAGACACATACGACGTTTAGGATTCCATGTCATTTTGACGCTACAGAACCCAGCAAAGTTGCAAAAATAATGGATAATCGAAATAAATGTTAAAAAACTATTTTATAGGTGTGCTAACTCTACGATATTCACTTTTCTACGTTCTGAATTCGTACAGTGGCCATTGTTTCATTGTTGATTTTTAATATTGGTATTTATGTATGTCATGATTTTGACGAGCTCAGTGGCACAATAGGTAAAATCCGACTGCGACGCGGATGTGCGGGTTTGATCCCCGCTGCCGGACGTTAATATAATAAAAATGTTTGTTTCATCTGCACGAATCTTGGTCAAGGTATATTATTAACAGTCATCAGGTAAAAACTACAAAAAAAAATCACAAACTAAAAACTACGTTGGAGCATATCATGCTGTAGAATTCACTAATGATATTGGTAATAATAATTGCAGGTATTTGATGAGCTCCTCCTGGACGCCGATTGGTCGGTGAACGCCGGCATGTGGATGTGGCTCTCTTGCTCGTCGTTTTTCCAGCAGTTCTTCCACTGCTACTGTCCCGTGCGTTTCGGACGGAAGACTGATCCGAATGGAGAATATATAAGGTATCTTATTTTAAACCTCACTCAATGTAAACTGTGTGAGTTTCCGAATCCTTGGCTAAACCCGAGACGGGCCGATTCTTACCCCCTTATTCATAAATGTAGTCTGCTTCGGCTTTTTTCACTTATAGTGTACAACTGTCATCTTGTATTGACATAATTCAGAGTGAAAAATTACCCTGCTTAGCTGTTTAAATAATAATAATAATAATATGCCGGACAATCCACACAGCAGGACTTGTGTTGTGGGATGACTGATATGCATAACATAGGTAAAATATTAAATAAATATCTGCATATCGTAAAATATTTGTTTGGGAATCGAACCCCCAACCTCCTCCGTCGCAGGCGGACCTTCGCCCACGCCACGGAGATCGTAAAATGACTTTTAGCTCCGGTGATGGATGAATTTCACTAGATATGATTGAAGTAAATAGGTATGATATAAGTAGGTACCATACCATAAGTTAAAACACTCGCCTCGGGGTCCCTCTCATTTTGTCTCCATGTGATGAGTCTGTACCACCAAGAAATTAGCTTATTATTGATTTCAAGATAACACACTCGACGTTACACAACTGAGAGCATTTTTGGTCAACTCACAATAGTAAGTTGTATTTACTGTCCATTCTAAATCCACAGACGATACATTCCCGTACTTCGGAACATGCCAACTCGCTACATCCACGAGCCGTGGAAGGCACCTAAGTCTATACAAGAGGACGCAAAGTGTGTCATCGGCCGCGACTACCCCGTACCCATTGTGAACCATGCACATGTTTCCGATATCAATATCGAGCGCATCAAGCAAGTGTACTCCCAGCTTAGCAAGTACAGGCCACAAGGTAAACATAACATTACTATTTCATCATCATCAGCCTATAATAGTCCACTGCTGGACCTCTAGGCCTCCCCTATGAGCGCCATAGATGGCATTATTTATCATTTGGGGGTTATATGTAGATCTAAGCTGTCCCTATGTATGGACACACATCGCACCTCCAGAATTAAAGTGACTCAACTCAAAAAATAGGAAAAATGAGTTAAATATGTAGAAAGAATCAGAAAAAAAAACTGCATCGGCTAGTGATTGAAAAAGTGCCATTTGTTGGTTAGAATGCGAAAAACATAACATGTGCGTCTCTTTAATTCCGACGGTTCCGCATCCCTCTCCCCTAAAATAGTGATCCTGTTTAGTATTGCGTCAGCCAAACTCTTCGCGCGTTTAGTGTTGGAAGGACCTAAAGCCGAATTCAACACTATAGTACGCAAATATCTGGTAAGATTGTTATGAATTTGGAGAAATAAAGTGACCTCTTTGTTGTTTTGTGTCATTTTACTACATTGAGCCTAGTTAATTAATTTGACTTAAATCGAATTATATAACGTTTTCTACTCAAATTATTCTTATTCTAATGACCGTTTATGGTTAGGGTCGGTTTTGTTCTTAAACATAATGTAACGTTGTTGCCTTATTAGTTAATTTTGTCTATTTAATATTAACTTGCCAAATCTTTTCCAGTTTTTTTATGGTTCTGTATAAGATAAAAATTATAATTATGTTCTGTTTAGGTAACAATCAATATGCCAAAGTTAATACTGAACATGGATTAGATAGAAATAATAAACCCATTCTTTTATTTGTACTAATCTTTTTAAAATTTTCTTGTAGATAACTTCTGAAGCACCACCTTATGATATTCAGATCAAGGTATGATTGCTTTAGGCAATTATACCTTCTTTTATATTCTATTCTTTCTATTCTATTATTTCTATAAGTGCTTCTTTTCTATTGAAAATAAGCACTTAGATATTGTGGAAAAAATTTATCCCTGCATTATTTTATCTTGGAATAATAATATCCCGAGATCTGTGGTTGAATTGATCAGAAGAAAATAGTTGAACCTACTACCCAAAAAGGCCCAAATTGGCCAAAAAAAACTGTAACAATCAGAAAATCGAGCTCATAAAGCAGTTCATCGAGTTCTAGTTCGACATGTTCAGATTCTAGCGGGTAACTTTCGCGAAAAACAGCTAAGCGAAATAAAAATGTTAATTTGTTGTTTTTTTTCATTCAACGCATAAGAAATTGATGTCAATTTCAATGAGACTGAACTCAGAATCAGACTCAACACGTTCTTCATCTCGATCGAATACTACCGACGTTACGCAAAGTACCACACCTTGTCCAAGAGTCCTGTAAGGTCTAAAGGAAATAAAGCACTTTGATTTTGATTTTTGATTTTGGGATGACAAATAGATAATAGTAAACAAATACTTAGATACTAGAATATCTAGTATTTACTAGATATACTTAGCCTGCTAATACATTATTTAAACAAATAATAATCAAATCAAAATCATCAATTTAGTTTTTTACCATACATTTAAATAAATAATGAAACCATTGACTTTTACAATTCTATGTAATATTGATGAAGCAGTTTTTTTAAAAAGGGGTGTGATTTTGCTGTGTGTGTTTGTGAGGGGAGGGGGAGAATATTTCAAAGACGCGCAGCTTGTACTATAAAAGATTTGTCGTAGAAAGAGGTCCTTTTAAGATGAGGGTTTCAGAGGAAAGAAAAGAGAAACAATGGGGGTTTGAAAGGAATTTCTATCAAATTCAGGATTGCAATCTTTGAGATAAGAAGGGCTCGGAGGCTAGAGTAAGATACTGGACAAGAGAGTAGTAGTATGTGAGTTTTCCTGCGATGCTGGATGTGCAACCACTTGACGCGATATTCGGAAACGTGGTCATATTTGCAAAGGCTAAATATGAACCTGATCTTGGTTGTACGAATTAATCACTACACAGTATAAAACAAAGTCGCTTCCCGCTGTCTGTCTGTCCCTTTGTATGCTTGAATCTTTAAAAATAGACAATGGATTGGACTGTGGTTTCTTTTTAATAATGTAATACAGTGTTTCAAGAGGAGGTTTTAAATGTATGACATGTATCTGTATCAGGATTGTAACCGTTCGAAGCTGGGCAGGGTGCTAGTATACAATAAATAATTGTTGATGAAAATGAGCTTAGTTTAGCACGTTCCATTATGAAAAAAGATGTTGCTATGTTAACGCAGACTTGATTTATAAGTAAGATGATTAGAAATAGAGAATATCTCTTTATTTCCTGCTTTACCATAACAACCTTATAAATTGATAATTTAATAAGGTAAGAGAAGACTACATTTACTATGGGATTTTTTTTTTTGTTTGATTTTATTATCAGAAGTTTTTTTGAGATTGATATCTTTATACTTTGATTATTTTATTGTTGTCTTTATATACGTGTTATAAAAGGTTTTTAATTCAACTGAGTAACTTTTCTAATGATTAAACGTCACGTCACGTCAAACATAAATCTATAACCGAGCAAGCTTTCATAATACGGGCCTTCAAAATCATTATTGGTATCTTTTCTTATGCGATGTGTTCTAAACTGATACCTATTCCTCTAACAATCCATAAGAAAAGCACAGCAATCGTTTTAAGAATGTCAATCAAGTTACGTTACAGAAAACGTTCATAAAAATCGATACCATTGTCTTACTTATAATACTTATAACTGATCACCGAGAATTTGTATTGAATTTTTTTTTATGATTTCCTTTAATTACAATGGGTACACATTGATCAAGAATGTAAGTTTAATAATGTTTTACTGTTGAAAACCCATTTTTGAGAAAATTTTACTAAAAGATAATTAAAGTTAACTAAGTTAATAATAGTGTTTTTCTAATAAATGAATTAATCCCATCGTATTAAAATGCAAAATTTTATCTTAAACCAAATATTTTGCCGAGCAATTCGGAATAAAGTAACCTATTTACAAATAAGTCATTAATATTTATTGAGCTTTAGTAAAAAACTGACTCAATTTCGGAAGGTTTTTTTTAAATGTTAATTACTTATATAATTTAAATTGATTTTCAAAAAGTAATAATATTTAAATATAGATAAAATACCAAATTATTATATGATTTGTAAATAATATAGGAAATCCGTTATTTGGCTGTGCCATGATAGAAATATGTAAAAATAACGCAAACATGAAATCTTTAAATCGCATTTCCCAAAAAACATGTTTTTTGAAATGAGTCACTTTAATTCTGGAGGTGCGACATATCGACAGCGCAGCGGGAAGTGACTTTGTTTTACACATTGTAGTGATTTAGTCTATTACATGTCATAACAGTTACCGTACCCATGATTATCTCTGCGTACTTTGGGGCTAGATGTTGCTTTGCGAATTCTCCAGCATTATTTATACAATCAATTTCGATTCACATAATATACAGGGTTATAGTATGATAGTAGATGATCAATAACCTTGGCGGCTGGCGACTTGGGTAGATCAAGACCTAAAAACTTTTCATCAGAACTGAGATTTTACTTATTTATTTTTATTAAGAAAATTCATTGATTATCGAAAAAGTCATTGAACAAAAGTTGTTCGTTTCGCTTTTAGGAGGTTATTGATCATCTACCTGTACCTCCCATTACCCTTAATACCTCTTTTTGTTTACATAATATGTAAGCACCATATTATGGTGCGGTTGTTGTCTAAATAAGTTAAGTTCTGGTGATTTGTAATACAGGTTCTTCTAAGCTACTTCAGCCACCAGTTTTCACAAAACAGGTGTTATCAATATCTATCTACTAAAATCCTATTGTAGATTTATCCATTGTTATATAGTCAAATACCTTTGCAAAGAGAAATAAAGCAACATTAATTATTATCATTAATATAAAAGAGCCACCTCAAAACAAATAAAAGATCCTAATTACCCAATATACTATCCTATCAGATTTTTTAAGCAGTTTCTTTGTGTGTCTATTTTCAAAACTTCTAAGTTTATTTGTTTTAGGATCTCTCAACCCGATTGCAGTTGAAAGGCCCAACCCAACACAGTCATCGCCGAGCCCCACGTCTATGATAGCAAGCATCAACCATTCCAACTATCTGTGCAGTCAGTCGCCCGAACCGCGCACATCTTCACCCATCATTCCGTACCAGAACTCCGACATATTCCAACGTCCCGGCCGCTACGGAACGCACCGTGTTCAAAGACTTGCCAAATACAAAAAAGAAATCGTCATCTTGCAAAAAGTAGAAAACCTACCGGCTACGCCAAAAACATTACCTACTAAGCAAGGAAATTGCGAGCTTAAGAAGTTGGCTATCAATAACTTAGTTCAAACATATACATCTCAGAATTTATACCATCAAGTCTTTTCAAGTCAACCATATCCAGAGTTGGAGTACAAACAAGAATTACAAATTAAAAAATTTTACATGCCTCAAAAGGGGGTAATTAGTCAAACGCACACTCCCAACTCGTTTGGTCCAAGCTCTGCTGGCTATTCAGAAAGCGAAGAAAGGAACCAAAATGCAAATAATAGAAACAATGAGTCGCAGACAACTAGCGAGGACTGTGATTCGTCTTACGCGGACGAAAATGAGCAAAACAACCAATATAATTAAAGTTAATGCTATTAAGTTAGTTTATAGTTATCATGTTGGAGATTTTTAGTGTAAGTATTAGGTAATATTTGTTAAGTGTTGTAATAAATAAGTATAAGTATAGGATTAGAGAACATCATCATTACTTTTTTGTAGTTACATTTAAGAAATTAGTTCCTTTGTGAAAGGTACATTTTGTCTCACTCATTTCAAACACTACATATTATCATTATCATATATAGAAAAAGCAGTATAAAAACCCAATCATAAGCATGTAAATAATAGACAAAACAGCCACATGTTGCGTAGGCAGGGTGTAAGTTTAAGACGATGCCTTTAAGCGAATCTAAAATGGCGGTTTGTACGTACTTGCGTGATACAGAGTACAGTTAGTATATAAAATTTCATTCATAGATTTTTTTGAAATTAAATATAATAAAAACAAAACCGAGTCGTATTTAAAACAACAAACTAGCCTCCTTTATAATTTTAACTATGCATTTACATTTAAGTGAATTTACAATTAAGGTACCTAACTTGTAAAAAAGTATAATTCTACAATTTATATGTCAATTAATAGGCCAAATTCTAAGATCAGGTAAATAGTAATCCCTTGCGATCTCATGCAAAATTAAATTGAGATATTTAATTTATAAAGATCTGTTAACCAAAAATTTGTTAAAACTTAAAAATTTTATTAAATGTTTTTAATAATCTTTGTTTAGTTTAAATTTTTACGTGTTTGTATAAAAATTATATTACATTTGAAATAAAAAACAAGGTAAAACCACATAATTTATTATATTACAGAACTTAATACTACATTGTACTATATATCTAATAGAGCAACAGTTTGCATGTGCTGTTTATGGGCCTTCTGAGCCTTTCGAGACTTAGTAACAGGTTTCTTTGGCTCTTGTCTTTGGTTGAATCCTAGTTCATGTCTGATAGTGGAGAGTATTGGCATCTGGAAAAATAAATATTATTTACAATGTTACATTACATAGCTTTTGTTAAAGTAGGTTAGTAGCAATCTCAACATATGTACCTCTTCCGGAACATGGACATATCTTATGTTTCTGGATTGTAAAAAGAGATTTTCAAAGGAATATTCATTGCCTTGGGGATCACAATAAACAGCATTATTAAATGAAATATTCATGTATCTGAAAAAATAAAAACAATAGGATTTTTTTTAATGTGATATAGCAATAATACAGCCTTTTATTTTCACAACTTTTTATTATGATAGTTTATTTGTTTTAGACAAACATAGATAATTTAGATTAACAAAGGAAATAATTGCACCGTTAACATACCCATCAACACAGTTAATAGTGCCACATACATAAGAATCATTTCGAAGGTCCACAGTTATATTTTTGCCTTGTAAAGCTTTTACCAAGCAGAGCAGAGTATTATGGTATATGAACCTCTCTTTGGATGTGCCAACAAACATGTTTAGTTCAACTTGCCTAAAAAATTTTTAAGTATTTACAAAATGTAATATTATTAAAATTATGTCTGCTGCATTTCATACTGTCTGGATAAAAAATGTTGTAACAAGCAAGAAAACATGCAGTCGCCTGTAGCTGCACATGCATTTTTTATTGGAATAAAAAGTACCCAAGTTATTACAGAATGTTTTGTGTGCAAAATTTCAGCTCATTCTCTAAGTAGTTTTGGATTTGTTTTCTGCCAAACATATTCACAATAGCACAAACTTTTACCTTTATAACTAAGGGTATTAGGGTAACTCACTAAGTTTTGATTTAATTTTGTTTAACTATGATTAAACGTGAATCTGGTTTCGATTTGAGATCTAATTCAGCTCTAGTAATAGTCCACTCATTATTTTCCCTTACTGCCCAGAAATAATAGGTGCCTCTATCTTTTGGTCCAGAAACAGGAACTGAGAATCTGGCATTCTCTCCATCAGAAAAGTTATTTTCCGAGTCACTAAGTTTAAAACTTCTGTCCTTGATAGGCTCGCCAAGATAGTACACCGCGCCAGGATGCTGTCGCAGTTCTTTTAATGCAGCTTTATAGTAATCAAAATTTCTGACCCTGTCTACTAAACGGCCTTGTAAGATATATCCCGTAGTACTTATTATAACACCGCCCCATGCAGCAATTTTAATAAGTGTTCTGGTAGATACAGTCATATTACCAGCTGATTATCCAACTGTCTTCAACTTGGGTGATACACGAAGTCAACGATTTATCACAATCAACACTAAGATAAACACTTGGGTATGAAAAACGGCTTATAATAAGAAGCCAAAATAACGGTATGGTATATCGTGATTGTAGGTGTAATTATAATTATGTACCAAATGGATGAAACTGAAACGTATTTAGTTTTCCACCAATTTTCACTTCGCCTGCCAGTCTTGTCCAGGCGCGCGTAGCGTAGTTGGCTTTGAGTATGTAGTTGGGGTGCGTTCAGAGGCTCAGGGTGCGGTTGTTTGGTGTTACCAACTTACTTACCAACTTACCAACTTACCCAAAGGTTCAGAACGAGTCGGTTGTTATACGTCAAAGTGACATTATCATGACAAAACTGACGTTACAGTTGCCGGACGTTCGTTTGTTTTGTTTTTGTTTTGCGGTTACTTTGAGGTAAATTGTATCTACTGACTGTAACTACGATCGATAACTGATAAATACTGAAAATTTTGAAATTTACTGTAGAAATCTTGATATTTAAGTAGATAATTTTTTTTTTTTTTTTTTTTTTTTAATTTATTTGCCCTTTGTTACGGACAAATTAGGCTAAAGCCATCAGGCCATACTGCCTTGTCTTTTGTTGTTGTTTCTAAACTTAATAATTTGATACATCATATAATATTACTTTATAAAACAAATGTATTACATACTGTTTACATATTTACAATTCTAAGAATTAAATTAAATTTCACCAACGGTGGACTTAATAAAATTATACACATGACGATAAGTTAAAATATTCTGCAATAATTCTTGGGTAGATTGCGGGACCGAATCAGAACTACCAAAAATTTCAAGAAGTCCATCTATCAACACAAGGCGCTGAATGTTGAACGATGGGCAGTTAAAAAATAAGTGATCTAGAGTTTGATCTCCAGTGTTACAATAGCCACAAGAAGGTGAATTAACAATTTTCAAACGAAACAAATGGAAATTTAGACAACAATGACCAAAACGAAGACGACAAATAGTTGTATAAAATTTTCTATTGACGAAAAGCTTACTTCGGCAGAACTATGGTTGAGAATCAATTTGGGCATCTAAATAAGCATACCAAGTGCCCTTGTTCTGAACCTGAGTATAATCATAAGAATGCTTTCCCCAAGATTGATACATTCGTTGTTTTAAAAGACTTATAAGGTCTGTGTAAGGTAAATGGATATTTGTATCAGTTGTCTCAGGTTCAGGAATGTAATTAGCCTGTTTAACTATAGTATTTGCTAAATAATCCACTTTTTCGTTGCCAACTACACCTATGTGCGAAGGCACCCATGCAAAATCTACTTTGATATTAGATTCCACTAATTCCACCCATATCTGCTTGATTAAATATATGATATAGTTAGTGTTAGCATTAAGTTTGTGATTTTCCAAGTTTTTTAAAACACTCATGCTATCACTAACTACAACCCAATCGGTGTGTCCTAGGTTACGACATTGAATATGTTTCAAAGCACTCAAAATAGCAACAGCTTCAGCTGTAAAGACACTAGCATGTTTATCTATTCTATAACCAACACCAGTATTCAAAGAAGGATCAAATATGGCGAACGACACAGCGTTGTCATTTTTTGATCCATCTGTGTAAATAAATTTGTGACCTCTCCACTCCGACAACATCAAATTAACATCTTCTTTAGTGGACAAGTCATTTTTAATGACTATGTTAATTCCTGGGAATTTACTTATGAAAGATCCTGCATAGCAAGGTAAAACAAGATCTGATTGATAAATATTTAAATTTTTGAGAAATTGTAGAAAGTTTGAAAAATTTTGTAACAAAAAAAATGGCTTTATTAAAGTACCAACGCTGGACAAATTAACCAAAAGGCTATTTCTAGAAAAGCTAAAAAGTTTCAGGATAAACCTTTCTTTTAAATAATTCAAACGAATACTAATTGGAGGAAGTCTGCACTCAATTTGCATAGCATTAATAGGAGTACTTCTAAATGCTCCCGTGATTAAACGTAAACACTTATTTTGAAAAACATTAATACTATTGACTACTTTCATGTCTGTAGCATAACAAAAGAAACCAAATTCAAAATGACTTCGAACAAGTGATTTGTATAAAGTTAATAAAATTTTAGGGTCTGCTCCCCAATTGGAGCCAGACAAAGACTTTAAAATGTTAAACGCTTTTTGAGCTTTGTTGATGATTTGTTTAGAATAATTATTCCAGGATAAATTGTTGGAGAATAGTACCCCCAAAAATTTAACCTCAGATGCCACGGGCAATGGAGTATTATTGTAATGAATGAGGGGTAAATTAGAGTATTTTTTGCCAAACACTACAACTTTTGTCTTCAATGGATTGACATTAAGATCTAGGTATGTAAAATATTTGTTAAGCTTTATTAATGCATCATTTACAATTTCAGCTGTTTGAACTAAATTAGCTCCAGATGCATAAACCACTAAATCATCTGCAAATTGTAAATTTTTTACATGTGACCCTAGTATTAAATTTAAACGACGAATATACAAAATAAAAATTAAAGGAGATAAGATACCACCTTGACATACTCCAACAGAACAATGTCTTGGACCATAAAGGTGCCTGTTATATTTCACAAATACTTCTCTATTCGTTAAAAATGTGTGAATCCAAACAATAATTTTACTAGGAATTCCCACAATGAACAACTCTTTGCAAAGAACATCAACGTTGATACTGTTAAAAGCACCAGTAATATCAAAAAATACAGCTACCGAATTACTATTTACAGATAATGAGTTAAGAATATCAAGTTGTAATTGACAGATACTTTCACGAGCTGAATAATTTCGACGAAAACCAAATTGATTCGAAGGTAAAATTTTGTTTTGTTCGATATAAAATTCCAAACGCTGCTTAAGCAGCTGTTCAAATATTTTCCCAGCACACGATGTTAAAGCAATAGGACGATAAGATTCAGGTAATAATTTTGGTTTAGAAGGTTTCAAAATTGGTACTAAACAATCTTTCTTCCAATCCATAGGTATATAAATAGATTCCCAAAGTGTATTAAAAACTTTCAGAAGTATCTTTATACCAGAATTACTAAGTTTCTTAAATATTATATAAGGTAATCCATCGAGACCAAAGGCCGTTTCCCTTCTAGAAAAAATGGCTGATTGTAGTTCTTGTAAAGAAAAGGGAATAGAAAGGTATTCATTATTTGAATTTAAAATCGAGTTGCTAGTTAAACTAAGTCTGTTTACAACAAAATCAGGAGTATATTTTGACAAGAAATTTAAAATCCAAGAATCATCCGCATCACCACTGTTATTATAAGATTTATTGAATTTGCGAACAAACTTCCATATATGAGATATTGGTGTACAACGATTGAAAGTTTCACACAGTGAAACCCAGCTCTTTTGTCTTTCTATTTTAATAGTCCGTTTTTTTACAGCTCGCAGCCGCTTAAATTCCAAAAAGGTTTCCTCCGTCGGATTGTTTTTAAAACGTAAATAAGCCTCTTTGGAATTCATGACGGCTTCAGAGCATTTCTCATTCCACCATGGAAGAGGAAGTCTTTTGCTGTTGTAATTTTCAGTAGGACAATGAGTCTTATGTTCACTGTCAGATTTATTCGAACGTTTAGAACTGGGCAAAGATTCCTGGATAGATGACTGTAAAATTCTACAAAAGCTGTTATATAACTCTAGAGGTTGACTAGAGTTAATTTGAAAATCAACTAAAAAATTATCTACCAACCTGCTAAACACTTTCCAATCTACCAACTTATAATTTGGGTAGATGGGCAAGTGGTTTGATTTACAAGTTTGGAGGGAATCAGAACCAATATTTATATTGTCAAGTAATACATTAATTAAAACAGGAAGATGATAGCTAAAACCCAGAGGACTGTCGTGAACTGACCATTCACAATTCATTGCCAAAGACGGCGAAGCGAAAGACAAATCTAAAGCGTTTGGACGCCAGCTCAACGAACCGATAGTTGTTGAACTGCCGTCATTGAGTAATACCAAATTATTGTCGTCAATAACCTCTAACACATCTTTACCACGAGAAGAGTCGGAGTTACAACCCCAATGGGTATTATGGGCGTTAAAATCACCTGCAAATATAAAAGGGCTTGGAATCGACTTTATCAAGGAATCAAATTTACTTTTACTAAAAACTGGACTACTGTTTGTAGGACTGTAGAAACTAACAATAGAGATTTTTTTATTATTTATAGTTAAGGTGACACATATATTTTGTAGAGAGTTATCGAAGTAGGTATCTATTTTCGTGTATAATATACTATTATGAATAAGAATTGCGACACCGTTATGATCGTTGCCGCAATCATTTCGTTCAATGTTAAATTTTTTAACTTTAAACGATTTATGAGGTTTTAACCATGTTTCTGATATTATAGCTATATGAATGTTATGTTTATGAAGGAAATACATAAATACATCTTTGTTACTATGTAAACTTTGTGCATTCCATTGCATAATGTTAAAAACAACCATTATGCAGATGGAGGCAACTTATTTCTAAGGGTTTTTTGTAGAGTATCTTTTATTGACGCAGAGTTAATAGGGACATCTTTGTTATTAATACATTTGGTTATTGTTTCGACGAGGAGGGTTATAAAAAAATCGGATTTCATTAGGTTTTGTACTTGGGTGTCCAGGGATCTTGCTGTAAGCGAGGGAAAAGCTTTATCGTTGAATAATTCAGCGTAAGAAGCTGAGCGCGACTTGACCTTATTTTCTTCAATTTTTTGTTTTTTAATTGGGCAAGCGGAAGAAATGGCAATATGATTGCCACCACAGTTCCTGCACTTAGCATCTTTAGGGTCCACTTGACACTGCCGGAAACTATGTCCCTCAGAACAAATGGAGCACACCTCTGCATTTTTACAAAATTTGGCAATGTGTCCATACCTCAAGCATTTGAGACATTGCTTTACGGGAGGTACGTACACCTTTATCTCGTGTCTCCATGAGTCTAAGAAGACATGTTCTGGCAATGTGGTGGACGCGAACGTCACCGCGACTGATTGAGTCGGTAGAAACTGCGGTGGACTTGTAGGACCAGTACGAACTCTGCGCATGAAGCGCCTGACCTGAATGACTTTGCACGAGCTACCAATCAGTGAAAAAATTTCTTTATTCGATAGCTCGGCAGGGACGGAAGAGAGAACACCAGTTATTTCAGCCTCTTTAGCGGGAATGCTGGCGCGTAGGCACAGCTGGTCTAATAATTTTTGGCTTTGTAGGAATTTGTTGGCATTATTAGCCATGTCAAAAGTGATGCCTACCTTATATTTGTTGAATGTTTTGAGGTGTAGAACACCAGACACACCATGCTCTCTTAGAGCCTTTGAGAGAGACATACGATCTCGGTCATTGAAAGGGCGGTCTTCGTTGTTTGAAAGAAAAACAACGTACTCACCCTTTTTTGAGTCCTCGGGGTATCGACGCGAATACCCTGGTAACCTAAAAACATTGTACCTCTCAGATCCCTTGGGCGAGCTTTTGCTCAAGCCCTTGGGCAGCACCTCAGTGACGGTCGAAGTGGACGCCTCTGAATCGGAGTCCGACGACAACGGCCGCTTCTTCTCGTCCGGTGGAGGAGGCTCCCCGCGCAACCTTTTTTTCTTCATTTTGGCTTATAAAAAGCCAAAACAAACAGGATTTTTGAATAAAAATGAAAAAAAAATCTCGAAGCGCGCCTTTTCAATTCGCAGGTTCCCGCCGAAAAAAACTTAAGTAGATAACAAACTATGACAACGGAAAATATGACAGCTGTCAATGTCAGAGTGTTTTTCGTCGATCGAATTACACCGGTAAAAAGTTGCAACCGTCGGAGGTTGTGAACGCTCTAGTTAAAAACAACCGAGCGTTTCTCCTGAGGTTATGAACGACCTAGGTGCACTCCGAGCGCGCTCGAGCGTAGGTTGTGAACGCAGCCTTGCGTAGCGTAGCAGGGGGCGGGCGGACGGATGGCTGGCTGGCTGGCACCCGGTTTTTTTCTTCTTCTTTTATTTGTGGCTCTTGTTTGATATAATTCTACTAATGTCAGTTAAATGGTTTTTTTAGAACTCGATATTAGAAAATTGGGAATAGGTACTTAAGACTTTTTATTAAACTATGGTCGACAAACTTCTCTGAAAATCTTGGAATGGAAAATGCGTGACTTTATAAAATGTTCTGTTTTATGTAATCCCATAATGAGTGGTTAACCATAATGGTCGTGCCAATCAGATTTTTTTTTTTAACTTGATCCAGTCGCAAAATATTCAATTTTTTGTAAATTTGGAAAAAACTACCTTTGTTCACATTTTTGTTTTTGGAATGTCTAAATAAAAAAACTGCATAAGAACACCGTTTAAAATGTTTTAGTAACTAGGTCTAGTAGTTTTCAAGACACGTTGAAAGTAGAAAATATGGATTTTTTATTGAATTATGTATGCAAAGTGCTGTGGTTAAAAAAAAAGTATGAAAACCTAAACAACATAACATAACATACATTGAAAACATGTCCATTTCAAGAGCATTTTAGAATAATAATAATAAACTTTGAAATTTTGCACAGTAAAAAATTGAGATTATTGCTTCGTATGTTTGAAAAGGGGCTTCCTACTAAAAATAATGTTGGGCCAAGACATCAATCAATTAAATATCTTTTTCACCATTCTCGTTATAAAACGGTGAATTGCTACCTAAAAACAGTGAGACTGATAGCTGGGCAGTATCTGGAGCAGCGCATCAACATTGCCAAACACTTTAACATACTTATTGCAAACAATTTGTAGCTCTAGTTAATCTCGTATTCATAGTTGCAAAAAAGGTTGCAAATGACATGTGCTAGAAAATAAAAAAAAAGATATGCATACCTAGGAATCTTTTTATTCGTTAAATTCGTGAGATGCTCTAAATAATAGTTGTTGTAGAATACGGTGTTAGACATAAGCAAATATCTAAATATTTAAATAATAATTAAATAATTCCGCAGAAGGTAATATTAATAAGCAAGAAGCAAGTGCTATATAATTTCACAGAAAATGTTTAATATTGTGAATCTGGTACTTAGAGCATATCTGGTACGGGTACAACGTAGGTAGTGGTTTTATACTCTTTGATCTGGTACTTAGTTCAAAATTAATATTTTCATTGAAGTTATGATTGAAGTACGGCAATTTTTATTTGTATCTTTCATCATTAATCTTATGCTTGGCCTATTGGCATAGTGTAAAAGCCATGCATAAACGGTAAAATACGTTTCGTGGAGAAGTAGAACCATAAATCCGATTATAGACACTCCCTTCACGTTGACACATGAAAAAATAACTCACCGTTCGGTTCTTACTTGCTATTCGGTCGAGTCCATGACTTAGACATTTCCATGAACTGAAGAAGTCAAGTCAACATTAGTGTTCTGTGCAAGTCAAGAATGAAATGTCCAACAAACCAAAAGCTAGGTTAGAAAAATAAGTGTTTTTTCCTCCCTCGCCTCATTGTTTTGTTTTGAAATTTTACCCTATTTTCTTACGATAAATGAAAAGTGAATCACATTATCCCTGGCCGAAACAGTGACCTCAGATCACTGTTTTGCTATAATAGTGTTGAGATACTAAATTTGGAACAAAAACATGAGTTCTGCACGGGGAAATTCAAATAGAAATAGACCACAAAAACATCAAAACAGAACAGTTTTCAAAAATGATTTGCATGATACAAGCCACAGAACTAAGTTGATAAACTCACTACAAATAAATGGTGTCTGCAAACGTTGTAAAGATATATTGGACTGGAAGATCAAGTACAAGAAATACAAGCCTCTTACTGCCCCTCGCAAATGTGTAGGCTGCGATCAGAAGACAGTAAAACATGCATATCACATGCTGTGCACTCCATGTGCAAAAGAGAAAAATGTTTGTGCTAAATGTTGTAAAGCTGCAGAGGTAAGTTCATGCTTTAACCAAGTGCCTGTTTATGCATATCAGTTTACGCCGGATTTTAGAATAGACCTGTTTGTAGAATAGATTGTGGAATGTCCGGCATTATTATTATTATCATCAATGACATATCTACTTTTTTTCAGAATAATGAAGAAACTGTTGAAGATTCCAAGCCTGAAGTGACAGACTTCAAATCTATGCTGAAGGGACTACCAGAAAGAAAACGTCGTACGCTGCTAAGGTATTATCACATTATGTTGATGCATCCATTAATTCCATTTAGTAGGTAGTAGTTAGAAAAATGTGATATTTAGAGCAATTCCTTTTGATAACTCACTTTTTTTTGTTTTATTTATTGGGGAGATGTCCTGACTGAGCTAAGTATACCTTTGGACATATCCAAATAAGGTGTTGTATAGGTATTTTAACTGGGTTTCTTTGCTCCATAGTTTTGGTTCTAAGTAAGTTCATCTCTAAACCGGCTTTTGACCTTCTATGAGATGAATAAGCATTTAATAAATGTATGGCTTTAGAGGAGGAAGATGTTAAGAGGTCATTAGTAGTTCCCCATTTATAATAAGATTAGAATTCCAATAAAATTATGCAAAAAGATTCTGCTAGAACAACTGAAACTATTTTTGTAAACATTTCTAATTTTTGTCAAGAACTTTGAAATTTTGTCTAAGCAGTAGCAGAAACATGTTGTATTCTTTAATTTTTGCAATGATTTGTGTAACTATGTGTACTTATGCAATAGCTACACCTGAATCCATCTTGCTCTTTTGCTTGCTTCTGACCTAAGTAATTTTTTTTATTCAATTTAAATAACTCAAGCAATTATTTTCTAAATGTTGGACATAAGGCTTATCAGTCTGAAATTGCATATGTCGCCTCCATTGTGTTTTGAAGTCATGCCCCTTAGTAGTATGAACAATTTAAATGATCTCTGACAGCTTTATGTTATTCCTGTCTATCCTACAGCCATGAGCCATAAGGTTTCTACTACCTACTTTATTGATGATGGAAAATTTTACTGTTTTGATTTAATTGATGAAACCTATGAAAATCTAAAAAAAAAAATCTTTATTTTAAAGACACCTGTGATAGTTCTTGTTAAATAAAAGAAAGCCATGAAAACTGCCAAAACTGATATGAGACAGTTAATTATCTTAAAAATATGTGTTCCCTTTACACCGCACAAGTTATTGACTTTACATTTGTTTTCCAGGAACATAAACAAACAGCAAGAAGAAAATGGAGAAATTTCACAAGAACTTTTCTCCAAGATTGAAGAAATCGTTGCAAATATTGATCAAATGAAGTTTGATGACGATGACAGTATATTTGGTGACGATTCAAGTGACTCAAACAATGAAAGTGATGGTGATGAAATACACAAAAATAAATAAATTAATTATTTCTGAATTATTTATTTTATTTAGCTGTGAAATAATTTACATACATGATTAATATAATAACATAATTATAAAATATTAACAAGAACATCAAACTGTATGAATACAGGTGTGTCAAAATTTGGGTTATCTTAAATTCATTTAAGATCCCATAATGAATTACATGCAGACTTAATTTTTTTATCTATATGCTGCAGCTCAGCAAGTGGTGAGTTAGTAACAGTTGAAAAGCTTGAACCTATTGTAAAATAATAGATCTGTTAATGTTGCCACACCATGTAAATTATACATTATCTAATGTTACCAGGTACCAAAACCCTAATACATTAATTATTAATATAACTTTACATACAATTTCTTACAAAAGTATGAAACAACATTCTTTAATAAACTTAATAATATTCTCTCATAATGGTAAGATGGCATTTTGTTGCCTCCCTTTTCGTGTCAGAGGGTAGCATCTAGGTTGTATATTTACATAAACTTTATTAGTTACACAATATGGAGGGCATCCTAACACTGATACAACATTCTTTGAAAACAAAAATTGTTGTACTGTAAGTTCACTTATCTCACTATCTTCTATCATTGTGATCCAGAAGTGCAGACTTGATTAACTTTAGGCGCTATCCCGACCCAAACTTTTATGGTATTTTATGTTATTGTGTTGAAGAAAGGAAGTTTTAGATTTCAGATTGCGATTCATATATGCTTTTTTAATACCGCTGTAATAGTTTTGTTTTGTGGCAGGAGAAGGCAGAGAGAGATGCGAAAATATAAACTATAAGTACACTTTAGAACTACTAGAGGATTTACTTGTTGAAAAAAAGCCAATAATAAGCTACCTATGTATCACCAACGGCCAATGTTTTTTTGAAATTTCTTTGTTCAACGTAATAATAAGATAAAATAAGTGGCGGCACTAGTTTGGGTCGGGGTAACGCCTTTCAGACGACAGACCAATTTTGTTAAGAGCAAGAAAACGAAACAAAATACATAACGATAAAAAAAAAATCTCCTAACTTATAAAGTTATAAATAAATAAAATCCATATTTATTTAATTTAGCTACTAAGTTAGAACTGTATAAATATTCTGTGCTATTACTACAACAAATGAATTTAATTACAAAGCAAAATTGTTTGCTACCTAAGTGCACAAAATTTTTATTTTCTACCTACGGATATGTCCAGATAGGTACAGCAAGCATTAGTATAAATAATGTTACGTACTTTAAATCAAACAAGGGTTGGGTTGGTACATAGTTTGCTCCGTAGGTTACAGGGCTTTTACAAATTAAACTACTTGTGGTATTTTTAAAGTATGGAGCTTACTGCTTTTTACGGGTCTCATTAACACTAGCGACTTGCCAGCGACGCGATTACGACTGCGCGGCGTGCGACCCGCTTTTGAAGACTTAGTAGATACCATAATGGTTTCTGATGAGGAAACCAACACTGCTGTTATGTTAGCATTGTTACTTTAATGTAGATAGGTGCAACGTTTTTGGAAGGATCCACTGTCACGTAATCGACTGGGAGAGAGACTACTATGTGACTCTTAGACATGGGGACATAATCTTAGTGCCTATTCATCACTTGAAAGACTCGTTATTACATTAACCTACATTTATAACGGTTCAATATCAACACAAGGGTGCTAGAATGTCATTAAAAACAAGTGATAAAGACTTATGTAGATAGTTGCTTGCGATGAAATATATTTTGGGGACGATATCTGCGGGCAAACCACGCGAAACGTAGGTAATGTGCGATAAACACGCTAAAATTAGCGTAACTAACGTGTAAATTTTTATACTAGTGATCGTCGGGCCGAACAAATGTCATTGCGTAGGTATCTATAGAATATTCACTCCAAGTACGCGGTTCTTGTCACCCAGTTGATTGCGACTCAACTGCGCTAATCGCAGTTATGACGCGGCGTTCTCGCATCGCAATCGCATCGCTTTCAAATCGCCAGTGTGATAATGATAAGGCTCTTGGAGTGATATCAGGACTAATCTTAGATCCTATCTTATCTCAATCTGGGTTACACTAGATCATAATGTTCCTGAGTTTTCTCTATAATGATAGCACCCTTTGAGTTTACAATGTGTTCTATTATGTTATCTGGTTTGTATAGCATAGCAAATCAATCAAAAGCCAAGTATGTCGCGCGTGTCGAACTATTTTGTTATGTCCATCAACATATAAAAATATAGATAGATTATCCAAAGACTCAAGTGTTAGCTTAGTTGTTTTTTATCTGAGGCACCATACTTACTTAATGTACTTTTATTGCAAAGAAGGCGTAGATATCATTTATCATAATTTTCTTCCCACTTATGGATACTAATTATCAAATGATACCAAGTTGCCGCAACTGAAATAGTAAAAGAACATTATTTTGTATTTCTGATGGTGTACTTAAATTACTTTTATTTATTGAAATTAAATATTAAATAGTTTCATGAGAAGTTTTAGCAAAAAAATATCGATTAGGCCTTTTTTCTGTTATGCGGATTACCGCCCCGTATGCGGATCTGTTCCGCTGCACGCTCCAGACAATTCGCGTTCCTCATGCTTGTTAAAAAATACATAAATGAATATAATGGGTTTCGATCATACCCGCACAGGGGCGGAAATCCGCATGACTGGAAATAGGCCCTTAGATATTAACTTCGGAGTATTTTCAGTTGGTAGCGGCCACGGTGGCTAAGTAGTATTATTTTCCAGGGAAAATCTAAAAAAAAGATATAAATCCACGGTATTTACTGTAAATTCAGTATGCAAGTAAAAGTTTTTTTTTTACATTATACTGTAGCCGTTTACCTATATGGGTATGGTGGACCTCTGTCATATTTGTTTGTGTAATCGTTTTCTATGTATAATAAAAAGAATCTATGTAAATGTATTGTATTAAGTAAATCAGTCATCCACTGTATGGGTATACAAACCAAGCTAAGCAGTGTTTCTGTGCTAGATGATGCTGTGTGGATTTGTCCAGCATTATTTATTATTATAAACATATCTTGATTTTGGGGACCTATTACAGGAACAAAACCCTCTAGTAAATGAATAGTTTGCTAAATTATTAGGTAATCAGTACTCACAAATCCTTGTCGCTCCTTTTCTTTTTGGAGAACCAACTGAGTTTGCATGTCGTCAAATTTCACTATCGCAGCTAGAACCTTAGCGAGAGTTAAGGAATGTATGCCCGTTCCAGTTAAATATTCGTATAAGATGTTTCTTAAATATTCTAACTCGGTATTCTCTGACAAAGAATGCAAGTGTCTCAAACTTACAAGTGCTTCATCGAGTCTTCTTTCTAGTTTCTCGTTTGAATGTTTCAATTTTTCATTTTTCTCCTGCAAGCTTACAATATCGTCACTAGCTGTGTTGTTTATTTGTTCCAAATCCATATAACGTTTTTTCAAGTCACTACTTGTTTGTAATAAACCGTCATACTTTTCTTTTATATTTTCTTTTTGATTGTTCGTATCATGTGCCATCTCTGGTATTTTCGCATAACTTTGCGAGTTGATTTGATCCTTCAATTCTAAATTCTCTTCAATAAGCAATGAGTTTTCTCGCATCAAATCATTAATTTTTTCTTTACATGATTCAAGCTGCTGTTTAATCTCATTTGATAGCTGGTCATTTTCCATGGAATGTTCACTAGATGCAATGACTTCTCTTAACTTGTCATTTAAAAGACTATTTTCTTTAGAAATTTTCGATAAATAAGATTGTAAACCTTCAACATCCGAATTCAAGCGTCTATTATCATCTTTTAAAGTTTCATAATTTATCTTCATTGCAGTATATTGTTCAATTATGTCTTCCTGGGCATTTGTTTTTAAGTTAAGTTGAGAAGTGTTAACCATTGCAGTTTCTTTATTTTCTAATACCCATTTGTTTTCAAACATTGCTGTGGTTTCAATGGCATTAATAGAATGTGCACTATCTTGATCTGTTTGGGTATCTTTAGAAACTACAATGTTACTTACTGTTCCTTGGCTTTCTATTTTTTCTATAATGTTATTGAGTCGATTTTTTTCTGATTCGATTTCAGCATGTGAGTTTTTGATCTCGTTTATTTCTGATTCGAGCTGTTCAATATTTAAATTGAAAGTAGTAGCAGCACTTTTAAGGTTTATATTTTCTTCAGATAATAATAATATTTTACTCTCTAGCTCTTTAATTTGATTGATTTTTCTTGCACAATCTTCAGATTTATTCATTACTTCAGCATTCAATGTAATAATATTTTCTTCAGCAGCTAAATTCTGTTGTTTTAGATAATTAAGCTCACTCATTATCTTAGCATGATTAATTTCAGCTGCCTTGATGGCTTCACTGAGGCTTTTCTTTTCATTCTCAAATTGTTCTTCTTCAATTACAACACTTTGACCAGATTTGCTTACCAACTCTTCTAATTCAAGCATTTTTTTGCTAGAATTTTTTTCTTCAGCTGTTAATTCCAAAACTTTTTGTTTCAATTCCTTGTTCTCGATGCTTAATTGATTTAATTGAGCAGTTTTAATGGAATGTTCGACTTTCTCGGTTTCAAACAATTCATGGATGTCTTGATAAGACTCGGATTCCGATGCTTTATCTTTTTTTAGTTTTTCTATTAATTCACTCAAAGATTTTACTGTGTTTACTGATTCTTCATATTTGCTAGTTATGTTTTCAAAATTATTTGTTATATTTTTAAGTTGACATTCTGATCCTGTCAATTTTTCATTCAGCTCTTTCTTTTCCATTTCCATGGATATCAATGAGCTCTGCGAATCTCTTTTTTCGTTTTCGGTAATTGTTAATTTATTCTGCAGCATTTCATTTTCACTTTTTGCTAATTGATGGGATTCTAAAACTAGCTTGTAATCATTTGTCAATTTTTCGAAATTAGCGTTAATTTTAGTGAGTTCATGTTCTAGCTTCTCTTTATCAGCTAATATTTCAGAATATCTCGCATGAGATGCTGTTAATTCTTTTTGGATTTCTTCATAATCTTTTGTAATTTTTAAGAGCTTTGTTGATAAATCTGAAACATTTTGTTCGCTTTGCATTGAGCTCTTAATAACATCGCCCACGCTCCTAACAAATGAGCTTAGGTACTCTTTATTTGAATTGAGTAAAGAAAGCGTTTCTTTAGATGTAAGAGAAATCCTATTACGTAATTCACTAGTTTCTTGTAAAATTTTCTTAGCAGCAAATGCAACTTTTATGTTACGTTGTTCCGAAACTTCTTGAAGTTTTGCATAGTTACTTGTTAAGTTAGCTATAGTTGAGCGGTATTCTAAATTTTGAGATTGAATCAACTCATGGTTAGCCAGAAGTTTCTCTATTTCAGTTTGGAGCTTAACCAATTCTTCTCTTTCTTCTTGAATTTCAGATTCCAACTTTTCGCACTTTTCTTTCCACATATTTAATTTTCTGAGCATATCAGTAACCTCTGATTCGTCTTTAGCCGAAGCATCTTTTTTATCATTCGATATAACTAAAAGTTCGCTTTCTATTTTGGTAATCTGTGCGCTTTTTTTTGCATTTTCTTCACATAACTGCGTGTTCCTTGTTTCTAAGTACATATTTCTATCAATCATAGCAAGTTTTTCTGCTGTTTCTTGTTTGATTTGCAACTGAAGACATTTGCGTTCTTCATCTGCTTTTGCTTTTAGTTGTTCGAGGGATTGGCATTTTTTGGAAAGTTCTTGTAGTTGTGAGTTCATTTCATCAATTTTTCCTCTTGTTATAGCAAGCTCGGCACAATCATTACTCATTTTTGTTTTATCTTCTTCTAATGCCTTCACACTACTTTTATATTCATCTACTACTATTTTCAGCGACTGAACTTCTTGTTTACTAACAGACAGAGCATCCTTAAGTGATTTGATTTCAGCTTCTTTACTTTCCAACTCTTTGTGAATACTAAGTTTGTTCTCAGCTAGCGAAATAGCATTCTCCTCTTCTCGTTTTGTAAAAACTTCAATTTTGCTACGTAACTCAGTATTATCTTCATTTGCCTTTTGTAGATCCATTTCTAGAGTAGACAGCTCTTTGGTTTTTGAAAAATCAAATGTATTTATTCTGTTCTGAAGCTCTTCATTGGACTCATTTAATTCTTTGAGTTTTTTGTTGGCTTCGCTGAGCTGTTCTTCTGCAGCTTTCAGGTCTACAATTTGTTTATTCTTATTTTCAATCTCATTGGATAATGTTTGCAACTCTACAGTCATTTGTGAATTTTTATCTTTTACTATTTTTAGTGACTCTTTATACTTATTAAGTAATTGTTCCATTTTTTCAATTTTGTTGTTAAGAGCTGTTACCTCAGAAGGCAATGGGAGTAGAGGGCTGTCTTCAATTGTTAGAATGCCATTATTTTCCCTGGCTAAACTTATTAATGGAACATCAGCTTCATTATTTATTGCAACATTGGCAGAATTGTCTGTATTTTGCAAAAGATTTATTTTCGTATGTAAAGTTTCAATTTTCATATTTTTTTCTTCTATTTCTATTCGAAGAGCTTTTTCTAGGTGGGCCTGAAATGTTTTGAAATTAGTATTCCTGCCTGTTGCCAATTCTGTCTACTATTATTAGTGGTAAGTACGAACATTGAGTAACTAAATACTTCATAGTTATATTGAATTGATTCTATCAAAGAAATAATTACTAATAAAATTTTATTAAATAAAATTACTAACCTTCGCACTTTGTTCCAATGAACATTGTTCTTTTAGTTCTGATATCCGTCTAAGGGCCTTATCCTGTGTTTCCACTAATACACTCTGGAAACAAATTTATAAGCATTATTAACGGTTAAATAAATAAATATCATAACATAAAATAAACTTTAAGAGACTAGAAAACCAAAAATACATACCCTAGCTTTCGCATTTTCCCGTTCTAGCAATTTATAATGGCGGGCTAGATCTCCATATTGGTTTCTGTACTTCGTATAACGTTCTTGTGTGCGTTTGTAAGCAGAATATATTTGTTCTTTTGTAACTCTATCAAGAGTTGCAGGACCTCCGGAAAACCCTCGTTCATCAGCCTCACTTGCCGATACTTCGATATCAGACTGTGATAAAATTGTATAAAGTTAATAAGTGCTTAAAATTATAAATAAATGAATAAAGTTGGACAATCCACACAGCATCATCGAGCCCCAAGCTAAGTAGAGCTTGTGTTATGGGCACTAGATGACTGATATACATTATACAATAAATTACATAAATAGATATTATTTATTATACATACATAGAAAACAAAATTCTTACTATTGTTTAAATCAAAACCCGAATTTGCACCTAAATAATTTTAACTTTGATCGGGGGCGGCAAATATCCTGATAATCTGATAAAAACAGATAAAACTTACAAAGTTTTAGCTAACATCAGAACAATTTTTTATTTTGATAATTGTTTAATTTGGCTTCCATCACAAGATCACTTATGGCGCCTCTTCACTATCGCCCGATAAGACGATTTACCATGAGGACTAAAATGTAGAGGGCCTTCTCGCCGAACGATGTTTGGCGGCCTCTGTGGCGCGGTGGGCAAAGGTCCGCCTGCGACACAGGACGTTGCGGATTCGATTCCCGCCTCGGAATAAATATTTATATGCAAATACTATTTCAGGGTGTTCTGACCGTTTACTATGTATGATAACTAATCTAGTACCCATAACACAAGCTCTGCTTAGCTTGGGGAGATAATGAATGTCCAAAAGTCCTGTAAGGTCTAAAGGAAATAAAGCACTTTGATTTTGATTTTGAATGCTGTCCAGCATTATTTATTTATTTAATCATCTCTCTGATCGCGGCGATCAGTGCTGTTATTTTTGTTGTTTATTTTGTTTCTATAAGCGAACAATAAATAACTTTCCATCGTTCTATCTGTGCTGGTCTTACGGGAATTCAAATGGAGTAACGTGTTCAAACAATCGCCGGTCATTGATTCACCAGAGGGCAGCGTGCCAGCGAAGGCCCGCCAGTGACAGGAGGTTGCGGATTCGATTCCCGCCTTCGGAAAAATGTTTGTACGATCATAATATATTTGTTCCCGTTGTTCCAGGTGTATAATATGTTTGCCTATGATTTGATATGTACCTATACGTATTACTAGCACCCCAGCTTCGCACGGGTATTACACAAAATTTTAATTTTTCATCCGGATCCTCAACTTTTTTGAAAATATCAAGGAAAATGTAGGCTTTTAATGGTAAAATAATTTTTCAAATCTGTCTTTTAACTCAAACAAACAAATCTTTCCTCTTTATGATATAAGTATAGATATAGCAGTACATCAGTCATGTATTCAATACATCAGTCATCTAGTAGCCATAACAAAAACTCATCTTAGTTTGTGGCTAGATGATGGTTGTAAATTGTCTAGCATTATTTCTTGATTTATAATGGTTGCAGCAGCTAAAAACTTGACATCAATCTTGATAGCTTGCCCCTTATAAAATTACCATGAACTATTGGGTGATGTTTATGCTTGCACAATGAATGTGACATTTTCCTTGGCAATGAGTCATTCTAGACCATACTAATATTATAAAGAGAAAAGATTTGATTGTTTGAATTTAATAGGCTCTGAAATTACTGGAGCGATGTAAAAAAAAAATTTCAATATATATTAACAATTAGAATCCTAAATGTTCCTTGATGAACATAGGCTATAGAATATATGAACAAAATTAGGGATCCGCATTAAAAAACCGGAAAAGCCGGTGCTAGTTCAGTCTATACATGATGAGATTTTTTTTCCACCAATAACCACGGGAACCATCAATTGCCTTGCAACATGGTCATATCATATATGAAAAAAAAATCATTCTGTAGTCAAAACGATGAAGATTTTTTTTTGTGTTAACCTTCTAAGAACACTGAATAAAATGTTGTAGTGATTAATATATTATAGAAATATGTAAATTCAAAGGAATGATTTTTAAATATTATTTTAGTGGTTGATGATGATTTGACATATTTTTTGTCTGTTCTATCCCAAATAAAAATCCTCTGTGTACAAAGTTTCATCAAACAGATTTTGATGAAACTTTGTACACATACTTTGTACAATTTTGACCTGGAATAACATATGGGCCACTTTTTATCTTGAAAAGCCTACAGGATCGGGAGTTATGCGGGTAAAACCACACACACCCAGCTATAAAATGTGAATTATTTATAACACTTAAAACAAAAATGCCATACTTGCAAGTGGTATGTAGATGGAGTTTCATAGGTAGGCAGTCGAAAGGAGATATCACTAGCAAAAGAGCTATTGGACAGTCTCCTCTGTCTCGAGTTGTCCTGAAATTTAAAATGTTAAATTAATATAAAATCTATTTATTTAATCTTTTTAACAATGCAATGATTGGTTCTTACCATTTCTTGACTGTTGTCCACTAACTCTGATGAAGATTGATTGAGAGACACATCTTGGAATAAACTATTTTGTTTTTGGGGTGAAGTTTTAGCATTACTACTTTGTGAGTTATCTGTAATCAAAGATATGCAGTTTAGTCCTACTAATATTATTAACGCGAAAGTTTAGATGGATGTATTCACGCAAAAACTACAAGACAGATTTTGATGAATGTTGGTACACAGAAAGTTTATGGCCTGGAATAACATAAGGCCTATTTTTCATCCTGAAAATCCCACGGGTTCTGGGTTGCATGGGTGGAACCGCCGGCACCCAGATATTAAAGAGTTAATAATAAAGGACAAATACAACATTTACTAAGTGAATACAACATACCATTGTCACCAATTGAAAAGAGGTCGTTGTTAGTTATATCAGATACACTGCTTGAAGCTGATGTCACTGCAGCCTGAAATTAATATGATTTTATAAGTTGACCTAGAAATATTCAGTAAATAAGTACAGTACCTGATTCGAGAATATGGATAGAAGGGTACTTACCTGTGCAGCTTGAGCAAATTGCTGAATTCTTTGAGGTGATGATTTCACTTCTTCAGCCAATTTATCCTTGAGCTTTCTGAACATGATAACATGTCAAGTAGGCCTTGATAAAATAAATAACGTAGAAGACAGAGTAAGATATTATTTCCTGAAATACAAACACAATAAATTTTGAGTTTATAGGTTCCTTGCACTAAATTTATGAGGAATAATCAAGAAATCGTACCTACTTGGACAAATTTCTTATTCAAAAAGTAAACAACAAGAAATAGATGACAACTCACACGAGCGAGAGCTCCGTACATATAAGAATCTCAGATAAGAATTCAAAGAGAATAAAACCTAGATTATAGAGGAATAAAACGATCACGAAACATGTACGATAAAATTCAACAATTTTTTAGCTGTGGATTGGATGATGGAATAACTTTCTTTCTTCCTTTCGATTCGATTCGACAGAGAACTCCTCCTTGTTGTATTGCGTAGTGCTTCCACAATAAGATTTTGGTTTTGCCATAAATCCTTGGCCGTGTAATCGTTCTAAAAAATTATATATTTTCTGAAATCCCCTATATCCCTATATTCGGGGTTAAAATTGTAAAAACTCTTTTGTATAAATAGGTAAGTATAAATAGGTAAGTAGAAAATACTTTAATAGACCAAATAAAGAAAGAGAATAATACCAACAAAAATGCTTAAAGTGGAGGAAGTATAAAGGGCGGCCTCATGAACACGCTATGAGCGATTTCTTCTAGGCAACCTTGGGATGGACTGGACAAGAAACACTATAGATGTATATTTGAATACAAAATAAAATATGCCTTATAAATTGGAAGACTAATGTATTATTTTCCAGGTTTTCGCGGTAGGTATTATATACCTACGTATGTAGCATTTACTGAGTAATCTCCAAACCTGAGTCATTTTATTTTCAAATACAATGCAATTTAATAACAAAATTGTGTACCTAGTATTTTTTTTGTTTCCCCATGGATACAAAAAAAATCCTTGTATTTGCTACTACTTTTTAATGCGCCTTTTATAGAAGGTAATAAATACCTTCCAAGAGGTAGGTAAACAATTTGTTGGATTGTAATAAATTTGTAGAATACCTTATTAAGCCATAGAGAACACACAATAAATACGATATTATCTCATCAAGTCAGTTTTTCCCTGAAATTCCCTAAATCCGCAATGAAAAAAGTAATGTCGTTTAAGAAATAAGCAATTTCGCCCTAAAAAGGGTAAAATCCCTAAAAGTGGAAACACTTATAATATAACTACAAGACCAATAGACTCTCAACTCTTAATGTTTTCTTTGACAGTGTCAACACTTAATTTTTTTGACACTGGCAGCTAATAACTTGTGTTTTCTTTGACAGCGTCAACACTATAATTTTGTTTGACACTGACAGAAAATTACTATTCAGCTTACCATGCATTTTATTTGCTGGACAGAAGAAATTACGGCGGCGGGGCAGCACCATGATTATAGAATCAAATCACTATATAACACAATCAGTGGTGAGGTGAGGTCAAGCATACAGTATATGGGCACGTTCTCATTTCAATGATCTATGGTGAATAGTACATTGTTACCCTAGGGTTGGAAGTAACTTATTTAGAGAGGTGCGCCAATAATTCGAGGGACATAATACGTTAGTTTCACCCGAGGCAAACACTGTGCTTTTCATTGAGAATACAAGAAAGTAAAAATAAAAACGCAAAAATTATTTGTGAATTTAATTTTACATAAACTAACAACTTAGGTGAGGTTTAAAAGTTTTTCCAATAATGCTGCTCATATGAAATCAAGCGTTAAATCCTTAATTATCTGAATCATGAACTCATTGTAATACAAACAAAACTCAACAACACGAGAAAACAAATTAATAAAGTTCGAATTGTTCCCGCTTCTTTCATTAACTTTAACTTCTTCTTTTTCTATAACATCAGCCATTATTTTTCACATTCTGCCATTATCATGGTTCAACAGAAATATGATATCAGTCAGTTGAAACGCTGAAAAGGATCACTTTCGATCCTCTCTTCAGGCAACCTCAGACCTAGGTACTTACCAAGTAAGAGTAATGTAATGAAATAAGCTTTTGTGGCCCGGCCATGCCCAGTCTTACCTTATCCGTGCATGTGGACGGCTAAATGAAGATTTAACTGCATTATAAATAAATGACATGTGTTTATTTGAGCGTGCGGCCAATTATTTAAGCCGTCTATCAATCAAGCAAAATAAATATTAAAAATTTTATCTATGTAAAAGCTTAGTGTAAAAGTTTGGATGGATGTTTGGGTGGACGCTCGGACCTCTTTATTTATGTACATTATGACCAGGGCCGTAGCCAGAAATACTATTCGGGGGGGGGGTCGAGCCTTAGACCCGCCCGAGACAATATGCCACATCTTTATATACCTACTTATGCTAGTACCCGGTGTGGTCCAAAAAAACCGATATAAAAATAACAAACATGAATAACGGCGAGCGGAGCGAGCCGCGAATTTTTTCAGATTTTTCCGATGTTTTGGTAAAAGTATGCAAAAGTGTGGCAATAGATATGACAGGTAGCCCCGAATATTTCAAAAACTGAGGTGGTAATTTTGAAGATTGGAGATTGGTATGCCAGCATCAAAGAAAAAAATGCGAGTAACACAAAAAAGACGAAAAAAGAAATAACTCCGAGCGAGCTACATTTTCGGGTGACAAAAAGTTAGTAGTAGTAGTTAAGGGGTAGGTTATTAACAGTTCATACTAACTATTTATTGGTATGGAAATATAAATAACATCAAGTGGAACGAGCCTTGACATATTGTAGGTAGTTTTTGCGGCCATTGGAAATGGTCGAGACATGAATACAATATAAATGTCGTCGAGTACAGTGAGCCATGCTATGCATAGACAAGAAAAGAAAGCTAAGAACAATTTGGTTTATTGAAGAGAAATAAAATAGCTCCTACTACATAACATAATAAATGGCAAGCGAAGCGAGCCGCCAAAGAACAATGGCAGGTCTCCATACTAAGAATTGTCTGGGATCAAATTGAAGCGTCCCGTAATGAAAAAAATGTTAAAAGATTTGGCGTTAGCTCCAGAATCTATAAATGAGACTATTTTCTTTGGGGAAAGCCGGAAAAAAAAAGATTTCAGTGTTTGAATTTTTTGGTTATGAATGAACGTCAAACAATATTTGTCTATAAAACATCGCAGATTGAAATCAAATCATAAATAAATGGATAATGTGGTTTGGTTTTGGGTTTGGTCTTATCAATTAGACCACGCCACCTTATATATTCGAAATGAGAAATGATAAACAAAATGTGCAAAACAAATTCTAAACTTCTTGTTTACGAAAGCTGGGCGTGTATTAAAAAAAATGTACCTACTTGCCCCGTAAACACAAAGAAACTTAGGGGTTTAATAAATAATGTTGGACAATCCACACAGCATCATCTAGCCCGAAGCTAAGCAAAGGTTGTGTTATGTTATGAGTTCCTACTAGATAACTTATATAGGTACCTACTTAAAACAATATATATAGGTATACCTACATTAATAGATATTTTTTTATTTTACATAGAAAATGCCCAGAACACCCAAAACAACAATATCGGAGTCCTAAGGGCACGCACTAGCCAGACACAAGGCAGTATCAATCAGTCCATAAACAGTCCAGTTCGGGTGTTACATACGTCGCCTGTGGCTTCCGTAATTCTGGTAAAAATAAATAGAAAACCAAAATATAAACACAAAACACAGCAGAGATGAAAAACGCCGAAGTCTCGGAAGGATTCTGTCAAAGAGAATAAAACCACTACGTTCTAGATTCTATGGAGATTCTATGGCGTCTTGACAGACAACCGCTGACAACATGACACTATCAAAGACAAATCAAAGACAAATGATACATTGCATTCAATAATTGTACCCGCGCCACTAATAAAATGGTAACATTTCGAATGTACCTAATTCGAATATCATTTGATAAGCTTTTAAATATCATAAAATAACTCCGGCCTTTACGAGAAGGAGTGAATAATTGAAAAATCGTAGAAAATTTATTAAATTTGATTCATATACATCAGATCCATGGACGCAAAAAAAAAGTCCAGACCAAATTCTGCCATTGTTCTTTTTGACATATTTTCGGCAAGCTAGTAAAAATGGTGAAAAGGCTACAGAATTAACGGCGAGCGAAGCGAGCCGCAATTTTTTTAAGCGATTTATTGGACGTTCTGTAAAATAGAATCAAGAGTGACAAAAGATTATGAATAGCGAACCACCAAAATTTTATTAAATTCTTTAGAGGCTTTGCGGTGATAATTTTGAAGTTTGGTGAAGTAAGCAAGGTAAAAAGACAAAAAATATTAACTGTAAATTTTTTATAAATGAAAAATTTTTGTTACTTTTTCGGATAGTCACGTGGTGTAATAAAAATTATAACAGTGAGCGAAATGAGCGCCGATATTTTGTTATGTTTGTAGCCGCTGTAAAAAAGTTTAGAATACTTGAGAATTAACGGCGAGCGGAGCGAGCCGCGAAATTTTTTGTGACATTTTCGGTCGTTACCAAATAGTTTAGAAAAATATGCTATAACTAAAGGCATAAATAACAACAAACAGAGGGAGCAATTCAATTAGGGAAAAACAAGAAAATAGGTCTATTGATTTATAAAATTAAAAGTAATGTCGTGATCTGCCTGCCTAGCTGGAATCGGTCGTAAATTAATGCGATGCGTGCACCTAGCTCATTTACATAATATATAGAGACGAATTTTAACGAAAAAAAAATTTGAGTTTTCAAAGAGAATAACTTAAACACAATAGGAATCGCATGGCACGGAGCGCGAGAGCGCGCCACCCGCCACCGACGAATCAGAGCGCGCTGTTGTAAATCGGAGACGAAATTATAGAAAAAATTTGTATTTTAAGAGAGAATAGCTGTTTAAAGTCCTGATTGCCACGTACGAGTGCTTATCCGAGAAAGTTTTACCTATTAAAGTTTGATTTTTAACGGTGCCTCAACATTTCGGGGGGGGTTTGAACCCCCAAACCCCCAAACCCCCCCCTCCCTACGGCCATGATTATGACACAACAACTGAACGAACAGATCGTAATTTGGCAATGATGTAGTTGCTGTAAACTTACTTATGTAGCACTAGCAATTTTCAGTTCCCATGAGATAATCATAAACTTTAATTGTTTCCATTGCATGTGAAGCTGCGGGCGAAATCTAGTTTTTTATATAGATCTGCGCAGTCCAGTTTGCACAAACTAATTTAATTTTAAAAGTATGGTGCAGCCATAACTGCGCAAATTGGAATACGCAGGTAAGGCGTAGGTACTGCAATTTGTGGGGCTGTGACGCGTGACCAGGCTGTGACGCGTGAGGAGGGCTATGAGCGCTAAAGAGCTAACTGATTACTAACCTCTTTTATTATTATAAGTATTCTAGAGGTCAGCGTCAGTGTAACCCAATAACCAAGGTGTAACCGTTACAAAACCTCTCTCGATGTTCGCATGATGTTGTACGTTGGTACATGGACGGAAGAAATCACCCTCGATTGAAGATTTGTGAACTAAGTTTGTGAAAGTGAGGAAAAAAGTCCCAAAGAGAAGATTGATTGAATGGAATGTAAAGATATTTTATTTGATTCGTGAACTTCTACTACCTACGTGAAGTTGGCAAAGATTCATCAAATCAAAAAAAGAGGAATTATCAAGGAACCACAAACTATATAGGGATACTACGGAATTATATTGCCATAGAAAAAAAAAGATATTTTGTTCACTTATTTTTGACAGTCGGAAATGTCGTCGGCCGTAATAAATTAAGTGAATGAAGCTATCTACATATTTATTTTCATTTCGAAGTTGTTAATTGATCTTCGCTTCTGTCTAAGCACCATATTAATTTGGTTTCATCGTCATCAACCCGCCCGCGTTCGGATTCACATTATCTGATATCGACAAACATTCCTGAATATTGTGGTGTTGTACCCTGTTGTGCCAAACAACATCCGATCCAGGTCCTGCGATAACCGCACCATATTCTTGTGTTTGTACTAAAAGTAAAGAAAGCATAGACCCAGGTGCTGATCTAAAATCATCTCAGTAACATTAATATCCAAACTTGCCTGCAGTTATAAATGAAAAGAGCCAGTGCCTAAAACTGGAAACTCTTCTTACCTACATAATTAGTGAGAAAAAGCGATGGTAAAGGCAGTGTTTAGCATCTGCATCTGTAACAATGTGTAAGGTGTGCTGAACTTAATTCATTTACTTTCAGAATCAACATGAGCGATTTTGATTATGCTCTTGATATAGATCAATCGTACCAAGGCAGATACAACAATGAGCATGAGGCTGGATGGGAAGATGATAGACCCCCTGAACGCAATTACAATTCAAGAAATTATAATAAAAGTTTCATGTAAGTATAAAAAGCTTCAATGTATAGTATTATTCAACTATTTTAATTGCTGTTTGATAGATTGACTTACCCTGATATCTTTAGACAGTTCTTTAACTAATCCTTCATTCCAACTTGTCTGAGGGTTTCTCGAGCATTCCTCCAAAACATAATAGATTGGGTATGCTTGTTCATTAATTTGGTCAAATCTCAAGTCTTAAGCTGCAACCGTCTCGGTGCATCACTATAACTAATTGTAGGCATTTTGCAAGGTACCTTGAATGAAATGAAATGACAATTCATTTCTCCACTCGTTGGAAAACATTTTCTAAGGTTAGTTTGAGTGGAGAATTTTTTTATGATCATGCATACCAATATGTATTTGGGGGTTGAGTAGAGTTTGAGTCGAGGTTGAGAGGCCTAACTAATACGAATTTATAGGACAATCAGTTAAGTATGTGATTTTTGGTGACATTTTGTAACATATAAAATACCTTATTTTTGGAATCAGTATTTTCAATTAAAAAATATCTTATCTGCGTAAAATTATATCATTTTTGTTGTTTTATTTGTTACTTGCTTTGCCCGTGGGACACAAGTTTTAAAGAGTAAGATATATTGAGTTACTGTTGTAAATTATATAAGTAGTAGTAATAGTTCAAGACTTTTTCATAGAAAAATCATCTTGAGACTTGAACATTATCTTTATTACTTATTTACTTGACTCAATAAAAATTAACACTTTCAGGAATCCCCTCAATTTTTAAGTCAACAAGTCAGCAGAATCACAACGCTCCAAATTGGCTGTATCCATACTTTTTCTGTCATTCAGTCATAATTAACTCAGCTATCAACAATAAGGGTCTGCAGTTATGCATAGGTATTCTAAAGAGAAAATACATTCATGGACAAGGTGGACACTAAGGCCTTTCCCAAAGTAGTTTTTTGCTTTTTATAGGGTACTTTTTAAGTGTGAACATACTTTTGGATTAGCTTTGTTTAATCATCACAATGTATAATATATATTTGATTGCTCCAGGAATTCTCGGTACAGTGAGGCCTATGGCGCCTATCATGGAGGGTACGGGCAGGGTGGAGGCTTTGCCCCATTTAGGATGAGGCCATACCTGCCGCGGGGGCCACCTCCGCCATCCCTATTAGGCCTTGGTCCCATAAGAATGCCACATCGAAGGGGACCTCCGATACACAAAGCTGCTACATTTTTAGCCCGTATGTAGATAAACATTTAAGAAGAAATAATATTGCTTAGCAACTGTTTTAAGTTGGCAAACCTTTATTCATAATATGGTTAGTTAGTGTATTATATAAAGGAGTTATACCCACGAAAACAGTAACTGCATATTTAGTTTTTTCTTTATCTTTGATAGTATCAATACTAATGGTAGTTTACCAATTATTGGACCAATAGGTTCTATTGCTGATAGAGATCTAAAAAAAATAATAATGAATGTACTAAAAATAAAAGGCATAAGTTCATTTTCACTTTTTTATTATTTTTACCTTGTACATACAAGGTTTAATCTACACTAATTATAAAGAGGAAAGATTTGATTGTTTGTTAGTTTAAATTGTATACTCTCCGAAAGTACTAGACCCATTTGAAAAATTAATTCAACATTAGAATCCTACATTAGCACTGATGAACCCAGGCATAGTATATATTCAAATAAGTTAGGGGTCTGTATGAAAACTTCTAATGAAATGTATGAAGTCCGCTAATTTACTATATGTTATCTCAATTACTATAATAATGTACTAAATAATAATACTGGTAGATAATACTATGAATTTATTAAGACTATGTTTTTCTTTCAGATTGCGAAGTAGCCCCTCAGTACATAAGGATCCTACCTAGGGAGCTACTAGACTTGATAGAGCCTGAGTACTGCGGGATTTGTGCCCAAAGCTTTGATACATTTGCTCTTGGTGAGTTCTATTTTATCAGAATGTGGCTGAAACCATCAGCCTAACCATCAATCTTCTTTTTGCCTCTACGCTGCATAGTTGCAGCTGCCACAGATAAGATAATACTTTGCTGCTATACCTTGTGGGCTACACGAATCTAACCTGCAATATTAACTGTGTTTTAGTTTAATTCATTAGAATATAACGCAACATTTGAAATTAAGGATATGTTTAAAAATTTATGAATTTTTTGATACAGAGGCAAATATTGTAAATTTTGAATCAATCTGGCACGTAATTACCGTATTCTACTCTCAAAACTTCTTCGTTGCGAATCAGGAACGATTTCTGTAGACGTTTTTGGCATATTTAATTTTTGAAGATGAGGATTCACATGGTTATGTGAAAAACGCCCCATACAATCCCTACATTGCTATATTCAAATGAGAAACTAATAAGTAACTATATTGTTTCCAGCGAAGATACATTACAATTGCAAGAATCATTACAAGGCCCAGAAAAAGTTCGTGGCGCAACTAAATAAGCAAGGGATGAACCAACCTTACGATGTAAGTACCCGATTCCGGAAGACTGAGAGATAATATAAATAAAATAAAATTAATCAAAAAAATTTAATTAATTGAATTAATCTTACGTACTGTAAGATTTTAACGCATTGACTGCCAATCTTTGGCGATGTATCCGAAAGTTACTGACATTGTTAAACAGTAGGTGTACCTAGTATTACAAGTATGACAGTGACGTGTTAAACAGCTTTTGCACACGTCACATTAAAATTTTAATAGAGTTTTTACATATATAATTTTAATAGAATTATTGTGATTTAAGATTTTTTTTTATCAAGTAGGTCTAATAGAACGGAAAGTGTAGGTTTTCTTACATTAGGTTTAGGTTTAAAGATATTTATTCTCAAGACACAGTCACTTACATCCTTATTTTTTTTATCTCTGAACTCTGTTACTGCTACAATTTCACACTTATATAAGACTAGCGGACCGCCCGGGCTTCGCACAAGTATTAAACAAAAATTTCAGAAATTATACACCCTAACATGTTGGGTTTCACAGTTTTCATACGGATCCCTAACTTTTTTTAGCACCATTGAGCTTTTTGAAATTGACTCGACTAGCCGACTATTGACACTCCATAACTGACACTGGCCGTAGAGGAAAACAAGCAGCGGACCCAAATTAAAAAAAAAATTAATACGGTATCGCACGGTTTAATTATTGAATTGTTTTTTCATGCGGATCTCTAACTTTTTTGAAAATATTCTATAGCCTATGTTCATCAGGGAAATGATTCTAATGGTGAAAGAATTTTTCAAATCGGTCCAGTAGTTTCGGAGCCTATTCAATCCAAACAAACAAACAATCGAATCTTTCCTCTTTATGATATTAGTATAGAAATGAGAGTTTAGATGGGTGGATGACTGTGACTTCATGCCATAACTTCTGATAGCATTGTACTGAGATTTACCCATTTTTGTCTGTTTCAGATCCCAATGAAGGCCCGCAGCCTTTATTGCGAACTGTGTGACGTCCACATCACGTCTCAGCCACACGCCGAATCCCACTATTCGGGGAGGTCCCATCGCTCGTAAGTAGCAGAAAATAGTTTACTCAACTATTTTAATTCTGACTTATCTTATTGGCCACTAGCGGTCCGCCCCGGCTTTGCACGGGTATTTAACAATATTTTTTTATTCGTACGGAATCCTATCTTTTTTTTAAATATTCTATAGCCTATATAGCCATAAATATTCTATATGTTCAATATGGAAAAATTTGGATTCTAATGGGGAAAGAATTTTTCAAATCGGTTTAGTAGTTTTAGAGCGTATTTAATTCAAACAAACAATCAAATCTTTCCTCTTTATAATATTAACAAATCTCTTTATTATCAGACACAGTTCGGGTTGGCGATCCACCCGATTTGAATTAAAATATTTTGTTCTCTTAAAAATGATGTGGGCACAGCTGTCCTTGTTGCTGCCAGAGCCATTCACTTTGTGGCCCATAAAAGTGCTAGAGTATGCCTCAAATGCTTGACTCCTATGTCAACATTCTATTAATTCTGAATAATTAGTAACATTGATTCTGCCGCCGCCGTGGTGTTGAAATAAATAATGCTGGACAATCCACACAGCATCAGCACCAAGCTTAGCAGAGCTTGTGTTATGGGTACTAGACGATGGATATATAGAATTGAATTGAGGTTCCGTGGACATTTATTTAAAACGATAATCTCGTTTGGGGTTATGTCATGTATTTGTAGGTATTAAAGCGCTTTTACCGCTTATTAAAGCGATAGAAAAGCTAATTTTAGTAAGAAATTTCATTACCACTTTTTTTACAGTGTCGTCGAAGGACGCAAGCCTCCAAAGAATCCAATTTTGCTCCAACCTGGTATGGAAGGAAGAGTGTAAGTTGCTTTTTGTACTCGTGCATTCATTCAGTATATATTCATTCATTTCATTTAGGTAATAAAAAAGTTTACAGTATGTTTCGGTTACAAGTGCCATAAAGCCTATGTTACGTTTAACTAGACACAGAGTTCTCGCCTTTCAGTAAAAGTATTATAACTATTATAAGGTTGGTAAGTATTATATTAATCTAAATACATATGTAACATTCTTTTAAATTATTTTGAAAAAATATGTATTCATTTTCGAAAAGAAAAAGGATCTGTGTAATTGAGCCAATAGATTTGTTGCGGATCAATCTTTGGAAATAAATGTATTCCTAAAAATTAAAGAAAATCGCAAATTTGTACATATTATTGGCAATAATTGTTTTCTTATAAGTTGGGGGCTTTACTCCTTCCACAAGTTTTCTCTAGGTCTTGTATTTTCAGCTTCTAAAAAGAAACGACCTGCAAACAGAGTTATAGCTAATTCACTAACACTGTTGAACTGCACGTTATTCTCGGACCTTGGCCCACTACGCCACAAAGGTCGTCAATATACCTACCTTTACGACAAAAGTTCAAAACCCTCAGCCCGCAACTTAAACTCGCACGTGATGAATCTTGTTTAAGCACCTTATGAAATGGTTCTCTGGAAGAAAAATCCTTGCTAGATAAAACCGCCAATTACAGGAACAATTAGTTTTTAAAATCTGATTGTACTATCTAAACCTGTATAACTTTCAGCATTACAAGACTTAAAATTTTGATAGTAAATTACTAAGCAATAAGAAACTAAACTTAAACCATCTCAACGCAATAAAATTCTAATTATATTGGAACTAAAATTAGTAAAATTACAGGAAAATCAAATAATAAAACTGAAACAATAAAACGTATTCAATTTAATTCAGTACGTATACAGCTTTTTCTATTATGCAACTAAGATTTTTTATATTTTTCTCTTGTTCGCAGTGAAAGTCTTATTCGCCGCGAGAAGAGATTCCCACCAAAGACACCCGATCCCGTCGAATTCAAGGAGGTGATGGCGACTCCAGTCGATAAGAATGTTCCGCCAGAGCTTGTTTGCAACATTTGTAATGTGAGTATAGATTAGAATATGCACATATGAACAGAATGTATGTGTCTAAACACATGTTAAATCTTCCGACAAATACATTGCCTGGGAGAGATCGTTTTCAGCGATAAGGTCTGGACGGCGTTATCGCTTGTACAACAATATTGTGAGATCGAAGTTATTTTAAACATAGACGACCTATAAGGTTAAATGGATTATCAAATGAAAGGTATCGGTTTGTAATTTCAAAACAGTTTTTAAATACAAGAAAAGGGGGTGGGGGTGGGCGGGGGTTCTCTGAACTTAGTAGAGTGATCCATCTTAAATATTTTTGGTGTTTATAGATGTAGGTATCTATGGAAACTTATAGAAGCGCGCGTGAATGATTGATGGGCCATAAATGATTTCCCAACCTTACGTAATCTGTATGATGGGATGTGCAATTCAATATTTATGAAACGATGCAATCTTTTGTTCACTTCTTCCATTTGTGGACAAAAAATTGAAGTGATGAGAAATCTATAACAAATTATTTATTTTTTATAATAATTAACTGTATGAAATTTGACTTGCCGTGCTTATTGTAAGCCTAAAGAAATAAAGTTATTGAATCTGAATCTATTGCTATTAAAATGAACTAGTTTTGGCAAAAACTGAATTGACACCATTGTGTGGCAAGAGCATGTGCGATGATGTACCTCATGACCAGCCTAACAGTCCACTGCTGAACATTGCCCAGATGAGCGCCATAGATGGCATTATTCATCATTTGGGGTTATAGCCCATAATCCCCACGCTGGGCATGCGGGTTAGGGATCGCAGTTCGGTGGAGTTGTTCTGCAGAGGGCGCTGCTGCCCGCCCCCCGGTGTGTCTCCCTTAGTCGCCTCTTACGACTCCTACGGGAAGAGTTGGGGTGGTGAAATTCGATGTACCTATTTGTTGTTATTACACCTATTTGAAGTGAATATTTCCTCTAATTTCAGACAACGGTGACCTGTACTGAGCAGATGACACATCACCTCAATGGAAAGAAGCATCTGACGAAGGAGAAGCAATTCATCCTCAACACGATGAGAGGAAATGTTAATGAAAAAGGAAAAGGTATGTGCTTTGGATGATTTTATATAATTTGCATGTCAAAGAGAATCAATCAATTGCCAATGATTTATATGGTGAGCGAACCAACAAATTCATTTGGTGTATCAAATATCAAGTAGGTAGCGTTCGCAGTATTTTGTTGTAGAGTCTAAATATATCTAAACTAATATTATTAAGAAGAAAGATTTGATTGTTTGTTTGAATTGAATAAGCTCCGAAAGTATTTCAGCGATTTGAAAAATTCTTTGACCATTAGAATCCAAAATTTTCAGTGATGAACATAGTTTAGAAAATTTTGCCGCATGAAAAATTAAATTTTTATTTTGATATTTTTGTCTCGTAACCAGTGGTCGAGTTTAATCTTGAAAGCGTTTATTGACGTGGCTCATATTATGTCTTCTGGTAATACGTTCCTGTTGTGCACCACTATTGCTAATCAAAATAATGATACCATTTTGAAATCTAGGATAACGGCGCAAATTTGAAGGCCAACCATTGGTAGTCATGAACCCTCCTGTGCTCCGTTTTCGGCTTGACGTTGAGTTTCGGGACACCCTGTATAATATACATACATACATTATATTTCAAATCTTCTTCATATAATTACCCTTATTTTTTTCTAGCACACGAAAACGGAAATGACGAGGCCGCCGATAAGGAAGGTACAGTTGTATATCTATTTTTCCTATCTTAAAGAATCAAAGAATTTAGGAACTTAGAATTTAGGGAGCATAAAATATGCATCGAATGGTGGGAATAGACATGTGCGCCGACGTTGAAATAGTCGGCGGCGGACGCCGGTCTGAAATCGGCGGCGGCGGCGTGATTTCGGCGTGAAATCGGCGTGATAGTATTTGTTTAGAATCTGTTATTATTAATTTAAAAATGCTTGCATACTGTTATAATTTATAATTTATTATGCTTTCTTATGTTAAACATAAATTAGGTAGTTTAAAACATCTAGCGTTCCTCCAGTAGGTTCAGGCCCCAAACTTTAATTAGGTACCTATGTAAAATAAGGAACATATTTTGGATAGGTAGGTAGGTACATACATAGAGCCCTCACCAGATATATGGTGTTGCGCCAACTTTGGCTCAGTGGATAAACAACATGCTCAAAAACAGAGCGATACAAGTGACAATCAATAAAACCACCAGAGGTATAGTTGTCAGGGGTTGCCCCCAAGGCGGCGTCTTACCGCCCCTTTTATGAAACATAGTTGTTGAAGAGCTAATCCACGACCTCAACGGACGCGGACTGGTCACAATAGGATATGCGGATGACCGTGCGATCTTGGCGACAGGCTGTTTCGAAAACATCACAGTAGGATATGCGGATGAACTCGCGATCTTGGCGATCGGCTGTTTCGAAAACACACTACGCGAACTGATGAAACTTGCCTTCAAAACCATCTAAGCATGGTGTACCGACCGTACTCTCAGTTAATCCAACCAAAACGGAACTAATAATGTTCACAAACAAGCGACATCTGGAAAACATTAAACTCCCTAAATTATTCAACACAGTGATCAAGCTAAAAACAGAAGTCAAGTACCTAGGAGTCATACTAGATAGCAAACTGCTGTGGAACAAACATCTTGACAACAAACTTCAACGTGCGACGTCAACCCTCTACCAGCATTCTGCTGCATTAGCAGAATGCTTGGCAAAACCTCGGGGATCTCACCAAAAATAACCATGTGGCTCTACACTGCTATAATTAGACCAACATTAACCTACGGAGCGATAGTCTGGTGGACAAGAACGGAGTTAAGCGCCGTGATAACGAGACTACAGCGGTTCCAAAGAATGGCCTGCTCAGCCATAACAGGCTGCATGAGAACCATTCCCGGCGCTGCCCTAGATATCATTCTAGACCTCGCACCATTAGATCTTTACATACAACAAGAGGCTACAATGTCAGCCCTAACACTACAAAACATAGGTCTCTGGGCAATCACAAGCAGTCCACACGCCCAGATCATGGACAGGGCTATAAATTATTAACCCCTCATAGCTGCCCCATGTGATAGAATACCCAGCAAACCAATGCTAAACAAGCACTACCAAATACAACTATACGAGCATCAGAAAGATGAATCTGGTACACAAAGTCAGTCAGATCTATACAGATGGCTCTAAAACGGACACAGGCACAGGCGCCGGGGTCCACTCATTGGACCTAAACATTAACACACATATCAGTAACACTAGGAAGGCACAGCTCTATATTTCAATGCGAATGTGTAGCAATAACTCAGGCGGCCACAGCTGTACAAAAGAGAGGAATAAATGAACAATGTGTTCGCATTCTCTCCGATAGTGCTGCCATACTCAAAGCCTTGGAGGGGAGTAGCTGCAACTCCAAGTTAGTTTACGAATGCCATCTGGTATAAGAGCTAGGAATAATCGCTAGGAAATGACGACGCTGATGAACTGGCACGGTGAGGATCGGAAACTACCACAGAAGATCCACTGCCTTTCCTCCCCTTGCCATTTTCATTACTCCAAACATGGATTAGGCTCAAAACTAGAATGATGCATAATGAACGATGGACACGCCCACGCAAGTCAAACTAGAGAGGCGCTGACATCAATATCAAAGAATCTAACTATACGTTTATTGAACCTAAATCAACCTGCGTATTCTGGTAGGAACACTAACAGGGCATTGCTTACTGAACAAACACCTATTCACCATCGGAGCGACAGACAGTCCTCTCTCCAGAGGATGCCTCAGTGGCGACGAATCAGCTGCCCACGTTGTCCAGGAATGCGAGGGAGTAGCAGCAACACGAACAGAAATGCTCAACTTGCCGAGGTTACTCCGCGAAGCCTGTGAAGATCCCAGGAAGATTCTGCGCTTAAAGACGAAGTTAGGCTGGCTCTGCTATCACTCACACCACGCATAATGGACCAAAACTGAGTCCATATGCGGAAATAAGAGTACTTCTACCTAAACCTAAGCTATCGTACTAGCGTATATTATTATGACGTCATTTGGTACTTATAAACTTTACCTATTCCGATCCCTGGTAATAATAATCAATAAAATGACGGGGTTTTCAAAGCGTCTAAAAGGTAACGTGTCACGCCGAATTCACGCCGATTGGCTGATCGGCGGCGGCGGCGTGAAAAATTTGCCGGCGGCGGCGGCGGGTCGGCGCGGCGCACACGTCTAGGTGGGAAATTATAATAGTAAGAGGGATTTGCGGAAACCAGAATGCAACATCGCTTCAGCTATCCGATTTGAATGCAAAGGCCAGATAGCTTCATCAAGATGTAAATCATCGTACCTAATCCGCTTGTTTCAAACAAAGCTAGTAATTTTAATTTAATTACCTTGTTATGTATAGTATTAGATTAATTCTTATATTAATGCATTTATATGGAAAATGCCAAAACATTTTGTTTGCGGAGAAGATCGCTAGCACAGTTTTCAACTTTTGAGGTAGTAAGCCCATAATGGACCCTATACTTAAATAAGAAATTCTTTATTAGGAACACAACTTAGTGGTGTGTTCCTAAAGATTTTCGTATTTCGTATAATTGTTTGCGGTATTATATTGAAGGTTTATATGTATTATATGTATCTATACTAATATTATAAAGAGGTAAGATTTGATTGTTTGTATGTTTGTTTGTTTGAATTGAATAGGCTCCGAAACTACTGGACCGAGGATTAGCATCACCATTAGAATCCTTAATTTTACGTGATGAACATAGGCTATATAATATTTTCAAAAAAGTTAGGGATCCGCATGAAAAATTCAATAATTGAACCGTGGGCTGTATATTCAACCTCTTTTTCTATTATGGCGCGTCAGAATAGAAAAAGAGGTTGTATAGCGCACGGTGCTTGCTTTTTCTCTACGGCCAGTGTCAGTTTTGGACTGTCGAGTCAATGTCAAAAACCCCAATGCTGTTAAAAAAAGTAAAGATCCGTATGAAAACTGTGAAGCCCATCGTTTTAGTGTGTATAATTTCTGAAATTTTTGTTTAATACCCGTGCGAAGCCGGGGCGGACCGCTAGTATTTTATATTTTTAAGTACTTTCCATCCTGTGCTAGACTTATGTTGCCTGAAATAAATGAATTATTATTATTATTATAAAATTTACGTTAAATTCCAGATGACGAGGGAAATGAGACAGCGGCAGTCGCTGAGGATTGGGCCAACGGCGGCGACGACTGGGACGCCAACAACTAGGCGCCACGTTTTCATTTATTAAGCATTCGTATAGATAAGTATTTTTTACATGCTTTATAAACATACCATCATGTTTGTTTACCTATGCATAGTATCTATTCTAAAGATAAATTTCTAGAAATAAATATGTATAACTTCAAGCACCTTTTACTTGTAAAAATAACGATGAAGCAAATAATGAGTATGATAGATAACTGATGGAAAGTACACCCTTTCCATTGCAATGTTTATTTAAAAAAAAACCTATCCTATTGAGGAGGTTCGGTACGTTAAGTAATGCCAACATTTAATTAAAAGTCTCTTAATGTGTAGATTTTGTGTTTTAATTTTAATATGCATGTAGCACCTACAGTAGATTGTTTACCTAGAGAATAAACTAGCAGTTACAAAAAAATCCGAGCTTTTACGGTATGTTTAGACTTACCGAAAGCGGTAGCGAAAGTCAACTGGGCATACTTTAATTAATCCTACTAAAATACCCCTCTGTATAACTTGCCAACCGATCGATATTTACCGCGTAAGTCTGAACAGGCCTTAATTCTAGAGAAAATTCATCTATAATATAATAATAGAGGTATTATAACGAGGAAAGATTTGATTGTTTGTTTGGATTTAATAGGCTCCAAAATTACTGTATCAAATAGTTTTTAGGGTTTTGCCATCGGTTGCAAAACCCTTATGAAATCGCTTTGGGTCTGTTTTGTGTTTTGAATCCTTAATATCTCAGAAACTACTGCAGCTATTGACTTGAAATTTGAAATAATAATACATTTTGTGCGCCCGCACATATTTATAGAAAAATAAATGAAAATAAATGAAAAATCAAAATGAAGATTTTCCATACAAATTTTGAAATCGAAATTTTAAATGGAACGTACAAAGTCGAAAGTGGTATCAAATGAAAGGTACTCGTTTGTAGATTTCAAAATAGTTTTTGAAATTTCGGTAGATTTCATACTTTTCAAAATATTTTGAAAATGGTCAAAAAAATGACCGTCCCCCCCCCCCCCCTATCTCCGAAGATTGCAGAGCGATCGACGTGATATGTACCAAGTGTTTGTAGGTATTGATCTATATTTTATAGGAAAAATATAGAGAAGTCTGTAAAAATAATACTTTTTGAAATATGGTCAAAAAAGGGCGGGAAAAATTTCTAAAGGGGTGACTACCCCCCCGAGTTGGGTATCAAATGAAAGATATTGGTTTGTACATTCCAATGCAGTTTTTAAAATTTCGATAGATTTTATACTTTTTGATATATTTTGAAAAAGGTCGAAAAATTGACCGGTACCCCCCCTCTATCTCCGAAGATTGCAGAACGATCGATTGGATATGTACCAAGTTTTTGTAGGTATTGATCTATATTTTACAGGAAAAATATAGAGAAATCTGTAAAAATAATACTTTTTGAAATATGGTCAAAAAAGGGCGGGAAAAATTTCTAAAGGGGTGACTACCCCACCGAGTTGGGTATCAAATGAAAGGTATCAGTTTGTACATTTTAATGCAGTTTTTGAAATTTCGATAGGTTTTATACTTTTCGAAATATTTTGAAAAAGGTCGAAAATTTGACCGTTCCCCCCCCTCTATCTCCGAAGATAGCAGAGTGATCTATATAAAATGTACTAAGCGTTTGTAGATATAGGTCTATATTTTACAGGAAAAATAAAGAGAAGTCTGTAAAAACAATACTTTTCGAAATATGGTCAAAAAACGAATTTTCATACAATGGGGGCTATTTCATTGAGAGCAATATCAAATCAAAGGTATGGATTTCGACAATTCAAAACAGGTTTTAAAAATCGTCTAAGTTTCATACTTAGTGAAATACGTAGAAAAAAGTCGAAAAAATAATTGTAGGTAGGGTGGTTGGACCAATAGATGACTGATTAAGCGGAATTCAAGTTGTTTTATTTTTTATCTCAACTCCTATTCAAGGAATATTCTATGTTTTTGGTTGTATACGTAGGTAGATATTTTGTGCATCAACTAGATAAACTGTTTTTACTCTGAACTATTTGTAAATAAGTTAAAATTGGAAAAATATCAAAAAAATGACTTTGGCCCTAATTGTGACCGGTTTGGAACTAATTCTGACCGAAATCGGACCTATTTATGACCGACAAAATAAAAGGCGAAATTCTTCACAACAAGAGACTTTATTTGAAAGAAGTGGGGTTCCGTATACATAATTTTGTCTGCATATGCTAAGGTACCTACTTATCATAATTTTAATTGCTTGATAAACAATTAACAATCAGTCTACACATATAATAATCAGTCTTAACAAATAACAATCAGTCTGCACATAATACTTACTTATCTTAATTTTAAAGGCTTGATGAAAAAATAACAACCAGTCTAAAAAAATAACAAAATAACAATCAGTTCACGAAAACATTTAAACCCCATGATAGGTACATATTTTAATTTAAAAAACATCAAAAAATATCTAAGAAACGTAAGTTTTAACCTTTATACCATTAGGTAAGTCATAAATATACTTTTTATCTACATTGTAACAATTGTGTAATAACTTAAAACAACATACCTCCCCCTCCGCCGTTAGGAAAATGTAATTTATTGTATTTATTTATTAAAGAAAAACTATAATAACAAATAATGTAATGATGACAACAGTTTGTAAGGCCAACGAAATTGGTTTACTTTTGATTACGAAGAACCCTAATAAAATTCCACAACAGTTTTATTGCAACAGTCAAAATCAGTCGGTCACAATTAGGTTTTGAGGTCCAAATTATGAACGAACTAATTTCTTCGGTCACAAATAGAGCGTTTGGAACAGTAAATGACCAGCTAAAAAATAACACGCCAAAACAACGATTTTTCTGTAATTAACCTCCGGTCATGTTTTGGTTTATAGAATTATGTATACAAAACCATTAAGAAAAACGTAAAAAATCAATAAAAAATCAAAGATACAATCTACAATATCAAAACAAAATTTGCAGGTCGGAGCTAATTCTGACCGCTCGGTCACAAATAGGATTTATGTATCTTTTTTAGACCAGTAATTGAACAGCAAATTTCTCGAAAACCTTATTAAAAATTACTTATTTTCTTTGATTTTCTACTTGAGATAATAGTCATAAATGCAAGGGAATACATAAATAGGGCCTAATTATATCAAGAAATCGGCAATCCACTCATAAGCTTAAGAAACTGGTTTACTCACCTTAGCTCGTTCTCCATACAAAATGGCGATGACCGAAACACGTCCGCACTAAATTAGGTCCTGGAGCGTGACTGAGGGTCCACTGACGATGTATTAATTTTTAAAAGAGGGAACAGTTTTGCCGCTTCTAAAGAAAAAATACGCCACTACAGGGAGTACCACTCAATTCTTATAATTCGAGAAAATGTGCGTTTCGGTCATCTATTGGGGGGTGGTCATCTTTTGGTCCGACTACCCTATACCTACCCACTAATATCTGTAGTAACTGTAATAGTAGGGTTCCACAGCGCCACGAAACCGTTGTTCTCAAAATTTTAAAGTCCATACCCAATGTATTCCACTGCGCTCGAAGAATATTTAGATATATATAAGATTATTGAATTCATGAATTCCACCGTGCTCCAAAAAAATATGAGAAGAGTAATGTATCCTGGATAATCCACACAACATCATTTAGCGACAAGCTAAGCAAGCTTGTGTAATTCGTACTACTACGATATCTGTTATACTTAATAAAGTATATATAAGTATCACATTAGATGATTTATTTTTGTGTACGTAGAAAAGGACTAGAACACTCGAACAAATAATCTGCAGATCTTACAAATATTAGTCCCGAGGCGGGAATCAAACCGCAACCTCCTGCGTTGTAAGCCCACCGCGCTAACAGGTCGTCAATATACGTACCTACCTAAACGACAAAAGTTCAAAACCCTCGGCGCGCGAGTTACACTCGCACTTGTCGTACTTGTTTTTAATAATAAGCCTTAGCGTAGGCGGAAATGATGTGGGTTGTGTGATGTGTTTTACTTTTACACCTGGGTCTGTAAATAGAATATATTTTATTGCACTAAAGTTGTATGTACATAATGCTACACTCGAGAGCAATGAATCCGGGTCACTCAAAGAATCCAAAAAATCTCGGAAAGTAAGAATGCTAGGTTAATGCAATAAATTGTTCTCCGACGAATCAAAATTTATGCTCTACAAGCACGATGGAAGACACAGAGTGTATAGAAGACCAGGGGAAAGATTCAAGCAAGCATGCATCGAAGAAAAAGTAGCCTACGGTGGTGGGTCTGTACTTGTGTGGGCCGGAATTTCCTCTGAAAGTCGCACAGAGCTGGTGATCATAGAAAACGGCTCTTTAACTAGCGTAAGATATGTGGAAGAAATCCTCAACGAACACGTTGGTCCATTTATGGTCAATTTGGGTGAGGATGCTATATTTATGCATGACAATGCCCGACCTCATACAGGTAGGATTGTGAATGACTACCTTCAAGAGATGAACATTACTTGTATGGAGTGGCCAGCGCGCAGCCCGGATATCAACCCGATCGAGCATGCTTGGGACGAGCTAGGGAGATGCGTAAAACAACGAAACCCTCCCCCAATCACGCTTCCTGAGCTCAAAATTGCTCTCACAGAGGAATGGGAGAATATTCCCCAAAATCGTATAAGGAACTTGGTGTACAGCATGCCAAACCGCGTAAACGCAGTAATGGAAGCACGAGGAGGTAATACGAAGTATTGAAATTCAAGAAAATCGTCATAAAGTTCAAAAATTTCATGTTTCCTATTTTTGTTTTAAGGAGAGATCAGCAGTTTTTTTTCTTTATGTAATTTTGTGTAAATAAAATGTATGGTGACTCATATTTTTTTAACTTTCATTTAAGGAGTATTAAATTGTCTATTAAATACAATTTATTGCATTAACCTAGCATTCTTACTTTCCGAGATTTTTTGGATTCTTTGAGTGACCCGGATTCATTGCTCTCGAGTGTAGATAGCATTATCTACTTGCTAACCTTTGATGACTTTAAACATGAATAAATAAACAACTACACAAACAAAACAATTTTTTTTTGTATTTTCTGGTATGAGTTCTTTAATTTAATCCCTGACACAAGAAGGTGCGGTTATCTCAGGACCTTACCTATTCAATGTGTGATAGGTACAACACAATATTCAGGAGTGCTTGTCGATAGCAGAAATTTTAATCCGAACCCGGCCTGGTTGACGACGATGAAAACAAATTAATACATAAGAACACATTTGTCTACCGTGCGTGAGATACGACGAGACGAGATGGTAAAAGTTTAGGAGCTTTACGGAAGCTTTACGGCATTTCTTCTAACTTCTGCTTAAGACAGAAGGTAAATTGACGGTCACCCTTTTAAAAAGTGTAACGAGGGTAACTCCTTTGTATCAGCATATTAAATAATATAAATATATATATCATATAGATATAAATCAGCATATTAAATAATATAAAAAGTAGGGTTCGGTTATCGCGTGTCGGTGTCGTCGGTGTGTACCTACTATCCCGCGGCAACATGACACCGAGTTAGGAAATATCACTCTTTCCGTCTACTCCTACTGGGCGCTCCTACTGGTAGGAGAACGAGGACTACAATGTCCTCGTTCTCCTACCATATCCTCGTACTCCTACTAAATATATCCTCGTTCTCCTACCATATTCTCGGACTCCTATTAATGTACAGTAAGCTGCATATATTTGTTATATGTACTCGTATAGAGTAGAACACATGTAAAATGGGTCACCAAAATAACCCTTGACACTTCCCATGATAAGATAACAGACCTCTTTAGATAACGGATCTCTTTAACTATTACAACTGCATTAACTCATTATACACGGCGATCGTCAAGGCCCCTCTCATGAAACGAATACAGTCCCTTTAATTTTTGCATTAATGCCAGACAAAAAACAGCATAGTTATGCCATTGTTATAGAAATTATTAAGTCACAAGTTCCCGGATGGAACCCGCAGAAAATTCATACCGATTACGAAAAATCCTTAATAAATGCACTGTTAGACGAATTCCCTGCAAGTGTGGTTAAAGGCTGTTATTATCACATGACAAAGGCCTTGTGGAAAAAGAGTAAGGTAATTAAAATTAAAAATAAAGTTCAACGAAGATTTGTAGCTCTTTGTACTGCCCTTCCGCTGCTGCCCGCTAATCGCATCGATGAGGGTTGGTTCTATATTCAACAGCAGTTTAGGCTTCTTGGCCCTGATACTAAATTAGATATTTTCTTTAAATATTTCGATATATTTATAAAAAATCACGATAGGAGTACGAGGACATTGTAGTCCTCGTTCTCCTACCAGTAGGAGCGCCCAGTAGGAGTAGACGGAAAGAGTGGGAAATATGTCCTTTCTCCCGGTCTAGACAACGTCTGTGCCAATTTTCATCAAAATCGATTCAGTAGTTTAGGCGTGAAAGACGAAATGACAGACAGACAGAGCTACTTTCACATTTATAATATTAGTAAGGATTGTTTCAAAATAGCGCTCCAAAATTGTGATAAGATGGACGTTTCCAGGGAAGTCAAACATTTCCAAGTTCTTAGTCTTTTCACGGAATGATAGCCCAAGCGTCGCCAGAGATTTTATTGTTAATATAGGTGTGTTCGACAGTAAAAGGCACCCGTTACTTAGTTTTGTAATTAAAACCATGGCCATGACCCCTTTAAACACAATTCAAATAGTACCTACCTGTCACAAAATTCCTATAATTAATAAGCAAGTATTTTCCACTTCAATAAAAGTAAATAAAACTAGGTAGGTAGATTCAGTATTATCGTTATATATTTTATTTACATAATTTAAACTCGATGATCCATTTTGTGATTAATGATTAAGTAGGTATTAAAAGGACTTCCTTTGGCTAGGTAGTAAGGATGCGGATAGTGGCTTGCGAAAGACTTCAGGCAGATGTTGGTAGGTACATACAATGTTCATTAGGGGAGGAGTACCTATGTCCTGATGATGACTGTAGAAATTGCGATGTAATTATCTCAGCCCCGTGAGAGATTGATTAGTGATAAAGATGTCCTGTCTGATATCTAAAGATTACCTATGTTATGTAGGTACCTATAGGTATACCTACATCTACGAACTCGAAACCTCCGAGGACTGCGGCGTTCATTCCGATTAACGCATACTAGGGCCCAAAAACCAATTGTGAACATCACCAGCATTGTAACAAGGATTATTACATGCAATTTGGGGTCTTCAAAGTTCAGTAAAGGTTCCCCCTGTGTTCCAGATTCAAAGTACAATGTACAATCTTTATCTTTTTCCATTTTGATGTGGGTTAATCTTGTAAATTGATGATCCTTAGTTACAAATAGGTGCTGGTAAGATCTGGCTTTGCCCTGTAGTAGGTCAGCAACGTCTTCTACAGCGTTTACGATTCATGTATACAGCAATAAGTAAAATAATAAATATTAATACGACAAATTGAATTTTAGGATCTTTAAGGCCTTTATCCACTTTTTTCATATATTTTTTTACAATTTTTCTTGCCATTTTCACTGATGAAGAACTTCCCTGTCTGATCTGACCCATTTTTAGTGTTAATTTAACACATTAATGTACCTAAAGCTGAAGCTGCGACGACTGTTAGTTAAAAAGTAGGTAGATGGCGGTTCACTATAATTTCATGTTTCTCATGGTATAGGTACTCATAGAGGTAGGTAATTAACTTAGTTTTCTTCAGGGGTTTGCTATTACTTTCATTGGAAACAAACGGATAGCGGTTCATTATCTGATCTTGTTTCTTCCATGGTGGCTATTTTTAAGAAAGAGATTATTACCACTGCATTCTAATTTATAATAAAATACTTTTCTGGTATGTAGATTTAGGGTTTTTCCATTACAGTTTTAGATGCGTAGGTATTTTCTTTATTGACCTAACCAAAGAGAATATAATAACCACTACTTTGACCTAACTAGAAAGAACGTAGTGGTTTTATTATCTTTGGACATGACTTCTCTATTGACAAAGAGAATAAAACCACTACGTTATTATCTATTGATGGCAAAACTCTTGGCAAAAGGAATAAAACCACTTGGTTAATGCTCAGGGTTAATGCTGGTTAATGGCACCATGCACAGATGTACCAAAGAGAATAAAACAGATGTACTAGGGATGCTACGCGTGCACCATGGATGGCGTGGCGCCATTGTCTATTTGGTTACATATAATTGACAGTCGGCTTTAATGCTGTGAGAAAATACCTCACAATAATTAAAAGCAAGGATTAGGAATTTAAAAATCTTTAATTAATTGTCAGACAAGATGTCTGCCATTATAGTATCTTTAAAGCTAAAATAAAAATGAAGTGAAATAAAAACAAAATAAGGTACTATTCATACACATGACATTGGTGGTTTAAGTTTTATTACCTACCTACTGTATAGCATTATGTATGTATATTATAAAATAAAACTTAATTTATTTAATTAATTTAAAATAACAGCATGGTTCTAACTATCTAAATTTGAAAATTCATGCAAGTACCAAACTTAGTACCATATTACAATAACCCATGTTAAGTATGTCACACCCTATAAATCAAAGTTGCTTCCAGCTGTCTGTCCTCCATCTTTAAAATTACACAACAGATTTTAATGCGGTTTATTAATAGAATGATTCAAGAGGAAGGTTCATTAATTATATTATAACATACCCGAAACCTTACTAGGGTTGCTAGTTGACTATATACATAGGTAGGCAATGCCTTGGCATTAAGCCTTCTCTTTGTACCTTACTGAAATACAGTTTTAAATAAATAAAGTACACATCACACTACTATTAATATAAATGCATAAGTTTAGATGGATGGATGCATGTTTGTCCCACCAAAACGACTACTCATTTAACAAGCCGAAATGTTACATGAGTGGGAGTTGGAAGCCTGGAATTAAACACACTTTAATGTCATAAATATGCTTCCGCGGCTTACAAAAGTCATTTTATGTTCTCATATCTATTTAATGAGTGTGGGTAGCTGCAAGCAGAAAGTAGTATAAAGTGAGATCTATTATTCTAGGAAGGCTCCCGTGACATGGAATATAGCTAAGCAACTGTGAATGTCTTCATGGCATGGCAGGTATCTTAATGTTCATAATAGAAATAAAATGTAAACGTAAAATAAAACTTACACTTTGCACAGCCTGCTAGTGCATTTAAACTAATAGAGAATGAATGGTTTGTAAAATCCATTCCTTTTTTAATGTTAAAATATTAAGCCATAAGTACCTATTATTACAATAAGTCCCTACATATACATGATTATTGTAGATCTGGGAGATCTTCTTCCTCACTTGAGCTTGAGTCATCTTTGTCTCCAGACCCATCCCCAATCTCCATTTTGTTGGCGAATAAATCATTCATATCATCCAATTGGTCGCCTACATCACCGTCCTCGTCGTCTTCATCTTGCCAGCGTTCAAAATCTATTTTAAGCCAGTGATGTTTTTTCTTGTCGTTTGTGAGATTAGGCCAAAATGATTCATCAGGTTGGTCTTTAGTAAGAACTACATCTATTAATCTGCCTTTGTTAACGTAGTTACTCTTCTCCGGATCTACTTCAGCATAAAGAGGGATGCTAACCTCATAAAGTTTATTGTCAGGTGCACATGTGCCTCTGAATGAAATCATACTCTTTTCGATTTTTATCTCTGGATTTTTGCATTCAACATTGAATTTTATAAAAACCAGGGACCTTCTCTGGGCCCAGAGAACTGATGGGGGTGTGCTGATTGGATTCGAAGGCATGTTAGGCGCTGAAACAACAGGAAGGTAGGTAATTACAAAAATTAGGGCTCACTTAGCGGCAATTTATTTGGAGCATTCGCGATTCGTTAGAAAAGCCAATAGAAACAAATTTATATCTTCAGTACCTAGCAACATAACCTAAAACGATAAATAAACTTATCTAAGTATTGATTGTTTATTAGCTTTCGTCCTAGATTTCCAGTGGAACTTACCAGTAGAAATTAATTATGTAAAGGTAAATTATAATCGAAGACAACGGTCGTGAGTCGTCGAAAACAATATCAACTCTTTGCGAGAATTTTTTTTATGATTTTTCAACTTTGCATTTCGTTCTTTAGTCAAGCGAAGCGTATTGTGAGTGAGTCTTCTTCTTCTTTAATTTTGGCTTTGACTTGACCTGCCTTCTTTGCTAAGGCATTATGCATCTGGTTTCATACTGCTATTACTCAATCAAGCGTATAGTATATTGAATACATCATCGTCATCACCAGCCTATAACAGTCCACTGCTTGACATAGGCCTCCCCTAATGAGTGCTATAGATGACATTATTCATCAATTGGGGGTTATTGCCCATACTCCCCATGCTGGGCTGCGTTCACAACCTACGCTCGAGCGCGCTCGGAGTGCAACTAGGTCGTTCATAACCTCAGGAGAAACGCTCGGTTGTTATTAACTAGAGCGTTCACAACCTCCGACGGTTGCAACTTTTTACCGGTGTAATTCGATCGACGAAAAACACTCTGACATTGACAGCTGTCATATTTTCCGTTGTCATAGTTTGTTATCTACCTACATATCAAGATTTCTACAGTAAATTTCAAAATTTTCAGTATTTATCAGTTATCGATCGTAGTTACAGTCAGTAGATACAATTTACCTAAAAGTAACCGCAAAACAAAAACAAAACAAACGAACGTCCGGCAACTGTAACGTCAGTTTTGTCATGATAATGTCAACTTTGACGTATAACAACTGATAACAACCGACTCGTTCTGAACCTTTGGGTAAGTTATACACCAAACAACCGCACCCTGAGCCTTTGAACGCACCCTTGGGCATGCGGGTTGGGGATCGCAGTTCGGTGGTGTTGTTCTGCAGAGGGCGCTGCTGCCCATCCCCCGGCGTGTTCGACATCTTTTTCTTCTTTGGTCAGAGTGCGCGTCTTATGTCAATGTCAAGTAATGTCTGACAAGTGTGAAAAACTCAGGTGAAAAATGAGTGACGATGTCGCACCCCTAGAACAACACGGGATTATGTCGAAAAATCTCAAAATCTACTTTATTGCATATTTGAATCCGCCAAGTTTTTCCGCACACACCAATAACACACGATTATTTATATTCGCACAGACGCCCAAGAGATGGCGTCGTACTTCGCTCTTATTGAATGAATGTGTGAAAGGTCATACCACGAATAATAATCTATATCCAGTTACAACATGTTCGCCGTCGGGGCAAACCGTATTGCGCTTACACAAGAGCAAATTATTAAGGAATAATCTGGTATTATTGAAGTTATTGAACTTTTTTTGGTTGGTGTTTTATTGGTATTCCGAAATACGACGGTATTATTAAAGAAGGTATTTAAATTTATTTTTATTTTTCCAAAATAGTACAGTATTGTTCGAAATAGGTGAAAATTTCTTAAATAATGCTCTATTGATGATACATTTTCATTTAGCCATAGTTTATTCAAAAATAGTTTAAATTAAATTAAGGATACTTTCAATTCTTATAATAGTTCTATATTATAAAAAAAAATGTTTTTGAGCAGTATTTATCTCATCATAATAGGAAAAATAAATCAAGATTTTCAGATAATGCTCTATTGTTGAATTAATTTAGTATACTCTTATTTTCTGGTAGATGACTCGAAAAGGCAATTGAAACACCCATAGAAGACCAGTCTACTGTCCAAGGTATCAAAATGGAAAATAAAGCGGAACTTTCCTCTGTGGCGGCACCAGTCATCGTATCAACAGCGGTTGAAGCATAGTTGTCGAAGAATCAGATAGTCACAAAATAAGCAGTCAACAGAAATACCAAGTTGGTAATGGATTTTAAGTTAGGCAATAAGGCTGCTGGTCCGAGTGATGGAAGTAATTTTTTATACGATTCAGATGAAGAACCTATATTTTATCTCCCTGCTAAACAAAAAACTCAGCCTATTGTAGTCCTATTATTATAACCTGAGAAGTAACCAAAATAATAATATTAAAAAAATCCAACGGTTAGTTCATCATCCTGAGATCATTGAATAATAAAGCTTTGGAAAAGAGACCCTAATGTTCTCAACGTAAGACTGAAAAGCAACACAGGTTGAAGTGTTCCATATGGAACCGTTCGACTTCAAAAGGTGTTTATACTTTAATTTTACTTGATTTTACCTTTGTTATTTGTATTGATTTGTTATTATGAAGATACTTGTTGATTCTGTGAGATTTAAGTAAATTAATATTTTATAACGTAAGGTTTTATTTTTCATTTAAATGGAAATAAAAGATAGGTTATCGTAAGTTACCATGATACTCGTAGTACAAATAGTAAAGCTTTTTTTTTACAATTTATACCTGCTTGTGTTGTTTGTTTCATATTATAATAATCACTATATCCAAAACCACACTGCGGTTTTCGGATGATTTTGTTGGTTTTGTTAAACAAACTTTAATAAATATGCCGATTTTCGTAATTTAATGTCTTTAATTTTATTAACAGGAAAATGCCTGAAAACAAATCATAAGTCCTTATTGTCTATTTACTCTTAACCAATGGATGATAAAATATTAGAGTATTATTTCAGAATCATTCAACAAGAAGGACGTATTTCGACACAGTTATATTTTTTTTCATGAGATAATTAGACAATAGAGAATTAAAACGAAAAATGCATATTATCGCTTGCTCGACGTTTATTGAGGGGAATAAACGACGTAATATTGATTCACATTAGATACGTTACATAAAACATTCAAGACTTGGGCAATAACTTCGATAAAAAAGCAGATAACGGTTTTTTGACGATCCTGAAAAAAGTAGTTTTTCGACATAATCCCGTGTTGTTCTAGAGGTGCGATGTATTCGAACAACTGGTATATTGTTAGAGTGTTTTAAAAAGAAAATATATTTATTTTTATCACTTTTTAACAATACCAGTCCAGTTGTTATTAATTAAAAAAAAAAAGTGTAATCGCATTGAGTGTAGCTATTCTCCTGTGTAATAAATAAAAATATCTGTGATTTGGTCAGGGGGTATTTTATTTTGAAAGAGTATTTTGAAAATACCTATTTTGCATTTAGCATTTGAAATACAAAACGCAATACTATTTGGTATTTCGCATTTGAAATAGTAAATCTGAAAAGTATTTTGCATTTTGTATTTAAATGCTTTTTTAAAACCATTTTGTACATCTCTGCTGGCACCACACTAGATAGAATAGATTGAATATAGACCTCCTTTTATTTTTATGACTCTATACCATAGGCCTTTTGGGCCTTCTAGAAAAGTCATCTCTTTTGGCTAGAGCACTTTTTGAAAAATGGTTAAAAACGGGGAGCAACATGGAATAAGGGTTCATTCATTTTATTAGTAATAAAATGAATGAACCCTTATTCCATGTAATATTATTACGTATGACTATTTCCGCTAGCCCCCTATTAAAAAAAATATGAATAGATAGACCGATCCACGTTTGGTTTGATTTAATGTTAATTTTTCAAAGTAGGTAAAGATTTCAGAAATCTTTTAATTAAAAAAAAAAAATCGCTTTAATAATTCTTAGGTAAGCAAACTATTGACGAATAGTCCACAAGCGGAGAGTTAAAGTGAAGGTGGCGCGCGGGTCCGTTGCCATGGAAATGGAAATCGTGTAGGTCTACCTTCAATCAAGGTTGACAGCATGTTGGCAGTTTCTGACTTTGAGTCTAAAACTAATTAAAAGCGCTACCGGATACAGAAACTCATCCATCCCCGTAGCTGAAGCTGATACTATATTCCAAGAAGACCAGCAACAGGCTAGCGAACCGCTTTTGAGTTTGCTTACCTTTAAGCCTCCAAGGCTTTCGAGAAAATAAACGAATTAAATTAAAAAAATGCTATCTGAGCCACAACACATGACTCAAGAAAAGCTTTTCTTGGACGTTGAAAGTAGAAAAAGAACTTTATATTCCAAACTAAGTGACTAAGGTCTGGTACACAGAACAATAATACTCTACGAGGTCTGGTAAGGTGTACTCTAAGTCCGGACTGTAGTCACAGAATAACTATAATTATTAGGTGAAATAGTAACGCGCGAAATTATACCTACACGGCACCGACGACGACGACGCAAGGGGCGGGAAATTTTAATATTTCTGATTATACTATGTATTTAATTTGTCCATCCCACAGGTTATTTATGTAGATATCGTATCGCGGTTGGTTACACAAAGTACTTTTTTATACGCGGTGGGTTTTATGTAAATTAGCCAAGACTTATTTAATTTAAATTATAAATCGTTATTTTCATTAGAAAATAACGAACAAATTCAATAAAGACTGCTTAAAAACTTTGCCCATTTCCCATATCAGCAGGCGCATTCTGTAAACTCATTTCGAACGATAAAATCGAACTCGTTTATCATTATGTTGAGTTCAATTGGAACAGTTATTATTTGTAAAGTCACTTGAACGTTTACAGAATGCGCTTGCTGCTTTGTGGTTTTATTGGTGAAGCCACTACTAGTTTTCACATTTATGATTTCTTTTAGTCTATTATATCGCCGTCTCTACAGCGCGTCGACGTCGCCGGCTCGAAGTCCACTGTTGTTTGATGTTATTTTCATTTCGACAGATATAAAAATAAAGACGTTAGGGGGGGGGGGGGGACTTAAGCGCGCTCCACATTCTCGGCAAAACTACACGAGACATAGCGAATACGAGAGTGTGGAGGACATATTCGGCAAGTCTCGCCTATGTTCGTGCAGTCTCCATCCCGTGTCGGTATTTCGTATCCGAATCAAAGGGCTCTCGTGTAGTTTTGCCGAAACACAAAACACTCCCTCCACATTCCCGCCAATTATATAATTTTATTATTTATTCAATATTATAATTTTAATATACAATATATTTTATTTACGATGTATTGCTGTCATCCACCATCTTCGTATTTTCCAACGTCTCTTGATAACTTTTTTTTCTCGAATAAACGTATAATTGTAATAAGCCACAGCACATAACGCTGCAGCGACAGCTGTTTCCACGTCCATCTCGTTCGAGTACCGAGCGCACAAATGCGCGAGCGAGAATGTGGAGAGCTGCTCTCGTCTCGTCAATAGTTTTGGCGAGACCCGAGACAAAACCTCTCGTGGAGAATGTGGAGCGCGCTTTAGACTTAAAAGCAGCAAAACAATATAAATTTTCTAAAGCTTGTTTATTTGATTGAGGAAAACCTCTATGGCATTTTATTGAATGAAATATGCTTACAAATAATGGTAGATTTAATAGGTTTCTACGATTAAATAAATAACACAGTTTTACTTCCTTAACGGAGATAAAATTATTATGAATTTCTCTTGTTATCTACCGACTTACGTTCTCTAATGAATTTATAGTAGGTATATTTTGAACAAAATATTTATGTAAGTTTTCACGATTGTTCAATACTAATAAAATACTATTTAAAATGCGTTCAGTAAAATAATACCTATACGATATTTTAATTAGGTAAGAATTAAATTGATGATAGAAAAATGCATAGATACCTATCATAATTGTTTCCCTGACATCGAAAGAAATTCTGGTCACTCTACCGGTGTGTCACCTACATAATCTACCCTAACAACGTTATAAGAAAATCCACTGCCTAGGAAAACTTATATACTTATGACTAACATACACGGCATACCTACTTACATTGACAGAAACACAATCCACAAATAATATAATATTTTAATTGACGGTGACATGGATTTTTCATTGTAAAGTAAATTATGAACTTAAACATATAGGTACTCCAGCCAAATTCAATGTAAAATATTTGTAAACAAATCGCCCATACTTATCCTAACATTCATTATATTGCCGTGATTTTTTTATCATCTATTCTTCATAAATTTTGTTAAAAATTGTATTAACAGAACATGTCTGAAACTTAACGACAAACATAAGGACCTTTTTGGGTTTGAGTTGTTTACAAATATCACATCAATTTTGGCTGGAGTATAGTTACGTTTACCTACTTATATTTAATGCATCACTCCAATAGGTTAACCTAACCTAACTAATTTGTATTACATAATCATTCAACAATCCCGCCGTTATCAATGAAAGTTTTCTTCGCGATTTGGTTAAGTTGCGTTGACATTTTATCACTGGTTTCGTTGACCATCTTGGTGAAGTATCCTTCGGGGTTGCTAAGCAGTTTGTAGGGATGGTCGAACTCCACCAGCCGGCCCGAGTCCATCACCATCACACGGTCCGAGTCCATGATCGTGTTGAGGCGGTGGGCCACGGTGAGGACCGTGCATTCCGCGAACTGTGCTCTTATCGTTCTTTGGATGAATTCGTCGGTCCTGCAAATACGAAAGTGGTTTGTAGGTACTCGCTTAGTTATTGGAAACTTCATTACATATCTAACTTAACTTCAATATAATAATAACCTAATGAATTTAAGAATGTAGGTACTTTATACTGTACTATACATAATATATGACAATACAATTTTTACATTTCATCTGTCTAACCTATCCTTGATAACGTTAGATACAAAACACACAAAATAAAGTGTTTTTAGATATATATTAGGCAAAAGAAATACAGACTGTGAAAATTACAATTACTTTCTAAGGTAGGTACATGCAAGGTACATGAGATACAGCCTACTGTCAGAACAGACCGCGAAGGTTTATAGCAGGATAACGTTTTCACCATTCGGGATTACCAAACCCTAAAAAGAAAAGATGTTAAAGTGCTGGTAACACTTACCTAGGATCAACATTGGCTGTGGCCTCATCAAGTACGAGTATGCGGTTTCCCCGCAAGATGGCGCGCGCGAGGCAAACCAGCTGTCTCTGACCCAAAGAGAAGTTGGATCCTCCTTCGGAAACTTTGAAGTCTAGTGCGGGGACGGCTGCTTTGAGGTCAACCTGGGTTACCAAAGAAGAGAAAAGAAAAAAAAGTTTAAAAAGTTTAGAGGTAAGGAAATGAGCGGTTTACGATTTGCATAAAAAAAGTAAGTTCCAAATAACTCGATAGGTGGGAGGCGTCAACTTGTAGTTAGGGTAAGTCACGTGAAAGGAAAAACAATAATTTCAAGTTTTCAGTACCAATTAAGTATTGCCAATTTAGCAAATTTTTCCCTAATTTCCAATTGACGCGATCGCGAAACAGCTACAAGCAATAACTTATTAATAAATTGATTATACTTTTACTTAACGACTCCGGGGAAGGATGAGTTTCCCATACAACCGTAGGAGGTACCAAAATAATTTTTAATTTGAGCATATTTTCACCACAATCTGGTATTATTTGTATAAAAATATCATCCTTAATATGTAGTTATTCTGTAAATAGCTAAAAAAAAACTGATTTTATCGATTGAAGTTTAAATTAAAATTGTTTTCTTTCTTTTACGCACGTGTGTGTTCTTTTACACATTTCTTTTTTTGTTAATAACAAAAATAATAGTCCATAGATAAATAAATAATAATAATGCTGGACAATCTACACAGCATCATCTAGCCCCAAGTTAAGCAGAGTTAGATGGTCTAGATCTAAGCGCCAGGGAGGACACTACCTCAGACCTCAGCTTTTCACTTCCGGAATCTGCTGGGTAGGTAGGCAGCAGTCTTTCGCCGGTTAATCAATCTGGTTGGGGCGTCCACGCAACTTACCGCTTCTAAAGCCTTCCAAAGTTGTTCATCATCATACTGGTTGAACGGGTCCAAGTTGTAACGCACCGTCGCCGAGAATAATACGGGCTCTTGAGGAATTATTGATATCTTCGAGCGCAATTCCTGAAAATATTAAATGTATATTATTATTTTTTATTTGGCTCGAAAACCATATAAATGCATAGGTAAATAATATTTTGTCTTCGTTCAACCCATTTGGCTATTGTTAATTCAATTGAGAATCTTGTCCTATGGGTTCAATTGAACCGCTTCAGTAGGAACACACCTCATGCTTGTTTGTTTTCTTTATTGTAAAAAAAACCGCTCCTGTACATTTTACATAGCATGGAAGAATGCAACCTGCCTACATTAAGTAGGCAGGTGTATACTCGTACCTACTGTTAAATTATTAACTAACTAGCTGTGCCCCTTGGCGTTACTCGCGGGCACTAAGTGTAGGTGATTTTAACGTTCATTTTTTTACATAAGGTTCTTATGTAAGAAAAATAACGATAATAACAAACCCAACAAAATAATTGCCAAAATTAGTCCGTTCGTTCACGCGTGATGCCGTGACCAAGGGAAATAGGGATAAATTATTATTAACATATATTATTAAATTATCATTTCACAATAATTAAATTTTTCATGCCTAACTCCCTACTGAGGGAGGGCCTCGGGTTCGAGTCCCGCCAAAATCGAAAACTTTTGGGAAAAATATAATCATCTAGATTCTAGAGATTACCTACCTTGCGAGTAGTGCGAGGGCTTACGCACTATAATAACAAAGATCCCTAACTCTTTTCAAAATATTCTATAGCCCTATGTTCATCATAAATTAGGATTCTAATGGTGAAAGAATTTTTCAAATCGGACCAGTACTTTCGGAGCCTATTCAATTCAAACAAAGAAAAAATCAAATCTTTCTTCTTTATATTATTAGTATAGATATAGATAGATGATGCTATCTCAGTTTGACTTACCTGCAGAGCTAAATATCCTGTATCAATATCATCGATCAGAACCTCGCCCTCTACGATGGCCAGTCTGAACAGCGAAGAGATGAGCGAGGACTTGCCAGCGCCCGTCCGTCCCACGATGCCGACCTTCCAGCCGCTTTCTATGACTAAGTTCAGGTTCTTCAGAACGGGCAGGTCTTCCGGCGTGTACTTCATGTAGCAGTTACGGAATTCCACGCGGCCTCTGGACGGCCAGCCTTTTGGTGTTTCTCGCTCTGGAAAACAGAATATTTTACTATGGAGATGTTTATAAATTGCCATTATTACCTATTTAAGTAGGTAGGTTATCTTGCAAGTGTGGCAGTGAACAGAACAGAAGGAGTTTACTTTTACTTTTATATAGCTCCGAGAGTCTTCAACGGAGTCATATTATATTTTAACTTTTCTTTTGACAAATTACAGTAGGTACATTATACAGTATATACAGTAGGTACATAGTTACATAACAGAATAAAACAATTACAACTAGTACCTATATACACTTATATAATTTATTTTCTAAAAATCTAAGCCGTCACTATAATATGGCAGAGTGCCCAGAATGCTGATAGCATTGCTTTGTTGGCTGGCGATGCTAATTCGTTGACTAAAATAAACGCCAGCATTCCGATCATCTGGGTGCCTCTCTAAGTAGTTTTTTTATATTATATGTAGGTACTTTTTAAATATATTTCTTTGCTATTAATTGGCATCACACTTTAACCTAAATCTCGATGTAATATAAATCGAACCTCCTTCGTCGTAGACGGACCTTCGCCCGCTCACCACGGAGGTCGCCGTACACTGTCACTTACCTCCTTTTTCCCACTTCGGCTCTCGTTCAATATGCGTATACTGGAGTATCCGCTCCACGCTGGTCATCTGTGAGATGACCTCCGCGGTCTGACGCACGCCGAACTGGAGCATTCCGGTCAGGATCAGAGTTTGCGATATAGCCAGGCCCACGTTGCCGGAGAATATCGTTTCTGTAACAAAGGGCGATGAGTCAGATTTCATATTCATCTGTGTAGGTTGGTGTGGGTTCGCGGTTAAAAGGTTTAACTATGGTTCAGATAACTACAGTAAACTGGAATAGAACAGGTAAACTGTCGTAGTAAAATGTAGAGAATTTTGTGTACATAAATAAAAAGAAATAAATGAATTAAAATACAAAGAATTCGATTAATTCGACTTCCATTCCATCCATGGTTGACTTTCAATATGAGATTCTCTCGCAAGTTCGTCACGTGTGACACGAGCTTCAAATTCAATGTAACAAACAAAATAACAGGAAACGGGTTTCAGGATTTTCCTAGAGAACCCATAAAACGAGTTTTAATCGGATTTTATTACTGAAAACGGATTCCAGGAAAAACGGAGTTCACGGTATAATCTAGTTTTCATATATTTTTTTTTACTTTTATGCACATCGTTATAAGCAAACACGGAACGTAGACCCTTAGGATCTTTGCAAAGAACATGCTCAGAATAGATCTGGATATGTACTCCAAAGAGAATAAAACCACTGACGTATGGTACTCGTCATCGTCATCGTCAGCCTATATCAGTCCACTGCTGGACATAGGCCTCCCCTAATGAGCTCCATAGATTATGACGTATGACTTGACTTCTTCGTTATGGCAAATCGGACACATATTGTGTCCGATTTGCCACTTTTCTGCTAGTGTAAACTTTACACTAGCATTATGACGTATGTACTCGATGGATTATATAGACATTACTTATTAATATAAAGTACCTATCAATGTAATTGAACAAATGACAGCACGGACTCCGTGGCGCAACGGTAGCGCGTCTGACTCCAGATCAGAAGGTTGCGTGTTCAAATCACGTCGGGGTCAATAATTATTTTCCTTCAAGCTTATGTAGGTAAATTTATTTATTGTTTTTTTACTTGACTACCAACGGAGGAGGGTTATAATAATTGTTAACCACTTTCTTTGTTCCCACCTAATTTTAAACTCTCGTAGTTCAGTCAATGCCGATCGTAAGAAATGAGGTTTCGTATTTTTTATAGTTTTAGTTTCAGTACTACCTATATTAAAAATTTTAATTTTCATTAGTGCTTATTAATTTGCATAACTAATTATTTACAGTAGTTCTTAGAGGGACTGTAAATATAATTAGTACTTAATACAAATAAATAAGCATAAACCAATGTCTATGCTCTTGTATTTCTGTTATTAAGAATCTGTACAAGAGAACAAGTTTTTATGAGTCAGTGAGCATGAGTACCTATCTCAGAATAAGAATAATCAAGTGGCTAGCTACTTACTGCTATCAATGACGAGAAAAGCGACTATGACTATAGCCAAATATATAACGCAGATGAAATCCAGCCAAAAGCCGAGGGTTACTCCGCTTGCCAGGTAGCTGCTCCATGTCGACGTGTGGATATCCTGCGAAATAAGAAAGAAGAATTTGTAATAAAGTAATACCTACACTAGCGATCCGCCCCGGCTACGCACGGGTATTTAACAAAAACTGAATTTTTCATGCGGACCACAATTTTTAAAAACATATTCTATAGCCTATGTTCCTCAAGAAAAATTTAGGATCAGAAATGTTCATATCGGTCCAGTACTTTCTGATCTTATTTAATTCAAACAAAAAATCAAACCTTTCCTCTTTTTTATATTAGTATCGATAAATGAGTAGGTAGGTACCTACTGTTATACCGACTACCGGAAGTGCAGATTTAAATTAGCCATAGCATTATTTTCAGAACCTTTTGTATCTCATTGCAAGTGAACAGCTTTTGTTTTTATAAGCATGTTACTTACAATTCAAGGTTGACCGTCTTTGGTTAGCGCGAGATTAATGTTTTTTTCTTGGTTTTTAATTTCTTTCTGCGTTCTAGTTATTCTGTGGTTCTACATAAAATAAAACTACTGTAAAATAATTTGCCGCAAGTTAAACTTAAACGATTTTCTATGGACCCATCATGATAAAACCTGCTTTGATTATTTTTTTTTTTTTGATATCGCTTCGTACTTCCAATAAAAAATAATAAATGCCTACTAAGTAAGATTTAAACCATAGGGCAGATATTTTAAATGATAAATAATACTGGACAAACCACACAGCATCATCTAGCCTAAGCTAAGCTAAGCTTGTGTTATGGATGATATATATATATATATATATATACATATATACATATATACATAGATGACTGATATATAGCTATGTAATATATTCTACTTATTACAATACATTGTACCTACATAATACAATAAATTACATAGATATGAAGATATTTTTTATTTTATATAGATAACGACCAGAACACCCTGAACATATATCAAATAGATCTGCAGATCGAACAAACATTTGTCCCGAGGCGGGAATCGAACCCGCAACCTTCTGCATCGCAGGCGGACCTTCGCCTTATATTTAAACATTTGTATCGTAAGATAACTTATCGAATTCATAACTTATCAGATTTATAGATTAACAAATTAGGTTGATATAACCTGATATAATTATTCCTTAGTACCTACTTAATCAAAATTTGTTATCAACCATTATCAGATTTTGGTATCAATACTCTATTCTAGAGGTTGGTAATTCCTAATCTGTTCTTCAGATAATTGTGGTAGGTTTTTAGGTACTTTCTAGATGTATGATATAAATAGATAATTATCTTTGTAAAGTACTAGCGGTCCGCCCCGGCTTCGCACGGGTATTAAACAATAAATTCAGAAATTATACACAATAACACGATGGGTTTCACAGTTTTCATACGGATCCCTTACTTTTTTTAACAGCATTGGGGTTTTTCACATCAGGGTTGGAAAAAAAACAGTTTTTTTTAAATTTTATAAAACAAACAGTTCAAATTGTTTTAAACAAGTGTTTGTTTTGTTTTTTTTTGTCCTTTTTAGTTAAGGGCATTATTTTAAATTAATTCGACCTATAATGTTTCATTTCCAGACTAGATCTTTTGACTTTTCAAATTTTCTATAGTAAAATAAATATTGACAAAAAACGATCAATGGATAAACATTTATTTTATGTTGCGTATCTCTAATCACTACTAAACGATTTACATTCACCCTAAATGTTTCCTAGCAGGACTATACCGGCGGGGAAATACCTATAAACTATAAATTCTATTCTATGAATAGGGGCACCCCCAATATTTATTAATTAGTGATGGGCCGAATGTGGTTTGAACCGAATACGAATTTCGGCCGAACATTCGGTAAAAATCAAAAATGCCGAAGTTCGGTTTTTATTCTGCACTTATATAGTAACAACTAACAAACATCAATAAAATATACCTATAAGTAATTAATATATTGAATTTTCAAAAAGTTTATTTGATTCAAATCATAAGACTTCCTAATTTAATAAGAACTTATTGAATTTGATTTTTTAATTCTAAAACTTAAGATTGAAATGTCGAAAAAGGAAACTGATAATGACAGTTAGTTACTTGATTAATAAATAAATTACTATGATTCTAAATTATGTAAAAGGCTTATTTATTTAATCAGGTATGAGTGAGTATGACAGATTTGATTTTTTTTATGTTTTATTAATCTTAAAATCAAAATTGTGCAACTATTTCACTCTTTTCTTATACCGAATGTTCGGCATTTCAACCGAATTTCGGAAGAATGCCGAAGTTAGGCCCATCCCTAATATTTATTATTTAAATGAGGGGAATAAAATAACCACTATTCCATTCGACAGCCATCCATTAGGGACTTTCCTAACGGGACTTTACCGGCGGGGAATTACTTAATATGAATTCTATAAATACGAGTGCCTTTCTTTCTCACATTTCATTTCATTATTAATTCTGCGACTGATAACACCACATAAAAATGTCAACTCCAGGACGCAAAAAGCATGCAATTTGGGAACAATTCACATCGATCCCCCAAGAAAATACCACACTGAAGACCAATAGGGTGCGTTGCAGAAAATGTAAGAAAGAACTAGTTGGACTTGTGAAAAGAATGGAGGCACACTTCCAGCAATGTAGCACCACCACCGGTTCTAACACTGACGCAAATCTTGACGCGGACAGGGACGTGGAGGAGGAGTTGTTGAGTGATGCTGGTTCTTCCCGATCTTCAGATAATTCTTCTGCTACACCCACATCTTCTGTTACTACTCTTCAATCTAAAAATGCCAGTACCAGCAGCAGCGCGAGCGTGAACATTTCAATGAAAAGATTTATTATTGCTACAAGTCAAGAAGATAAGAAGAAAATTGATTTACAATTATCTCGTTATATGTTTGCTACTAACACGCCTTTTAACCACGTAGAACACCCAGAGTTACTGAAATTAATAGAAATTTTACGCCCAGGATATAAACCTCCAAACCGCAAACAAATTGCTAGCAAGCTACTCGACGAAGTCTACAACTCGACTCAAGAAACCGTAAAAAATGAATTGAAAAACAAAGTTGTTAATCTGGCAATTGATGGGTAGAGTAATGTCAGGCAGGACTCGATAGTTTGTGTCTGTGTTACCGATGTGTTGACAGACTCAACTCATTTAATTGATACAATAGACACAGGAGCCGAAAGCCATACAGCTGACTACTTGGTTAAAGTTACTACTGCGGCAATAAAACAATGTGAAACTTACAAATGTACGGTGCGAAGTGTAGTGACAGACAACGCAGCAAATATGAGCCGTATGAGACGAGATTTAGCCCAACAGGAAGAACTAGCTTCTCACGAGGATATACTTACATACGGCTGTTCATCACACATATTAAACCTTCTAGCAAAGGATTTGAATGCAGAAGATATTACTGATAAAGTTAAGTCGATAATGCGGTACTTCAAATACACTCACTTTGCATCTGCCAAATATAAAGAAGCTGGTGGAAAAGCAATTGTTATAACACAACAGGTACGGTGGAACACAATGGCTGACTGCTTAAAAGTGTTATTAGAAAATTGGCATATAATGTCAGATATATGCTTAAATCATTCAACTGCTATAGATCTGTCAATTTAATTGAAAGTAAATGACATGGCGCTGAAGCAACAAGTCCAGGCTCTCTACAAAAAACTGGAAAACATCGCAGTTACACTTGACATCTCCCAAAAGACATCCTGCTGTATTGGCGAAGTGACTGAAGCATGGATAGAGCTTAAAAATATGTTTGAGGGAGAGAATGTACGACTGCGTGAGACCGAGTATTCATTGGATGATTTAAGGAAGTTCAAAGCTCGTTATGAAATGGCAATGTCTCCAGCTCATTTTGCAGCAAACTTACTACATCCTAAGTACAGGGGTGAAAAACTCACGAGTGAAGATATTTCTGAGGCTTTATTATTTATAGAAGCTTATCACAAAGAGGCGATGCCCTATGTTGTTAAATACAGGGCAATGACAGATCCCTTTCATAACTTTCTATTTGAAGATCATGTAGTAAATCAGGTCGGACCTCTCGAATGGTGGCAGTCATTAAAAAAACAAATTAATGGTCAAACAATGAACTTAGTGGCTCAGCTTCACACTGCTGTAGCTTCAAGTGCTGGAATTGAAAGACAGGTTTTCAACATTTGGATTTATTCATTCTGACGTACGAAATAAACTGGGTACAGAGAAAGCTGCAAAACTTGTTACAGTTTTTAAATACCTTAATAAGGAAAAGAAAAAATAATTGTTATCTTGATCTTGTCATATTGTCTTACTCTCTCTCCTGACTGACATGACATGACAAACAATTTTGATTTTATAATGTTTATTAAATATAGGTAATTTTGTTTGTTATAATTTTGTTTTTGATTGATTTTAAATTGAAATTTTTAATATTCTATACTATCTAATGCATGTTTCAAAAATACGTGTTATCTTATCCCATTACCCATATAAATCCTGGTACTTGGTAGGTACTTAGATCTTTGTTTGACTGAATAAAAAACTTATCAAAAAAATATTACTTTCATTTTATATCATTCATTCGCAATGAAAAGTAGTTTTAAAACTTGTTTTTTTCTCATCGTTTTATACAATGTTTAAAACTTGTTTTAATCTGTGTTTTTAAACCTGTGATAAAAAACACGGTTTAAAATCAAACTGTTTTAAACATTGTTTTAAACATGTGTTTTAAAACCATTTGTTTTAATCATGCCAACCCTGTTTCACATTGACTCGACACTCCATAACTGACACTGGCCGTAGAAAAAAAGCATGCACCGTGCGCTATATTATTATACTCAACCTCTTTTTCAACCTCTTTAGAAAAAGATCGAATATACCTAAAGCGCACTGTTCAATTATTGAATTTTATGCGGATCCCTAACTTTGAAAAAAATATTATATAGCCTATGTTCATCACGGAAAATTTTGGATTCTAATGGTAAAATAATTTTTCAAATCGGTCCAGTAGTTTCGGAGCCAATTCAATTCAAACAAACAAGCAAACAAACATACAAACAAACAATCAAATCTTTCCTCTTTATAACATTAGTATAGATTATTATATTGAGTGATATATTGTTTCAATAGTAAAAATTACTAGGACATTAATTTGGTTATTTAATAGTAATTTTATTTGATAGTCCAGATTTTACATTCTTAAAAAAGTTTATATTATTTTATCAGTTATTACCCTGTCTGGGGTGCCCAGAACGCTGGCAGTATTGCCACGTGCCTTGTCTTAGATTTTAGATCTTAGAAAGTGTACATACTGTTTATAATTATTTTATACTGCTAAATACTGTAATTTTAATTGATAACCAGCGGTCCTTCACGGGTATTTAACAATAATTGAATTTACATGCAAAGTTATTGTTTCCCCTAACTTTAAAAAAAAATGTTCTATAGCCTATGTTCATCAGGGAAAATTTAGGATTCTAATGGTGAAAGAATTTTTCAAATCGGTCCTCTAGTTTCGGAGCCTATTCAATTTAAACTAACTGACAATTAAATCTTTTATCTTTATAATATTAGTATATATATAGATTAATGGTTTAAAAAGTCTTTTTGGATTTCAGACATTATGGGAAAAGTACGTTTAAAGAATTGTTCTTTCTGGAATATGTATATTTCAACATTCAGTCATACCAGACCGGACCCTCCCTTTTGTATCTTGACGTTAACCATAGGACCTACCTATGAGTAGCTTGTTATAAAGTTATTTGCTAAATGTTTTCAAACACCAACACAATAATCAACAATAATCCGGCCCAGTAAGTATTACCAGCTAAGCTTTCGAACCTGAAATCTGTCGAACTCCTTGATAAGCCTTTGTTGTGCGCCGGCCGATCGGATGGTGCTGATTCCATTCAGTGTTGCTGACATGTGCGAGAATACTGGACTACGAGCTGAAAATAATACATTTCGCAATTATTTAAAAGGCCTAGTGAAATAAAAATAAAATATTTTTTTTTTATTTCGGGACAACACGTAAATGTAAATGGGGTTATTAGTAACACAGTGAAATACAGTAAATTATTAGTAAGATACCTTTTATGTATTAGGTACAAGAGAACTTAACAAAACATTTTATAACCCTCGACGATTTTACTTTTAATATAAGAAAGGTTGCACCGAGTTTCATAAAAAATGGTTCGGGTCACTCCTAATAACATTAACATTAACTTAAACCGTATGTAATTTGAATGGAGTTTTTTTATAATAATTTAGTTTCGGATCAACAATTACTCCAAACTTAATGAAAGAGCTTCTTTAGTCAACTAAGAAATAAAAGGGAATTACATCTTGCCAGATCTTTACATTAACAAGTCGTGATATTTGCAAGGAAACAATAAAAAACCTTACCTACAAAAGTTATTTCACGACAAATATCTATGTTTTACTCGTAAATATTATGGTCTATTATTTTTTTTACTGTTCAGTTATTTATTCAGCAGGTAAAAACTCATCGTGTGTATTCAAACGTGACAATACATTATGAATAGTGCTTACTTGTGCCTTCTAGTCGTTTTATAGACTGAGCTGATTTCAAGTAGATTTGTAGAATCGTGTAGAATAGGAGTAGGATGATGGTGGTCGGCAGTAGGGTCCAGATAAGTGCAGCCGCGTTTAGGGCGAGAATGCTGAACATTACGAGGTAGATTTGTATGCATTCTAGTAGGAACCGTGGCAGAAGCTCGTCTAAAGCGCCGATGTCTTTGGAGAATCTGTTTAGGATGCGACCTGAAATAGGAGTTTCAATTAAATTCGCTTTTACATTGTAATTCTCTTTTGTCTGACAAAATAAGACCTTTACGACTCTAGCACGAATTTCTGCTAGCACTATGTTGTCGCTTTGTTGATCATTGATGTTGATAGGATAGCATATTTGATGGAACTTATAAGCCAAGATTGCTGAACTGTTCGCGGACAAATATTGTAATTCTTGATTTGAATTATAATATTAAAAATAATTATAATTTGAAAAATAATATAAGCATTTTTTTAACAGGTAGAAGCTAATTAACTTATACTTGAGTTAAAAAAATCAGATACTCGTAGGTACTCCACCTAAGTGGAGTGTAATACACATTTAATCGTTACAAGACAGGAAGGAGCTGCTTGGAAGGGGTATCCATCAAAATAATATAATTTCTAAAGCTATGGAGTCTAAGCATCGATTAATTAATTGATTAAATAAATATAAACTGAACAATTGACACAACATCATCTAAGCCTACAGCAGCCCTTTAGCAATTAACATAGTTGTGTTATTAGTTATTACGTTGGATAGATAAATATTTTTGAATTTACATACAAACAACCAAATCACCGTATCGCAGTTGTCGTGTATAGAACCCGCATCGTAGGTGGACCTTTGCCTGTTGGGTCATAGAGGCCCTTTAATCAATAAATAATTCCAATTTGATAGCAAAACTTACCCGAAGAGTTACTGTCAAAGAACCGCATGACGCCTCTCAGCATGGAATGGAACATATCATTGTGCAGGTTCCTCGAAGCCGTCATGCAAACCTTGAAGAACATGAATGCTCGCGCCGTGATGAAGAAAATGCAGCAAACGATCAGAGCTGAGTATACGTAGAGGTACTGAGAGGTGTCGAGGGGACCGATGAAGGCGTGGATGTCCATGTCTGAAATAATATTTACCTCATCAGCACACATAACTATCTACCTATGTCATATTCGTCCCTAGTTTTCGGCCCACGTCATTTAAAAGTCTTTATCCGTCCCGCTCGATGACATTTTGTCCATATTCGTCCCTCATATCAAAAATTTTGTGAGTACAGTTAGCGTCAAAACTGCAATTTAGCAGTGCTGCAAATGTTAAACAAAGACTAGCCATAATCAATACGCTTGGCAGGCGGATTCGTGAGAAGGTGTTAAAATTACCCGTGAATAAGTTGAGTTAGCTGCAGGCTCTAGTATACAATGTCCCGCTGTAATGGCAATGCCATGGTGTTTTTGTATTTTTTTCTCAAGTGCTCTATGGTTTTACTGCTCTGACATATTGCAGATGCATTCAGGCTGCGGCAATAACCTACCATGCAGGTATCATGTTATGCTGCAATTTGGTAAGTAGTTTAAAACCAAAATAAGTGCTCTCCCAAAAATACATCCATAATTCATTGGTTTACACCTTAGGTTAACACCATAAATAGACTCACGTTCACTCAACATGCAATAAAAATTTTGATGAATGTAGATGCAATTTTTTAAATAATTAATATTACATTAATTCGCAATTTAAGCAATTGTGTCTCTATGGGAACTAGGGCTGAGCTGAAAATGCAATAATTATTTTGGTTTTGCGGCATTTTAATAGGTGTGCTGGTCTTGCCGAGCTCGTTTGCTTTGCAATGTCTAATTGCTTTCTGAGCTTCTATGCATTATTTTATTTGCGTTATAATTCACACTTTATTTTTATCTAGATATTTTACGAGGCAGTTTCCACTCACATAGGTAAGTACCAAAGCAATAAATTTCTCTAAATAAGAAGTTAAGTTAAAAAATGTCGTTGAAATTTAATTGTAAATCACGTTATTCATTTTGTCAACTTGTTGGTTCAGATAGCGCCCGATACATGTGTCTCGCTCAGTTGACAATGGATGGTCATTCATACAATTTACAATTCGTCTCCTAAAGCCATTCACCGTGTCAAGGTTTGTTGTGATCTATTGTGACAACTCACCAGGTTTCTGTTGAACACCGGAAAAGTAGCTTGCCAGATCAAATGTGCTGTTTCTGGGGGGTTCCTTTGAACTCAGTAACCGGTCGTAGTCTTTGATTGTCGCGTTGCTTTCTTTTTCTTTGAGGCGAGTCACTTCGTTTGTCCTAAAAAAAGGAGAGTATTGGTTAAAACAAAAGTGTTTGCGAACATACTCGTACTTGAGCACTATTATTTCTCGCGCACAAGACTTGTCTCCGTTGGGATTTACTGCCGCGGTAGAAAATTTGGTTATAAAAACATATTATATACGTATAGCATGACATACCTCAAGCTATACTAGGTACCTATAAATATATACAAATATAGGTATAGCTTGAGTTATGATGTGAGTTCAAAGGTAGGTTTGTCTTAAATATCGATATTCTGTATTCTAGGCTAAGTAGAGTCACAAAGAATCATTAAAATATGCGTAACATAAATTATTACATATTGTAGGATATTGCTAGTCATAATAGGAATGTGATTACATTCCCTTAGCCTGTATTAAGGCGCATACAGCACCTAAACTAGCGCCACCACCTACTTTATGTTATTATTCTGTTTAACAAAGGAATTTTCAAAAATTCATCGATCAGTTTGTGATACCTATCATAAGCTTTTTTTTAATGCCTCTGTAATAGTTTTATTCTATTTAGTTTAGGAAGAGATACGAAGATGCCCTTGGTGGCCACCAAAATCTATTTTCGTATCTCTTCCTAAACTAAATATTAATATATAATTTAAAATCGGTCTAGTATATTCGGAGCTAATTCAATTGAACTAACTTAATATTACCTCTTTTTAATATTAGGTAGGATAGATAAATAGGTCTAAAGAGTTAGCTTAAATTGGGAGAGACAGTCCAAAATAAGAACAGAAATATAATATACTTATCGCAGAAATAGGTAAGAAATTCAGAATCTATAATGAAATAAAGTTGCTTCATACCAGAAAGTGACCCAATAATCACAGAGCGTGGCTGACAGTTGTCCAATCACAAGAAGAAGGACCATGAACAACAGCCGAGGCGTGCGGCCGCCAGCGCGAAGGTAGGCGCTGTAGACCCGCCAGCTCATGGACCCTGACTCCCGTTCCTCCTCCTCCATTTCTTGAGCCGGGCCTTCGCAGCCCGTAGTGGATTCTGTCAGCGACGGCCGTCGAGTTGTGGAGAGCTAAGGGTTTTCAAAAATTTGATATTGATTGCAAATGACATTTGGTTTTATAATGACTGTAAGTTCATATATATTGTACCAGGAAGGTATAGAAAAATCTTTTGTACACTTAATGGTTGAATTTGTGATTTGCAATTGATTTTCGGGTAAGGTATAGGAAGTATTTGTATTCTATGATTGTGTTGGTAAACTCACCCTAGCAGAAGATCGTCTCGACATTGGCGGTGGCTTCTCAGCCTCAGGATTGTTTTCATCGTGAGAGGATGACAATAACTTGGCAAAGTCCTTCCCAGAAGACATCAGCTCTTGGTAAGTTCCCATCGCATCTACGGATCCCTGTTGAAATTATAATTTATAAGGGAGGAACCTCTTACTACTCATAGGTTTTAAGTTTGAAACCATAGAGTTACGAAAATTGAGAACGCTGGTAGTGGTAGTCCTTATGTAAGGGAACAGTTAGATGATAAGATAGATCTAATCTCATTTAATTTTATAGCTGGTAATTTCTTGTGATTCTTTTGTTGGATTGCCTAAATAGATAAACACAAAACCACGAGTATATAATATATTTACGTACATTTTGCATAATAACGATGTAGTCAGCTGCCTTGAGATAATGCAGTTGGTGAGTGACTAAGATCCTCGTGGTGTGTCGCAGGTACCCGCTGATGCATTCGTCGAAGAGCTGTCGGCCCACGTGAGCATCTACTGCCGATAAGGGGTCGTCCAGGAGATAAATATCAGCCTGGTGGATAAAAAAGTACGGTCTCAGAAAATTTTCCTAACTAGATCGTAAATTTTTTGCCTGTTTGTGTGCACATGACGCGTCAAGTCAGACTTTGTACAGTGGCGGCCATCAATGTATTCGATCGTGCCTAATTTAATGGTATAGATACCCATAAAACTGATAAAATGTATAAGTACTTTTACAGATGTAAATTTAAATTAAATTGAAGCCAACATATTGCTTGTGCAAATATTGGAAAAGGCTGCTAGGCACAGCTGCGGTAATGGTGGACTGGAGTGTTGGAAGTGTGCCAATGCAAGCTATCCGATTAATATTTTAAATTGATTTTAATTGCCGCCACTAATTTAGTGTTTGTGATAAAGAAAAAATTGATATCGTTGAACTCGTGAAAACGTGACTTAAAAACAGGTTTTGTGATAATGGCGGTAGAAAGATATTTTTATGTATTTTCGTCTGGCGCAACTCAATGAAATGGTAGTCGTTTGGTTGGTTGAATTTACATTTCCAGCTTTTGCTTCTGCATATGAAATAACTCATAGATACATAACATAACCTGTCACATAACAACCAAGTGGTTCTACGTGTTACCAAATTGCTAAGATGATCTTTAGAATGTCACAGGTGGTTTCACTCACCTGTCTGTAAACAGCTCTGGCAAGATTGATACGAGCTCTTTGACCTCCAGATAGGGAGGCCCCTCGTTCTCCAACTAACGTCTGGTCCCCGTGAGGGAATTGCTGGAAATCTTTTTGTAGAGCACACACTCTAACCACCTGTTAAAATACCAATAAGTATAAATGACTAGCACTTTTCTTTGAGACTTGTGTTAAAGATGGGGTGTAGGTATTTTGTTTATGAAAGTGAATGATCCCAAGCGATAAATATACTCAGGTATTAATTTAACATGGTCCTAACTTTGTTTTCGTTTTATTCGTAGTATAAAGATATTTGTGAGAACTTATCAAGGGTCTAATTTGTGCTAAAAATTGTGTTTATTTGGGTATCACTTCAACCAAGTTTACGATAAATAAATAAATAAAGATCAGATGGTTATTTGAAATGTGCTTACCTCCTTGTATTTTTTGGAGTTGTAGGGTAAGCCGAATAGAATATTTTGACGCACAGTTGTTACAAACAGCCAAGGCTCTTGACAGGCATACGACAGCGGTCCAGATAGGTAAATGCGTCCGCTTGTTGGTCTCAGTTCGTTTAACAGAAGTTGCAATATTGAACTCTGAAATCAAAGAACTACTGAGTAAGCTTTTCCGTAGTCCAAAATAATCTGTAAGCCTAATTACATATCGTGAAGTAGTTGAAATTCACATGGTTAGGATACGAAGAATAATAATCAAAAAACAATTGAACGTGGAAGATAAACTCACTTTCCCAGACCCAACAGATCCGATGATAGCGCAAAGCTTCCCTTTAGGCACAGTCAGGTGGAGACTGCGAAGGGTGACAGGGCCGTCCTCAGTCCAGCTCGCGTTCACATCTTGCAAGAGGACGCCAATATCCGAACTTACTGGCAAACTGGCCACTTGACTCGTAACACTTCTTTCGTTACAATCAAAGCCTAAAAATTTACCAATTTGAATAATTATAGACTCTCTAATCTAGTTGAATTTGATCATAGTTCAGCAAAATATATTTTAAAGTGATCGTTTTCCAATTCACAATATGTACTAGTTTGCGAAGGTGCTTTACCGCAGCTTGCAACTGTTTTCATGACTCTGTTATGTTGACTTTGTAGTTCTGTCTAGACTGAAATTCTTACCGGGGTTATAAATTCCCTCTTCATCTATTTTCTTGAAGGTCGGTCTGAGGTCAACCTCGCTGAGGTTTTTCATTTTTCTGTTCTCTACGCTTTGGACAAGCTTAGCGATGTTTACATCAGGCACACTCCTTAGATCTTCTCGTTCATCTATAACATCATTTTAAATTAGGTATTGCGTTTCCTTAGATCTTATATTTGTATTGTTAAAAAAATGCAAACAATTTAGCTAAAAGCGCTCGTTTGTAGAATTACCTACTTGAGTTTAAAGGCGACGAAGATTTTGACGGCAAATTAACGAAAAACCTTTTCTAAAAGATTATTAAACGTACGATGGTTTTAACGTGCAACATGTACCCAGTTTTTTGTAATATTATAAGCGAATGTGCTATTAATTGATGGTTAGTGGTGTTATTTCCAATCCTGTTAGATACACATAAAACAAAACCAACCGATATGTAAAACCCTTCAATCAAAACCCCTCACACAAAATGGCACCCTGTTAAAACGTCGCTGGTATCTCTCAACCTTGAGTCATCTTCGGTCCTTAACCTATTATTAGTAGAACTCTATCCATAAGCAAGAAACACTATTAATTAGTTACGTTGCGAACGAAAAATAACTAACAAACACTCTTATCAAATTCATCATCGGCCATGGATGACACGTTACAGTTTTTTTACAGAGCCTCCTTCTGCTAGTCCTTTGACATTACAATTGAGTGAGATTTTAATTTTCCAGCTTAATTTATAGTTTAATATCGAACTATAAATTAAGCTGGAAAATTCAAATCTCACTCTTTTACTCGATAGTCAAATTAAGCTAGAAAACGAACTGCACATCACACTATCAAAATAATACTTCGTACCCAAAAGTAAAATAGCCCCAATACGGCGTATCGAAACGAGACTTTCCATAAATGGCATCAGACTGAACGACCATAGAACAGCTAAGCTCATTTGGAGTATATTGAAATATTGAGCCAACGGAAATGCCTGCGAAAAGGAGAGTTAGTGGGAGAGACATTTCATCTAAAATTATGGTAAAGCAACGTTCTTTTCTAAGTTGGTAAACTGCTGGTTAATCACCACTTTGTTAAATTTCACAGAGTCTTGTGCTGGTGTACAAAACGCTATTATGTTTAACCTACCAAAGAGCTACCCATTTAACATAGAGAAGGTTATCATTCCCCATCATAAAACGAGAAACATATAGATAGAAGGTTACTTTATGTTTACAAATGAGGAAGAGAACTCCGGTTTAAGATATATCCGGTACATGCAACATGCATCGAGACCGCAGTCTCACATACCGAGCAACATGAACGTTTCGAGGCGTTGCACTGATATCAGCGCCTCCGCCAAGAAGGAGACCGCATTCGACATAATTATCGAAAGGGTTCCTTGTAGGGTGTTGAAGAATTGCGCCAGTGGAAATACCTGGAAATAGTGCACTTGTTACATAGCTCCAAATTGTATAATTGAGACCTTGCGTTAGCTAGTTCAAGATCTAGAACACTGTAGTGGTGCCGGGTGATGCGTGCACTGTTCGAGTTTTTTTTACGATAAAATTTTGTTCGTGTTTCGTGAACTATCAAATCTATCTACATTTTGATTAGTAGGTGAAAACATAAAAATAGGAATGCCAGCACGAACGGATCTGGTGCCTATAGAATAAAGACATTCGATTTTAGACCAGAGTTCTTTGCATCGGTATTGGAGCGTCCGAAGCCAACGAATTTGTTGCCCTGTATTGATTTCTATGGTACGAGCACTGGATCTGCATATCTGGCGATACTAATGCACTGGTCAGTATTTTTGCCGATAATGTCATCCGAAACATCGCAACACCGGTATTATTGCGGACTTCATCGGCAAACTCGAGTGCTATGAAACGCTCCCATTATCGCTATTTTGGTAATACCAACGCAGCATACGCTTCGATGAAGCATGCCATTTCCGCATGCCCAGCGTGGGGATTATGGGCAATAACCCCCAAATAATGATGCCATCTATGGCGCTCATTAGGGGAGGCCTATGTCCAGCAGTGGACTATTATAGGCTGGTGATGATACGCTTCGAATCCTATGCAGTAGACTCGTAACTTTATTCTGATTTATAAAAGGTACTCACAATATCAGCAGTCACTTGGAAACCAAACAGGGAATAGGAAAGCAGTGTGATGTACAGAGTGAGTCGTTCTGTGAACACCATGAAGCTGAGGTAGACTCCTCGCAGGTAGGACGCTGAAGTGATGCAGTTGATCTCGTTCTTCCTCGCTAGAGCTACCACCTGCTCAAATGGCTTCTCCCAGGCGTACATTTTGATGACCTACACAAAGGATCATAGTCAAAATATAGCGAGCACTGAAAATGATTTTGTGGATCGAAGAAAAGTCAAGCCTCATAGAGTCACTACACAAATACTGGTCAATGTAGGTCTAGGAAAGTAGGGGAGTAATTTAAACATCTATTAAATCCAAATGCTATCAAATAAAATCAATGTTGTTATAATAGTTCTTTAAGTCCATAAGTTACATAAATCGTCTTAAAAACGTGACCATACACAAATCAGATCATTTGATTACTTAGAACAAAGTTATCCTTTGTAAATTAAATATGCAAATGTATTCATAAGTTTAATGATTCATATAAAGATAGAGCAAGGACGTATTTGTGCCGCATACCTGCATGCCATTAATGATTTCGTCCATAATTCGCACGCGTTCGTCGGTCCGACACGCGGTTTTCATTCGCAACCTTGCAGCCAATTTGCTCATGTAAGCTGGAAGATAAAATCTGATTTTAGGTATCTGAGAGAACGTGATTCAATTTCACACCTCCCTGACTTGAGTAAACGCTCTCTAGCCACACATCGCGATTTATGAGTGCGATTCAGTGTCACATAGCGCTGCATTATTGTATTAATAAGGTTATTTCAGTTTATTTCGTCTAATTTCATCCCACTGAAAGTCAAAGACCTGCCTATTTCTATTGCGTTCATCTGTGGGCCAGGTTGAGCATAACTTAGAATAATAGAGTCTTGTATTATAAGCTTCACGCGCTGGGCCACGATATTGTTGGCATTACAAAGTGCTTATTACGTGCGCATTATCTTACGAATACTTTCTTCGTTTTCGAGTCCTTCCTATACATTTCACGCCTCGCAGCGCTCCTACCTGATCGAGGGGAACCTCTTTTCATAACAACGATCCAATAGTTTCTCATAAACTCGATGATAGCTTTTGAGTGATTTATTGCACATTGACATAACAGGGGCATTCACGTTCGCGCCATTGATATAGGTATAAAAGTGGGTAGATGGAGCACTAACAACAGCACTTGGTCTACTATCATTCTAGAATTTCTTCATATAGGTACGTTAATGGTTCTCGAAAACATACATCGTAAGCTTATTATGTGAGTAGTACTAAGCGCACAGAATACAGAACTTATTTTGTAGTGATCGGTGATCTTAGGCCGAGCTAGATTGACGAGCCCGACGACCTAAGGTCAACCAGTCTTCCTGATTTGTGTGTGACATCAACAAAGCCGTTTGGCTTTGTCGATGTTAAAGTATGTAGTTAGCTAGCTATGTATGCGCTTAGTGAGTTTTTCCCATAAGTAATAGGATAGTTGCGTGTAGTGAAGTATCTAACGTAAAACAGCTACGGAAACATTGAATGGAAACAAAATGAAAATTATATTGATTGATTTATACAGGCTCGCCATACATGGTATGGCTTCGTCTTCTTCGAAACAGGTTCCGTATTGACAAAAATATATGTCAACAAAGGCCCAAGGTACATTCGTAGCCTTTACCTGAAAAGAGCAGAGGTGAAGGGCGATCGAGGGTTTTAACGCGAAGTAAAAAGCTATACATTTAGTCGTTTAACATGGAAAGATGACGATAAAGAAAGTTTAAAGAAAACTATATAGCTTTTCACGTTTCATGTGATCAAAATACACGATGGAATCTTATATTATGAATACAATTGATGAGTATTTACGATATTAACCTTTACTATTCAATGAGTAAATTACTGGCAGGACCGGACTGGTTCGCCATTATTCTTAAGCAAAAAAATTCTAGATTCCGTTCCTTGCAATACATTGTTTGGAAATATTTGTTTGATAATTTGGGTTATATAGAGCCGTGAGATATCCGGAAACGTTTATTGAATGTGAGTATTAAATCTCAATAATGCCAACACAATGGCTGTGAAGCCGTTAAACCTGTTCACAAGCGCATAAATAAATTACAAATGCAATTCAATACATCATGTTAGATATAGGTTGGGTTGAGCGTAGGTATATACTGAACAAGTCTATTATATGAATTTGTAACCTACATTGTACGGGTATGGTTTGCAGCACAATGCCTATAACACCGACGATGGCTGCGTATCCGATCTTGAGATAGATTAGGTAGCAGACGATGATGACTTGAAGGGGCAGCAGCCAGATGAAGTGGGTGTAGATAAAGGCGTAGTCAAATCTGTTCACATCGTTGGAGAGGAGGTTCACGACTTGACCTGCCGTTGTTTGGGCTAGCGCGCCGGAACTCATGCGCATCACCTGTTCGCAGGAAATTAAAATATGTAAATCATAAAAAGGTAGAAAATACCTGTGTAGCTGTCAGAATCGAGATGCTTCGAGAAGTCTTGTGCCAATATCCAGTTCAGGCCGCTAAGTTACATAATATTTTTTCATTAAATCTTTTAATTCACTGCTCGTTGGTTCTCATTGAGTCTGTGACGTAAATTTACCAGGTGTTGAAACAATTACTTCATTTAAATGCGTATTTAACTATATTCAATGTATACCCATCGGTTATGTTTGTTTACTTGATAAGATTGTAATACTGCCCTTCTTATGATAAACAGCGTAAGTGACATTTTTTGCGAAAATGAGTTATTAGCATATTTGTAATCAGCTAAGCGAGATCTATCTGGATCAATTATCCATTTTTCTGTATGTTTGATAGAATTAAAAATAAACATAAGCAAAAACATCGTATGTGCACAGTTTTCATTTTCTTTCTAAACATAAACAACGTATTGTCCACTACGCTCAGGGATTCTTATCAATCTCCTAGTCATAAGTATCGTACGAGCCACCTACGTTGTTTATGATTAGTAGTCCCTTCGACTGTCCGCTCTACTTACAAAACATAATAATTATATGAGCCGCTTACGTTGTTTATGCCTTGTATTTATTTGAGAAAGTTTAACAATATTCTATAAATAAACATAGTACTATCTCCGACGTTCTTGATTTGTTGCATAAAATCTTTCTTTCATTCCGGTATCCTATACACACACAACGCTAGTAGCGTACAAACGATGTTTGAGTCTGGTAATATGTACATGCGAGACTTGCAACACTTACATTACTCACAGAAATTAATATAGCGAGAGTCTTTCCGAGTACCAAAATGATGTTGAGACTGCGGCAGAGGTAAACACTGACGTTTTTTACTTTGCTGATTTACAGAAATTATGCTAGTTTATACTATATATAGACTAGTTTAAAGCCGCTATATTCTGCCCACGGATTATAGCATTCAATGAGAGTTTTTCTCTGGACAATACAACATTAGAGGTTGTGCCCTTTACAGCGCTTTGGAACGAGCCTGTGTCAGGCAATGTCCGAGAAATCAAGAAGATATCATTTCCATATTTCGATTGTTTGTCTTACATAAACGAGATGATGAAAATATAAATATTTGGGTTGACTATTGTTCAGCACAAAATAAGAAATGGGCTTTCTTATAAATTTAAGTAGAAATTGTAAAAAGTGACGTAATTATAGCAAAAACAATTACTCTAAAATATTTTGTGCCTGGACATTCATTCATGTCTGCCGACTCATTTCATCATGAGGTCGAGCGATCGCTGAAGAAGAAAGGGAAAGTGCACGATTTTTCTGATTTCGTTAAGGTGACAAAATCTGGAGAGAATCTTGTGAAAATTATGGAAATTTCCGACTTTATTTCTTTCCAAGTTCTGTCATCGCAATATAAAAGGAGAAAAATGGAGCATCGGATTTATCTGAAGGATATGATGTGCTTTCAAGTCCAAAGAGGACTCCTTAAAATGCTTATAAGACTAGTCATGCGGAAGAAAATTTCACTGACCTTGATTTTCTTCCAGTGAATTATTAAATATTCAAATCAATGAAATTTCCTCGAGCGGTCGCTGGTGTAGAGCCATGTGGTATTGATAAAGAACGCAAAGAGGCAATAATAACAAAACTTGTTCTATTAAAGGTACATGAAGAACTGATTAATGTTAAGATTTGCGCCTGTGTAGTTATAATTTGTTCTCTTTGCATTTAGTAATTGTCTTAAACAACAGTAAAACATTTAAACTAACTCTTTTATTTAGTTACTATAACTATCAGTACTAGTATTCAAAAGAAGATGAGTAATAAACAATATAAAGATAAACGTACAAACTTTCGCATTAATGAATTTACTAGAAATAACTTTACTTACATCCAATCAAAACTTTGACTCTCCTAAAGTTACAAACCTAATAGCTTTACTGCACGTTGTACTCCTTAGAATTTACTTTAGTACTGGTCATATTCAATGTATGTGGTAGCTGAGGATTATTTTTTTTTGAAAAATATTTTGGTATTTTATGAATATACTAGACATAAACATCGTATGTTATGTTTCCTGGTTATATTGAACGTAATTGTCCATTTTACCTAGTCATAAACATCGCAACTGCTGCACATGCGATGTTTATGTTTAGTATCTCAAATAAGGTAAAATAACTTTTACTAATCAGTAACAGTTTTTAGGTTATAATAACTCAGAAATAAAAGGGAAAACAGAAATATGTAACTAATAATAAAATACACACTTCAACATACAACTTAAAGTAACAATTTCGAAAATAGCTTAATTAGTGTAGTAGTGACACCAAAAATAAGAATAAAAACTTTAAGCGCGATTTTCTCAAAATATGCTGCGATGCACTTACGCTGTTTATCATAAGAAGGGCAGAATAGTGTGCATGACAAAGTGTATCGTTTCCAAATATAATCTACTAAATAGCTACATAGAAACGGAAAATGGTTTTAAGGTAATTTTTTAGGGTGGTTTTTTAGATTACTTTCCAAATTATTTGAAACATACACACTCTTGCAAATTAAGCAAAACCTTTTTGAGAAACACTTTAGTATAATGCTAAAAAATGTTTTCAAAGGTACGTCCTACAATCTGCAGTAGAATTGAACTGTTTATTTTTAAGTTTTCAACATACCTTTCTGTAAATGAGCGAGCAAGCAGCAATCCTGACTTTCATGCCGAACTGCTGCGTGGAATAGGTGCCATGGTGGTTGAGGAAGGCTATGGCGAGAGACATCATGATGACTGCGGTGGCACAGTACACAGCTTGCTCATAGGACATGTCTGACCCCGGCTCCCAGTACGCTAGCATCATGCTTAGCGCGACTGGTTGGAAAGGCCTGGCGATAAATAAATATTTAATATTTTTCTAAATAAATAATTAAATAGTGCCGGAGAATTCACAAAACACTATCTAGCCCCCAGATAAGTAGAGCTTGTGTTATGGGTACTAGATGGCTAAATAATAAATATTTAACATTTATGATACTTTTCAATAATCCCAAATAAAAATTATATTAGATAGATATTCGAAGGACCGTCGATAAGCATATAACCACAAAGAACGGTTTTTCAAAACTCCAGTTTTCCTTAATGGTAGATAGATAAAAGTATGACTACCTAGTTATCCCGGCTTAAAACCATGAGGTTAAAAATGTGCGGGTTAACAATGACAAATAGGATGGTAAAATATGCACCACAGCTTCGCTTGGATGGTATCCAAGTGATGGAGTTATGCAAGTCTAGTATAACAAAAAGAGTATAATCCGCGAAAAATAGATATAAATAGGAAGGATGTTAAAAAAAAAAGATTATGCTTTTCATTTAATGACGGACGATTGATAACGGACGGGAGAAAAATTTAATGCATTTTCGTTCATTTCATGTTATCAATCGCAAATTTTTTGCGACCGATGTATTTATTATATATTTATAATACATTGCTGATACCGTTTTCTGTAATTTAAAATAGTTTTGCCTAGTTTTGACTAGAACTTTTCGCAAAGCAATATTTTATTATATTACATAAAATGTCTTGACAAAGTACAAAGTATACGTAACAATTTCCATACAATCAGCGCGTTGTCAAAATAGGATGGGTCTCGGAGCACGTAAGATCCTTTAGTCTTAGTCTGAGTCAAATTAAATGTCAGACCGGTTTAGTTTCAGTATAAAATTATTTCATCCCATTCTGATCACGCCCATACACACATACAAACACATTGATTGAACATAATCAGGTAACTTTGACCAATTTGCGTAGATAGGTCGGATGTTTTTTTCAATTTCTAGATAAAACCTCGTTTAGGACTTCTAAGTGATAATGTCGTTTTGGCGTGCTCTTGCTAAAAAAACCTACACGATTACTCACTTTAGTAGGAGGGCCTGTATGAGGAACATGATTCCAGAAGGCGCGTAACTCATCCAGAATGCCTTTGTCATGGCTCGCAGGAGCGACGGCTTCCGACCCTGTTTGTTCGCCAGTGCAATTTCTTCCAGCCATTTTCTGCAACAAAGAACAACTAAATGACAAAAGGGTAAATTTTTACCTTTGTTCCAACAGTTTTTATTCATACGTTTATGAAAATAGGGATATTTCGAAAAAATTATTGGTGTGCCCCGCTGTATCTATGAATGTATTTTGTGTATGCAAGGATGTCTCCGTTAATTATGGAACTATATTAATGATGATTGTTTTATTACGATAGTATTAGTCTCGCAAAAATTACAACAACGAATATTATAATATTACGAGTACAACGTAGTGGGCTGTATTTTTAATACATCCATAATGTAACTCTTTTACCTAACTTTAAGATATCGCTGTTTGTTGTACCTTCGCTCAATAAATAAATAAAAATTAACACAACACTTAAATATTGAGGAATTTAAAGTCGGTTTCACAGACAGTACATCGGTCACAACAATTTACTATAAGCAAGGTTGTAGGTACTGATACTCGTAGTACTAAGTCAGCAAAATAGTTCATGGAATTTTAAGGTTGCTGAGTTGAATATTATTTATTTCGTAGAAAACACCTCTACATTTTATGAGGAAAAAACAAAAACAACTAAACTAGTATTCAATGATTGTGATTGGCTTTCGTAAAACTAGATATGCCTCTGCAACAAATTTCAAAAGCTGGTTTTGTCTCCTTTTATGTTCTTGCTCTTATTACACAATGTGTGACTTTGGATTTAGTTTTAAAATATTCCATCAAAACTACAGGAATGCATGACATCATCGTCTCAACTTTAATGCCATGAATACACGTCGGACAAAAACATATTAAAACATTTAGGTTTTATACCTCGGTGCTGCGGCGTCGCTTCCTACTGTACTTGAATAATAAAGACCGTTCTACATTAGCATTGGAAACCAAGTAATTGTTAAGATTGCTGCTCATTATGGCATCGTTGCAGATCATTGTAGACTTGAGGTTCTTGGTAGGTGAATTTTAAAAAGTGAAATTGTGTAGGTTCTTGCGTGATATGTAAAATATGCGGGTTTTGACGAGGCGAGGCGTCTCGGTGTCGTGTCGAAGTGACTCCTGCGCAAGCTAAGTGAGGTGGCGCATCGTGACGTTGTTTATAAAACAATTCGATGCAAGAATCGTGAGAGATTTACCATTTTACGGTTAACAACAGCTACTTTAATCACTGTCATAATGGAATATTCAACAGAGGTGTTAGGTATTTATCTAATTTTCAATCATCACGTATTTGAATTGATTATAGAGATAAGTGCCTTCTTTCTTTTACTTCACAACTATAACATAAATAACCACAAGTGAAAGCGCTCTTCAAAAACGGATCCCAACCGGTTTACTTTTTGGTCTGTAGAGTGGGTACATACCATGTAGGTACATTTACACCACTATGTCAATGGTTGGCTTGGCACACAATATCATGGTCAGTACCCAGCCAAACTTTGATTCTTATGATATGACCCGAAAACCCAGTATTAAAATGTTGAGAGGTGCATTTACTTTTATTTCTTTTCAAAGTCATGTGACAGCAAGTATGAACACATACGCAGTCTACCAGTCGTGACGATTACAAGTAAATCAAACAGCAATAAAACAAAACCACTGAAATAAATTATTATTATATTATATTAGGTCCTTACATATGAAATTGGCGTTTTTCGTACTGGCCACTTTAATCACAAATTTCTCCTCTTTGGAAGCGGATCCATCGCAAACCACGTCCGAGTTAGCTGCAGGCTGCGGTGTTAGTGATAAAACTGTTTTAATTCACTTGAAGCAAATTGGGAAGATTAAAAAGCTTGAAAGGTGGGTACCTCACGAATTGACTGAAGCAAACCGGCAAACGCGCGTCGACTGCTGCGTTACATTACTAAACCGGCACAATAATGAAGGTATTTTAAACCGAATCATTACCTGTGATGAAAAATGGGTTCTTTACGATAATCGGAAGCGCTCAGCGCAATGGTTGGATCCTGGCCAGCCAGCCAAATCCTGCCCCAAGCGAAAATTAACCCCAAAAAAGTTACTTGTAAGCGTTTGGTGGACTAGTGCCGGTATTGTTCATTACAGTTTTCTCAAATCTGGCCAGACTATTACGGCTGATGTCTATTGTCAGCAATTGCAAACCATGATGGAAAAGCTAGCGGCTAAACAACCTAGGCTGGTCAATCGCTCCACGCCACTGCTGCTTCACGACAACGCTAGACCACACACTGCGCAACAGACGGCTACTAAATTAGAAGAGCTTCAATTGGAAAGTCTAAGACATCCTCCGTACTCCCCGGACCTTGCTCCAACAGATTACCATTTTTTTCGAAATTTGGATAACTTCTTGCAAGGGAAAAAATTCAACTCCGATGGGGCAGTCCAAATCGCCTTCAAAGATTTTATTGATTCCCATCCGACTGGTTTTTTTAGTAAAGGGATCAATGAACTACCTATAAGATGGCAAAAGTGCATAGAAAATAATGGTTCATACTTTGATTAATTAAATATATTATATTAAAAAATATTCGACTTTTTGTTCCTCCCATACAAAACGCCAATTTCATATGTAAGGACCTAATTATAATATATGAACCTGAAACCCAGTTCGCCTTTGTACCTAACCTATGGGTAGCTTTGTTAGCACTATATAGGTGTTTTAGAAAATTCTAATGAGTATGTTTAGAAATGCTTTGATTTCTTTGTGAATTATCTATTGAACGTAGGTACATATAATTTCATATAACCTGAGAGCTGGTGAATATCTGGCGCAGTGCATCAGCTTTGCCTTATAGCGAGGCAATGCAGCCAGCATGTTGGGGACGCTTCCGGAATGGATCGGTTTTATTACTGATAGACCTACTTGACCACGATCGCACCTGATGGAAAGTGAAGATGTGGTCGACGATGGATCACGAAGGTCTAGAAGACAGCTATTGGCTCTAGTTTTGAAGAGAACCAGGTTGTAGTGAGTCGGAAAAACAGAAGCAGGCAGAGAGTTCCACTCCTTTGCAGTGAAAATGATGAAGATGGAGGAAAATCGTTTAGTGGAGGGTATATCCACCAAGTAATGATTGTATTGCGCTGTGCGCCTGCTTGTTCTGGAGTGGAAGGGGTATGGTGGGATCAGGTCATACAGCTCCTGTGATCGTTCTCTGTAATGTATCCTATACGATCTCGAGAGACAAGCCATTTTGCGACAGTGTTCACTTTGGACTTTAGTCTCAGCAAGGATCTGCTCGTCAAAGAGTCTGAAGGCTCGTTGTTCTATAGAGTCCAATGCTGCAAGCTGATACTAGGCCGAGCCATCTCAAAGATGGCAGCAATACTCCAAACCACATCCGACCTGTACCTACTGGATAAAGGGATAGAAGCTGCCCCGTTGTGAAGTAACGCTTAACCTTATTTAGGGTTGAGCTATACGTGTAGATTGTTTGCAAAAGTCTGCAGTCAGGTCAGTTTTTTAATTGTAAATACCAGTTCTAATGTAAATACCGGTTCTGTTGTTGAATTGTAACTTTATTAATTCTTGTTTCAAACTTATAATATAAAATACTTCTTTTAATTTGTTTCTATTATTTTATTGTTTATTTGTTTTTATAGAGAATAAAATGTTTGTTGCATATTGTTCAAAATACCAAAAGGTAATAAAAAACCCACAATTACCCTTTACGTGTAAAACACGTGCAATTCTTTTATTTTGGAGTTGACCTCTTTTATTTGATAGCCTGCATCGTGACATTTACAAAATATCAAACCGTCTGCAATTTTCTGTTTTTTTTGCTAAATCTTGTTATTTTACTCACGGTTCTACTTTTAAAATCAATAAAGATGTCGTTTTTTTGCCATCATATGGTATATTAAAGCTCTCGCTCAAATGCTATTCACCTCTCAAGCATAAAAAGGTTCCGTGCGAGAGGGGGAAATAAGTGAAAAAAATACAACAAAGAAGTTTTATCTACCTACATATAATGTACATAATATTATAAAGAGAAAAAAATAGATTTTTTATATTAATTTCATTATCATGACATCATGACATAGGCCTCCCCGTCTTTAGCTTGTCGCAGATTATATTAATTTTATTTTATTTATATTACTTATTTTTTAATTATATTTTTTGTATTGTTTTTAAGTTGAATTTTTGCACATTATGTATATTTCTTGCCTTATCTACGTTTAATTTGTGACTTGGTGTTATAAATAACTAGCGATCCGCTCCGGCTTTGTACGGGTGCGATGCTGTTACAAAAACCTTCAACTTGAATCGCTCTATCTATAATAGCATAAATAGGGATAAACAGACAGACAGCGGGAAGCGACTTTGTTTTATACTATGTAGTGAAGGATTGTATTGTATTGTATTGTCTATTTACAATTTGTTAGATTACTGAAAATCAACGTTAGGCGTAAGTCAGTGTTCCCGTCTACATCTTCATTTCAGAAATCTAAATGTTTATTCAGTAATGTTCTTAGAATAGAACAAAAGTACAAACGTACAAAACGCTCGTGCGCGTTGAAGTCTCTTGTAAGATTTTTATGGCGCTTTGTTAAGGGAATTAAAATTAATTTCTTTCTAGAACAATAATGAACATTGATTGCATCATTAATGGCTCCTCCATTAGTGTCAACTTAAATGACTGCATTAAATGATTAAGTAAGTAGATACCGATCTAATTAATTTCTTAAGACTTGGGAATGAGAAAACACTCGTGTACGGTGATGCTAGAAGAGTTTACCTAGTTTAAAATTACAAAACGCTTTTTAAATTTGGTATTTAAGAAACTTATCTCTACCATCCAAAGGTTGTCTGGAAGTGATAGCTGCTAGCGATAAGGCCGCCGACTGTACCTCGCTCGGTTAATTGTTATGTTTTTCAGTTTATGTTGTATAATAAAGTAATTATCTATCCAAGGAAGTAATTAAGTTAGTCTTTTATGTCTTTCCAGTATTTTTTCACTGGTTTATGCACATGTTACAAAATTTAGCGCAAAGACCATGACCTGAGTTCATCTTAGTCACTTCTTACTTGTGGTTTGTAACCTTCAAGTTATAATACCTGTACTTTAAGTAACACTGCGAATAGTTATAATAGTCATAATAATAATTACAAGTCGAAATATTATGTACTTTATATTGTTAATATACAATGTAGGTATCTGTAGTTAACAATTGATCAGTTTTGAATAAAATAATAAATCTGACTAAAAATAATTCATAGTAAAATTACAAATAAAATATAATTATAATAATTTAGCAGGTTTCTAAATAAATTTAGGTAAAATTACTTTTTACGTTATTTTTTTAGTAAATTGTAATTTTCTTTGTTACTTAAGGTTTTATTACTTTATATGTGCATTGTGCCACAATGTACCTAAATATATATTTTATTTAGATGTGAATATGTTAGTACGTTCTGCAGATATTTGGTCAGGGTGTTCTGGTCGTTTTTTTGTATACTAATAATATCTATCTATGTAATGTAATATATAGAATTGATTATAACAGTCATCTAGTACCCATAGCACAAGTTCTGCTTAGCTTGGGGCTAGATGATGCTGTGTAGATTGTCGAGCATTATTTATATTCAACCTAGTATTATATATGCTGATGGGAATTATGCTATTCTTAAAGATATAAGATGATATACCAGCGATATCAGAATAGCGCTGCCTTATGAACCGTAGAATTAAAACCTGTTTCGTTTTTAAACTATGCCAGCAAGTTTGTTATCGATGTAACAAAACAATTAACAAAACATTAAACCATAACACGGTCTTATCGTTAACACACGCTTAAGTATAGGTGTTAAATGGAAGTGAAAACTATATTATTCACATTAATAATTGTTTTAAAACATTTTTGATGGGCAAGACTAAGCTACATTTTTTGCTTTTTCTGCTGTTGAAATGATGATTGTTTCCAGGCTGTGTTTCGGTGCGACGTTGTGCCAAAGGTCTCTGACTGTTTTCAACTACTTCAGCCCTTTCAGCAGGGGGATGGCTGTTGTAGAGAAAAACTACGTCACTTTGCCGTCGAATGCGCAAATTATTTGTAATTCATTCGTTCAACTTCGATAATGTACGCATTGTATGACGACGCGATATTAGTATTGTCTGTTCTACCCTAGAGAATGTTTATTTATTTGTGATGTCGATGGAGGTTGGGACGTTCCATCTAAAGACATTGATCGGAGACCATTATTTTATTTCAAAAGTAGACATAATTAATACGTTAGCATTGAGGCGAGGAAGAACGTGCCAGACTTGCCAGACCCCTTTCTTCCCTTGTCTTTGACAGTGACATCTAAGACCATAGACTACAACTGAGATAAATTCCCGGGTTCGTGGCTTAGGCCCCCAGTGGTGGACGCACCTGTGGTCGACGCCCCCGGTCAGTTTATTTTAATCCGAATATTTTTTTTATCAAATGTACTTGCAGGCATAAAAGGCATAAGCTTTTAATAATAATAATAATAATAACTTTATTTCAGGCAACAAAGAAAGTTTACAAAAAGTAACTTAATTAGGGCCCATATAATAAATACCTTAGAGACTAACATAGATAAAAAATATTTATTATTAAAACTATTCAGCGACGTTCCGATTAATATATTATATCATAACCATAACTATTTTTATTAGAAATGTTTTTATTTTGTACTAGCTTGTACCCGCGGTTTTGCCCGCGTGGAATATTCCCAAGGGAGCATTCAACCCAAGTCAGCTCATACCCTGTCTGTATACCAAATTTCATCAAAATCCGTTCAGTAGTTTTAGACGGACAAACATCTAAACAAACAAACTTGTAATTTTAAACTTTTTAATAATAATTATTAAAAATAATCTACTATGAAAAATATAAATAAAGACACATGAACTAAAATTGTCTACTAACAACAGAAAACAACCAAAATCATCTTATTTACTTCGTTAATAATTACCCAAGTAGCAAAATAGATCCTATAACAGTCTTCAAGACTACATTTCAACACTCCTATAACATTCTAGTAGTAAACTACAAAGCTGGATTTGGGCGCATTTATTGGAGCACAAGTTCTTGTTATGAGCTTACAGCATGCTAAGTCTAATTATTGCCTTGCGCTAGTATTTGGAGGGACTTGAACTCCCTATAATTGCCTTAGAGAAGATTACTACTGGTAGCAGTATTCCTTTTGTTATCTACTTCTAGTTCGTTTTGTTAATATGTATTTGCAGTGTTTAATAAACACTAATTTATTTTATCATTATTTTCTTTGATAATATTTGAATGAAAAATGCTTATCTAGAATTAAGTACGAATGCAATTTTGTATGGCAAATCTATTTTTAATGTATAAGTGTACAGTGTTTGCGCTAATTTTCTTACGCGCTTACATAAATTGAATGTCAAGCCTGTTAGTGAAAAAATATTATCAAGCACTTCATAATTGTTTTTTGATCATTCGCCATGTTTCAAAAATAGCTCTTTATCAAGACATTTATAAGACTGTAATAGGTAAAACTACGCTTGATTTACTCTTAGTTAAGATTACCTAACCACCATGTTGAATCAAATTAGAGTTCCTCGATTAATATTTGAAAACCTGCAATAGCTACACATTTTTGACGTAAATATGTGTATGTGCAACTTATAGTTATGTAAGTATGATTAAAGAGAGAGATTCTTGTACAAAAAATACAGTACAGGATAATGATCTGTTTTATTTCACAACGTAGGTATGCAATTAGGGTAATAAGGATACCACATTCGGAATGTACGGAACATTCTAATAAATTACTGGTTTCTGCTTTTTCAGAACTTGCTTGAGACGATCGCTTTTGCGTTACCGATTCTGCCTGTCTTTTATGTACAGTTCTTCAGTAACCTCCATTTTGTTTAAAACGCTTCTAATCTATGATAAATAATAATTTACAGTAAGTATCTCAAATCGAACGACTTGTTAAACTGTTTTTTTTTTCTTTAAAAGATTATTTACTCTCAAAAAAATCTTATAAGCGTCTTTAATAAGACTACATCGCCTCATACCTATAATGATCTCAGCTAAGTATTTTATAAGTCTTGGAAATCTTACACAAAGCTTTTATAAGACTATAATTTTCGCAGGACTATTAAGACTTTGTCAATACACTTATGAGATTATATGTCTTGTAATTATCCTATAATATAGTATAGTAGTAAACTACAAGGCAGTTTTATTAGTAAATTTGCTCTGGAGAGTAAGAATGCTTGCTATTATAAGCAAAGTATACTTGAGAAAAGCCATTAAAAGCTTTATAAGTCTAATTTAAGCTTTATAAGTCTAATTTCACCTATTGTATTCTATTATAGGATTCCCTTGCTAGTTGGGTAGCTATTACTTTTTTGCTCGGATTTCCACATATGGGCAGATTTGTTCTAAAAACATGATCGTAGTAATTTTTTTATTTTTATACTGCTCAGTCAAATTGGCAATCATTTTTGCATTCTTTCTTGACGCGTTTTTTCGCCTGCTAACAGGAATGTTTTTAGCTTTCAGTCTGAAATAAGATATTATCTATAATAGTTGCATTATTTTACCAATAAATATAATTGCGATTTTAAAATAAATATATTGCCTTGCTTGTGCCGTGCCGTAGGTAGAAATATCAATCGTTATCATTTCCAAAAATGATAATAAAGATGGGTTCTTCCCCAGGTGGCGCGTAAGTCGATGATTCCAAGCCTCTACTAAATTTGTAGTCCTATGTTTTTCTTTATAACAACACCACTTAGCAATTTTTTCCGTGGGTTCAAGCCACTGCTCAACAAAATAATCATTGAACTTTGTTATTTGTTCGTCTGGAATACTGAAATGAAAGTCTTGGATCAAATTGGTCTGCAAATGTAAAAATACCAGGAATGTACAAGTTTTGAAGCGTAAATACTTATATTACCTGTTTTCCATTATGGAAAGCCATCCGTCTTCAATGTCTTCTTCAGGAAGATAGGCTAAGCAGATGCACAGTTTAACGTACTGCGTGGTCTCTTCATGATCTAATAAACGAAGAGACTTTGCCCGCCTGTATATGGCATTTTGAAAATGTACAAAACATCCATGAATTTCAGCATTGGGAAATTCGTTAGTTATTGCGACCATTGCTGATATTTCGAAATCCAGAGTGAATTTTAAGGGCTTGAATTCTATCAAAGCTTCTTTAATTTTTCTGAACATTATCTCATATGTCTTTCTTTCTTTAGTGACCAGTAGCGCGTAAAATATTGGCACAATATTGGTGTCATCTGTATTGTCTCCTATATCTCCATGTATCGTATAAATCTGTTTGAATGGACAGGGGCAGCAATCAAATGTACCGTCACAAAAGAAGTGGTGTACATTTTTAATATCTTCCAAAGCTTTTTCTGATACAAAGATGATGATCCTGTTACCATCCTCATTATAATCGACTAACATGTGTTTTCTAAAAATCTCAGGTATAACAACTTCAGCTGGATCCGTAAATCTTGTTTTTTTTACATTCAGGGATGTATTACGACTTCTGTAGATTGCTTTTTTAACATTGTTGTAGATTGGAATTTTCTCACTGTGCCCTTTATTCTGTAATCTTGCAGTTTTCACTTCAAACATTTTCTGTATAGGACTAAAATTTGTTGTAACTTCTTGTTTTAAATCGTTCATAACAACTTTTATCTCGTTTTTTAATAAATCCGGCTTACACTCAGGCTTATGCCCTTTTTGCATCTGAACATTATCGCTTTCATTAGTTAACTTCACTAAACCACCACATCGGCCATGTCTTTTATTTACACATGTCCACACACTATCGTGTTTATTATTTCTATGAAAATTATACGCAAATCCAGCATGTAGCAATGTTTTTCCCCCTAGTCTATTTTTTACCATTTCATAATTACTTCGCACCAGCCCTTGCGAAGTACCTTCGCTCGACATTGTGAGATGGCACACTAAACTTTAATATCAGTTTTCAAGTTCGAAAGTGTTCAGTTCAAAACCGTGAACATAATGTTTGGATTTATCAATGAAAAGATTACATTAAAAAAATATTTTACACGGAAAACCAAAACCATATTCTTCTGCTAAATCTGTCAACGAAAATTTGATTGCTGCGTGCGCCGCATGTCAGGATGTTTGGAACGTAGCCTTCTGTTCAAATTCTGTTTTAGAGGCCAGTACGTTGTTAATCTTCAATAAATAAAATATCTAAATGTCTAAAGGACAAGTAACCGTCAGGCCGTTTACCAACGTCACGCAACAGACCAATCGCAAAAATCCATTCAGTAGTTTTTACGTGAAAGAGTAACAAACATTCATCTCATCTTTCATCTCTACATCTATCCCTACTTTCAAACTTTTGCAGTTATAACATTAGTAGGATTAAAGACAGAAGTATTTTATTGGTAAAGTACAATTACTTAAAACTATCTAAAAAAAAATCTCTAAAACGGTATGTAAGATACACTTTTGGCATTTACTGTACTAAGTGCAAAAGTGCAAATAATAATAATAATACAATTAATAGAATCGGGGGCGTCAACCACAGGTGCGTCGACCACTGGGGGCCTAAGCCACGAACCCAAATTCCCGCGCTCAGATCTCTCATCTCATACTAAAACAAACACGACATCTAAATGTAAAATCAACGAACGTTGTTTTCTCGTTTCTAATGTTTTAAATATGTTAATTACTACAAGGCGCCGCAACATTATTGCGATATATTTGAATCGAACCAAAACATCAGATGGCAACTTCAACAAATTCAATTGATATCGTATCGCAAAGCCAAGATCGACCAGGAAAATCAAAGTCGAACTTTACGAAGATCCAAGAATCTTTATTGGAAAACATGCTGTACAAAGCTCTTAAAATAGCTTGATGATGTCAAGTATGCACTCTTCTAGGTACTGCTACATTATAGATTGTTCTTTTATCTATTTATTCGAATACCTTTCATGACACCTTAATAAAACTTTTGGGTACTGGGCGACCTAAGCTTCAATTGCTACCTTTTTTATTCATTCTAAGTATACAAAAAAGCGATACATCAATACTGTTTAGAATCGATACAGAATAGACCCCCAGAATATTAACTGTATTTCGTCTGAGCTTGCAAACACTTTGCGACATCTTGATAGTTTTCAACACTATATTGCCTTACCGACATTGGCATGGCAGTTGTAAACAAGATTTTTTGGAGAGTTTGTGAATTGTAGATTTCGATCTTTTAATATCTATAAAGTTATTGACTTTACTAGCTACTTCCTTCTTCTCTTTTTTTAATCATATCATTCTTAAGGGCTTTAACTTTAGAAAAGTATGTAAGTCCTATAGTAACCTACAGTTATTATTAACAAAAAAAACCAACAACAAAGTTAATAGAGATGCATAAAAATTGTAAACAGTAAAATTGCCGCTAATGAATTTGGTTCCGCTAAAATGTAGATAAATGTTTCTAAATTGAATCTATTTAAATTAACTTCAGTCATCAGGGCCTGCCTTCGGACTTCCTTCTTTTTTAACTACATATTCTAACCTTGTGATTTCCTAAAATAAAACAAAGTTTGCAAAAACATAATTTCTGGAAACGCTGAAGTTTTTATAAAAAAGTTAAATATTTAGCTGCGAACGAAATATCATCAACGACGACGGTTGGAATTATTTTAAAGCTTATTTTATGAATACCTGGAATCTCGACTGACCACTTACAGGTAGGTTGGTATATTGCGATGTTTGAACAAGGATGTATCTCAGCGACTCGATATCGTCTTTTGAAATGAAGGTTATTCGGTGCGAATTATCATTGAACAAAAGCACAACCTCTGAATAACCTCAATAGCTATTACAAATAGTAATAATAAATAGCGAATAATACAATAAATAAAGGGCAGATTCCTATTTTCTAATAATTATCGTGATTGTTTGCAAAGTCTGCAGTCAGCTTAACAGTTTAAATCGGAAACACTAGGCAGGCTTAATTTATATACATACATGCGTTATTATTGAATCCTAATTAAAGAAAGACAAATACATGAAATGACCATTCTGTCCATCAGAATGTTCATGGTTTATCTAGATCGAAATGGTAGTTACTGTTTATAATAAGGTGCAATAAAGATATAAATATAAAGATATAAATCCATCTCTAGAAGAGTAGAGTATAAGGTATTATAAAATGATAGTCGATTGCAAATAGTACCTAATCATTTTTCAATTGAAAAGGCCTCAACTATGATCATCTTCCTAGGTTCCAAAGAAGTTCCTAACTTCGGAAATAATTAGGGTACGGTCTGTCTACCACTTCCCGATACCTACGTAATTACTTAGATAAAGATGTAGAAGTTCATTCAGAACTTAAAATGTTGAGAAAGAATTATGAAGAATAGGTACTCAAGATTGTTATATTTGATCGACTGGATCCCTCAACAGCGCATCCTTAATAGCAAGTTAACGCAGGCTTCAAAGCACCATGTCTATTAATAACCTCCCTTCGTGCAATAACGCTTGTGTAACTATTTATAACGGGCAAAAAAACTGGCACAGGCAGGCTTAGGCGCCGTTCCAGCATAGGAATTTCTTCACGTAAAAACAGACCAGACAGTCGTAGGCTCATCTGCAATACTGGTCGTTAAACCTGGATTATTTATACCCCAGAGGGTGTTCACCGCGCAATGCGCTAGTCGCAACTAAGGCTTAGTTCACACCGTGTACGTGTCGCCAGTTTGCTGTATAAATAAAGTAGTGATGTTTATGGTCATATTGCAGAGCCGTTTATGTCTCTACTCTACGTTTGTATAGCATTTGTTAGCGAATAAGGCCATGTTAAAGTTAGCTGCAGGAGTTTTTATGTTATGTTCGGCTTAACTTAACATAGATCGATGTTAACAAAAAATCAAAGTGATGAAGATTCTGACTGGATGACGTGTCTATGACTCCACTTTGAATTTTTTTTAAACGACGACTTCTACAATATGTGAAATCTTGAAATAGTACCCTAGGTTTGGAAGTAACTTATTAAGCCCCGAGACGGGGTTTGCTGACAGCATTCTCGGCAAGAGTGCCTTCATACGGCAGTGGCCCTATGGTGACGGCTTAGATTTTTAGGGAATAGATAGTATAAATGTATGTACTATAATTTTTATATTCTGTTAAGTAGCTACTGTAATTTTCTTTATAAATAAATGATATTGTCTGCTGTACTATTTTATTCCATCCATGTTAGCTATCGCGTGTTTATTGTTTAGGTATACGTTATTTGAAAGGTCGTTGTGGCGGAGGCAGGTACGAACATACTTTAAAGTCACGTATTGTATATATGCGTAAAAATTTGCTGATGATGTTATACCCGTTTTTATATTATAATAATGCTTACCACTGTGTGGAGCGATCACACATATTTTTTATTCGTTTTGGCGCGAGGTAAGTATAGCTTTGTAATACCTATTTAAAATATAAAACAGTTTATGCTAGCATTTGTAACTAACATTTCTCAGTGTCTTTAGGGTTTTTTACATTTTCTGTCATATCTTATAGGTTAAGATATGACAGAACCAATTAGACTAATAGTATTTACAATTAACCTCACTGCAGCCCGTTGAAAACAATCTAAACGTAGCTCAACTGATTCATATTACCTCCAGTCAAATACCATTTTAAAGAAAAACATTCATAATCTTATTGTAAAATATACTTCACTGTAAAATGTCTTTAAGTTTTATTTTATTTTATTTTATTGGTAATACAAAATCCACAGCCCTTAGGTACTACTTATACTAATGTTAAGAACAAAACTTACAGCCAAAAAAAAGGATTTACGTTGTATAAACTATAGTGTAAAAAAAAATGTACAGAAAATAACTTAAAATTCTACAGAGGCATCGTAGTCTCATCAAAGAAACGGTGTTTGTATACCTAGGTTGTTATAATATACACAACATTGATCATCGACTCGTGGTATCACTGTTTGTTCACTTTGTACAAGCACTTACCTATCTAAACTATTCACAAGACGGTAAAAAATACAAATGTGTGTTATTGGGCTACGAATACTGTTGACTTAACTCCGCGTCTTAAACTGTACATATCCACACTTATATTATAAAGAGGAGAGATTTGTATTTTTGTGTGTGTGTAAGTAATAATGTTTGTTATGAATAAATTCAAAAACTACTGAGCTGATCTCAAAAAATATTTTACCATTAGAAAGCTACATTCACCATGAGTAATAATGAGGTATATTTATTGCAAGAAAAGATTAGTGATCCTTACTTAAACTTACTAAACTTTTTCATAACGCAAGGTGACAACGTAACGCAAACAAATTTTGTCGCATGCGCTGCGGAAACTATTGACGATAGAACAAAAGTATGTTCTACAATATTAAAGAACATAATCAATAACTACAAAAAACTTCGCAATACTATATGTAAGACTATTTTCGCACAATTACCACCCGTGCGAAGCCGGGAAGGGCCGCTCGTCATTTATGTAGAGATTTCGAGTGTTACTCTACCTACATTAGAGAAGCTATTGTATGAGTCATGATTTCTTCAACTGTGCCAGAATACGTCTTGTGACCAAAGTTTTATTGTTTAATGATCCAAATGAAGAGTTTCCTATAGATCCTTTAGTAGATCAATCGTTTCGGTGACCAATTGTGTTCTGATGCAAATTACACAACAAAGCGAGCTGTATTTCCTTTGTAGTAACGAATAGACGTAGGTAACCTATCTATAAATGCAACGATATTATCTCGGTTGTCCATGGTAGCGATGTTGCAGAACCCATCGGCGTTGACCTCAATTGTATGGATATAATGATGGAGAAGAATTATAGGTTACAGTTCAATCGAAGGTTGAAATAAGTACTCGTATTTTTACCTGTAGGTAGAATCTGCTGTTAGGAACTACTTTTGAAATGTTTTGTGATTTTCAAAATTTTATTGTGTTATGAATTTGATGTGATCTGCTCCAGTGTCATATTAATATCACCATAATATTGTAAATCCGATTATATGGATGTATGTACGTTTCTTCTTCAGGTTACCACTCAACCGATCTCGAACCGAGATCGAAATTTTGCATAAAAAGAAAACGACCAGCTGAACAATTACAGGCATACCAAGACTGGAAATAGCATACAGACTATTGCTTTTTATCCCGAACGAATTTCCCATGAATTAGAAATAAACTTTTAACGTTTCCATTGAAACGATTCGCGCTTAACCGGGCATAAACTAGTTGTTCATGCACAGCTTATCTGTGTTCGGAATATTATTTGCACAATATTTGGTGAGATAATCTCCACCAGACAACCGTGAATCGTAGGGTCAACGTCTAGCGTGTGGAGCGTGCGTGCCTATTATGTAAATAATAAATTGTGATCCTAGGCACCTAGTTACTGATGCAATGACAATGCAGCCGTGCTGTTTAAACCTTGAAGGTAAGCAGAATTGCGATTATTAAAACTTAAACGCTTAAACATTGAATATTGAGCAATTCTGAGAAATAATACCTACGTCAGAGGTATTAATTATAGTAGATCAATATGAATAGGTGTTTAATGAAGTGCGCTGTTAGATATAGACGTTTTATCGAACTCGTAAATACGATTGAGTCATGCAGTTTAATTCATGGGTACCTATTGCATATGCAAATATGCATAGTTCACACGTGAGCTATGTGATATCTGCTGGTTGACTAACAGGCGAATAGTTAAATTGCCTTTTATTAAAACTGTAATAAAAAGCACGGTTAATATTATTAATACAGAAAACGCTTGAGAGTTGTTTGTTTTACCATCAGTTGGTGTATATTAAGAAAATAAATATATTATATATTATGATAGCTCTAACTGAAAGAATTACACTATATTTTATCTACTATCTAAAAATGTAAGCCGTCACCAGAAGGCCGAGATTTCTGGCAAAATTAAAATCAAAGTTCAAATCACTTCGGTTTAAAGATGTTTATTTTCTCATAAAAACAAAATGTTCACTTATAATGAGATACAATAAATCTTAAAAGTAATGCTTAATCTAATATTACGTTATACCTCCGGGGCCAGTAGGCGGTAAGTAAAGTAAGAAAGTATATCTAATAAAGTAGGTAAATACTATGTCTATGTTTTATATAATATAGTGAGAAAGTACATTTAATATCGTAAGTAATTATAACTGCATATGTTGTTCTTAATGTAACCTATAAGTATCGTTACTAAAAATATTATACGGATGTTTAAGTTAGGCTATAAATATATTTTTTCAATTTTGTTTTGAACGTGCTTATTTATGCTAGTACACTTCTTTAAGACCTCTTGGACACGTCATAAACAAAGTACAAATTACATAGGTAACTAGGGAAATATGTGATCATTTTGATAATTTGTTCACTTCAATCTTTTAAAGGTAACGTAAAGAAGCTGACAAGAAAACTATACCATGTTAGGTTGTTAGTTGTTTGTTTTGCAGCATTCATTGCCACGTTGGATGGCGATGCTAATATGCTGACGGAAATAAAAGCCTACAATCCGATCACCTCTGGACATTATGAGAAGCTAACTTAATGAAATAGGTAATTGCGAAATCAATTATAGGTGGACACTGTGAGGTGGCATGATAAAAACGGGATTTAAATTAACGATAATTGCTAACCATATTAGCCGGCTGGGGTCTTCTAGTCTTTGTGATACATTGTTCTGTTCTGAATAAAAAATAAAGACCAACTCGACCCATGAGTGAGATAACAGTACTCCCTATTCCCTTACTTACGACGACCTCTGTGGCGCGGTGGGCGATGGTCCACCTGCGACGCAGGAGGCTGCGGGTTCGATTCCCGCATAGGGACAAATATTTGTACGATCTGATATTTGTTCAGGGTGTTCTAGTCGTTTTCTATGTATAATAAAAAATATCTATCTATGCAATAATATTGTATTATGTATATCAGTCATCTAGTACCCATAACACAAGCTCTCCTTAGCTTGGGGCTAGGTGATGCTGTGTGGATATTATTGTTATTTATTACTTATACCCTCACCGATGTACGCAAAAACTGTGTATTATGGCTTATCCCCATCTTAACCTCAATGAGACAGGTCGCCGTGGGAAAACAAATGAATAGCTGACAATTCTGGCTTGTAAATGCAATCCAATTCATTCAATTTGCTACGCCACCATCACTTATTCACTACCAGATCCTGTCCATCCAAAGGTTGCCTGGAAGATATGGCTTTCAGCGATAAGATCGCTGATTGTGCCACAGTAGATTTAACTAGTTACTGTTGGTTATACTGTGTTATTAGATGCAATAAAGATATTTATCTATCTATATCTCTATCTATTTGCACGATGAATTAAATGTATTTCATGAAATTAATTAAATTAAGTAAATATTTTCGAATTGTATTTGATTTGTCTAAATAAATTCGAACTTAGTTTTGTATTGTCTTTCCAGGATGCTTTTATCTAGTCAGACTTAACTAACCATTCACTCAGACCTAAATATCAATGACAATAAAAACAATATTTGTCTATTAATATATTATATTAAATATCTGTCTAGTCATCTATGTCTAGTCATCTAGTACCCAAGCTCAGCTTAGGTTGGGACTAGATTCAGATTCAGATTCAATAAATAACTTTATTTCTTTAGGCTTACAAAATAAGCACTTAGACAAGTAAAATTTCATACAGATAATTATTATAAAAAAGAAATAATTTAAGTTATTGATGCTGTGTGAATTATCCAGCATTATTCATTATTTTTGATTTCTTATACTCATGACTGCAAATCGTGTACAAATTGAATAAACGAGGAAAGTTTCTACATTCGAATGACACATGCGTATGAGAAAGATCGCCCTTACGATGTTATACCACAGAATGAGACATCCACTTAACTGGTTCGTTCAGTCAATCTCCTGCTTAACGTTACAATAACATGTACACACAATGTGGCGCGTTAACGAGGCACGTCACCAAGATTAGTACTTCCTATTCTCATGGATTTATACTATACTAGCGACCCGCCCCGAATTCGCACGTTTTTGATGCTGATACTAATGCATGTAATACATACAAACATTTCTCTTGAATAACTCTATCTTTTAAAAAATACCGCATCAAAATCAGTTGCGTAGTTTTAAAGATCTTAACATACATATGGACCGAGTGCGGGAAGCGACTTTGTTTTATGTATGACTGTAGTTTTTTTTAAGCTCTGAAGTATACTTTTTTTCAATGTGTAAAACCATTATTAACAAAGATTTTGAAATTGTAATGAAATCCAAATCACAACTAATATTTACAATTAAAAGAATTGAGCTTCGACTATTGCAAATAAACTAAAGATACCTCAACGGATCCATATCAATAATACCAGTCGGAAGTATCCCATAATATTTAGAAGAATAATTTTACAATCAAATAATAGAAATCGAAACAATTGTACTTAGTGTATTTTACCCATAGAGCAACGCGGGCCCCCGGCCGGCGGACCGGAGGGGAGTAGCCATACGCAGCTTTCCCATCTGTCAAAGTACAAGTCCACGCGAACCTACACGTACTATAAAACTAGTTGCAGCCGCACTGCTCACTAGACTGAATCTAGCCGTTGGACTGAAACGATGTCCTTTAAAAAATGCCGAAATGTTCTGTTTTTTGCTACGAATAGAGATTATCCTAGTAAAATTTACAAAAATATTGCTTTACCTTTCATATGTAAGTAATTTTTGATCACATTATGACTGTAATATAAAGCTTTTAAACCAATTTTAAATTTAAAAATTACAATATTTTAGAGAGAAGATGCTGTCACCGAGTGATTTTATTAGAGATGGTCGTTTTTACTGACATCGTTGTTGACCAACGATGTCGTTGTCTGTTGCTGCCAACGGATGGCGAGTGGGGTAGCAACGGTTGCCAACGACAACATATGTCTATGCACACCGTACGGTGGCGGCATGCGGCAGCGGTGGGGAGCGGTCGGTGGCTCTACATTTATCATCTCGATCGGATGGCAAACAACGAACGAGACTGGTCTGTAATGTTGATTGCGCAGCCAATGCATCTATCTTCACGGGTTGCATGAGCATGCTTGCGTGTGTGTGAACGAGAGGACGCTATATCACAGAACTAAACCTTTTTTAATAACTAGATATGGTATAAACCATGGTATAATAAATTACATGGACTAACTGTTTCCTACTAAGAGGTCATGTGATCTCTTTGATGTATGATGAATTGCATGTTAGGATTGAAAATGTGAATAAAACGATAACTCTTCGTATCTAGCAAACTATCGATAAGTATCTATACGTACAGTTTTAGATCTTGATTATAAATAGATAGGCTAGGCAGTTAGGTATCTAGGTAAGATACTTACTTATATTACACACCTAAACCATGGTAAATATACAATTAATCTATGTTATTTTACACCTATCAACTACCAGGTAGGTACATAACTTAGGTAACAGTTAAAAAAATATCTGTGTTTCCAAATTCGGTATACACCATGAAAAAATATCTGCAGAGCATACAAACATTTGTCCCGACGCGGGAATCGAACGGCTTTCGCTGCGCCGCTGCTGAGGTAGTCACTAAATATTTCGCATCGTATTATCCCCGATCTCACCTTGATGCACATAATGTAGGTAGAATCACTTAATTCAATAGTAGGTTGGAAGGGGTAAGTATTCAAAATTTCAAAAGACGTAGTTGTAGATATTCCTCCTACAATACATCGTTAAGTGAATTGTCAAAGTATGTGTCTATTTATCTAACTATAACAACATCCTAGTGTTACAGTGTTAGCAAACCCCAACATCGTTGTCGGGAACATCGTTGTTGCAACGGATGCCATTCAAAAAACAACGACAATGCCCATGACTAGTTTTTATCGATAGTGTTGTTACCGGTATATTTATAGATATTTATCGACAAAATGGCAAAGGCCAAAGAGTCCATACAGACATTTTGAAGATTAAGTTGTCTGATTTTTTAAAATATTATATGCGAGTTTTATTTTAATATAAATGTGTATAAAATATTATAATAAAATCGCAACATCTAATTAAATATAGTTCTTACGAGTATAACATGTAGAATTTCTTATAGTGAAGTTCATCATAATGTTTTTTATTTATTTATTGCAGGTTTCCTAAGTATTCAAATTAAAGGGGAAAACATTTTGGAAGAAATTTTGTAATAATAACAGACTGGATTCCCTCATTCGAGTCTTCGTCGTCTTTCAAGTGTTGAAAATAAAAACGTTTACTAGCAAATACCCTCTATCAGTTATCATTTATCTACACGAAAATTATTTCTCAAATAATAAATTGGAACTGGAATATTAATAATGGGACAATATAATGTTGGTTAAGAATTTATTCATATTCATTCAATCAATGTGTGGGTGAATTTGTTAGAGTGTTTTTAATTTCGTATGTGTGAGATTCATAATTACAGATGAATATGTTTGTGTGCGAATAAAAAAATGAGTGCGCAGCGCAGATTCCCCCCCCCACCAAAATTGCCTGACGATGTTGAATCGACAAATAACGCTATGGCCACTCCACTCCCCTCCGGTCCGCCGGAGGACCGCGTTGCTCTATGATTTTACCCTATTATGAGATCTAAAAATCAAAAATCAAATCTAAAAATATAGTATATTAGTGAGCTTAGGCCAATAGCAGTCAGGAAATGTTAGTTTAAGAACATAAATTCAAAAAAAATAATTTGACACAGCACACTGGTCACCCCTGAAATTGAAAAAATAAAATTGGGTACCTACCAGACATAAATAAGAAAAATAGGAGTCGCCTAGAAAACATCGTTGTCAACGATAAGGCTACAGATTGTGCCACATCTACATTAAATAGTTTGTTTGTTTATGTTCTTGTATCGTACATAATATGTGTATATGGTGCAATAAACTAATATTCTATTATAGAGGTACAAATAAAAATGCTAAGGAAGGCGTGAAAATGATGATAATGCCTTGAAGGATCCCGACGGTCGTTAAAGCTTCAAGCAAATACCGAATACCTACCTCGCAATTTCTACTGCCCACCACCGTTATCCGTATTGGTCTGGGATAGGCTTTACGAAATAAAACTAATGCTGATTAGTTAACAATCCAACACAATGAAGTTATTTGGTCCATTCATTCTAAAGAATGTGATATTTCAAACAACTCAGTTGGATACTTTTATGAGGATGCATTTAATAGTTAGGTACTTACTAGTAATGAGGACCACATTTCGATTCAGTTTTCGGAATATGTGAAACATTCATGTCATTGTGTAGGATGGAACTACGTATCTTTACGCACCAAGTTTACGTTTATTATAATTTTCTATATAATTTTCTAATTTTAATGTATCTAAATTTATTCTATCATCATCTATTTGCACGATTAAAAGGTCAATTATATAAACTTTATTCTTAGTTCATCTAAATCAATAAATACTTCCAATTTCATTCCAACGGTTAACCTAAATGCGTTCAGTAGTTCCGACATCAAGTCAACGTGTAAGAATCCTTCAAATATATACGAATTATTTTTCATTGAAATAGGGATGCAAAGACGACAATTCTTAAATGTTAAGTATGAGAGAACGGGTCCAAAGTCTCATTGAGTTTTGAATTGGTTAATGACGGTAGAGTTCCTGTATAGTACCTAAATGGGACTATCGAAGCCGTTCGGTCACCGAGGGCATTGCTCAATGACGAGACATCATCCTAATTACTGGTATTGGGAATTGGAACGGAAACTATTTCGTTTTCTTTCACTTTTCTCCTACCTTTCTAGTTTGTGCAGTACGTACAATAGTGAGATTTTAACAAAAATCAGAAAGAGACAAATCCAAGACATAATTAAAGGAAAGGTACATGTATATAGTTATTCTATAGGCCATAGCATACTACTGACAAAGCTCCAGTAGGAGACCTGCCCAGCGCTTGTCTTCCTTTAAAGCCCGTATAGGTGACAACACGAACGGACCAACACTATTTGAGATAGAAATAATATTTTAAATTATTCACCAATTAAAAGCCAACATAATATTTAAAAGTAGATAACAAAAATTCTACCAATGTTTGTTCTTTATAGTTTTAGTAAGTACCTCGTCTTCATAACTGTCCGCTTAGTTAAAACAGAGCTATATGGTTTTACTAGTTGCTTTTTGGCTTTGCACAGGTGAGTGTTATACATATAAACCTTCTTCTTGAATCACTCTATAAATATTGTAGAGTAACACACACTATTAAAAAAATCACATCAAAATCCATTGCGTAGTTTAAAGGTCTAAGCATACATAAGAACAGACGGCGGGAACCAACTTTGTTTTATACTATGTAATTAATGATTTCTCACTCTGCACTTATGCAATGGAAGACGACAGAGTGAGAAGGGCAATACTTTAAGTTAGCAGTATATAATGAATAAGGCGGACTTACAACAAACATACTGGACAAACTAAACTGTAGTTGTGTGGGAATCTACACAGGACAGGCAAAATGGCGAGTAATTTTATCGGAGGCCAAAACACAGTTCGGGTCACTAAGCAATAGAGGTAAGTTATTTACTAAGAGAGAGCGCGCCCTTAATTGTTATTTTAAAAAAACAAGTCTTTGAAGGTTTGGCACAGCTGGCCAGTAATCCAATTATTTTTATTTATCTATTCAGTAGGTTTATTTTATACTGTTTACTCAAGTTCAAATTCCGAATTACGTAACATGTGTAGTTGGAAGAGAAACCACTAAAATGCTTAAAGTTTCTAAGAATAATGATAACCTTTTGAAACGAGTTTGGACCAAAATAAAACGTTAAGTGCGAGTCAGACTAGCTTCACTGAGAGTTCCGTGTAAGTCTTTATGATAGCAATGTGCTTTATTCCCTTTACCGTGCCTTAATGGATTATTGGTCACAAAATAAAAAGCTGTTTTTATTATAGTCTAGACGTAAAACAAGGAAATAAAGGGATCACTTAGATTTATTTTTCACTGGGAGCAAAAGTCGTCCCAAACTGAAAGATTTTGCTTCCAGCCAAACACCATGCTCCTAAATGACCGTTTGATATGTATCAGTTAAGTTGAAAATAATAAGTGCTTGTTTTGTAAGCCACATTTTACGGAAATAAAGTTTATATTTATATCTGAAATCAGAAACAAATTTTAAAAACATTATTTACTAGGTTTAGTTCCTTGCGAGTAAAAAAATATAATCAATATATTTAAAATTTTTGGAATTTTTTGATAACTCAACACGTTTTTGAGAATAATTTCTTGGACACATAGAAAGTCGGACAACTTATGATTTAGGTTTCGTTCCTTCCATTTGAGGTAATTACGGAACCCTAAATAAGGTATTGTTATTTCGATTTACGCAGTTGTTTTACGAGTTCTAAGAAACTAAAACATGAGGTTTCAAACAGTTTTATAATTTTATTTTGTTTATAAATTATCATAAATTCGTTAATGTCGTCGTCTCAACATGTGTGAAATACTTAGCATCCACTTAGCCTTACTAAATAAGGTACGTTTGTCACTGCGACCACTTCCACACTTTGTTATGGTGTTTAGACCTACCTGCGTAATTCGCGATAGGCATGAATGCAGAACTCATGATCTCAACAACCAAACTTATATTTAATTATTTTATGTACTTACGAGAAGTCATTCAGAGATAAAAAGATAGAAATACGAAATACATTTATTTTTACCCATTAAAAAAAACAAATAGTATAATAATGCAAACTAGATAAGATTTACACGATGGATTTACACAAAAACAGAAGAGCGAAAAAATCTAATAAAGATAGGCGTGAAAATAGGGTAAAAAAGGCCCCACCTCAGCATGTAGCATTCGGCCTAGGCCTGATGCTACGCTGGTTTTCAGGTGGAGCCCGGAGATCGCTATAATTCTCATACAAAGAGTCTGTAGTCTAGATAAGAAGCCGCAGATATTTTAAATCGATTCAATAATCGTTATTATATCACTCTTATTGAAACGATAATGTTGGAACGTGTCATAATTTTATTGTTTTCCTAATTTACCTAGTAAGATAAAATAAACCCTTAGAAGTCTACTTAAGATGTGAAGTGAGCTATTATTTATCTAAAACGATATTAATGACCAGGAAGTTTAAAAATAACCAAGACAATACAATTAAGCTACCTACTTCTAATTAAATTATAATTCTTACAAAATATTATTCCAAGCGACCATTTTTTTACTCAAACAAAGGTGGACTGTCGACACAGTATCTAGCCAATAATGTTCTAAAATAAAAATCAATATTTATATCGTCTATCAATTATAAAATTTTAATGATTTATAACACCAATAATAATAAATACGATACAGTGTTGCAGTTCATAATAAAAAATGCAAGGCAAATCTGGGGAATCCCACGGTAAATTAATGGTCAACAAAATTTATATGAAGCTATAAATCGAATCCTGTAGTAATGCCAGCATCGGTAACTACCATCAAATAGGCACAAAACATCATCAGCATGATTTGCATTCAAATTTTGTCAAAAAGAGTGCAGCATATCTACATCCGTTTGTCGAAAACCATTTCAACAAACGGATGTAGATACGCTAACGTGTGTGCACTCAATGTAGCTCCAGTTTTGACCAGTTTTTTCCAGTTTAGGGGTGCGGGCGGTGAACGGGCGCACACGGTGAAGGGAATCTGGAGAAGTGAGAACCTAGAAATGGATACTATCTCCTTTTTCATGTGAAAAGGTGAAAACCACGTCGTCAAGCGGTCGCTCTGAAAGTTGTATAGTTTAACTGCCTATATTTTACTGTAGCTTCGCAATGAATAATTGTGGCCCGAAATATTCCCATTTCATCCCATAAGGTTTTTCGTTTTGTGTTACCGGAATTTTCTCTTTGTCCTCTTAACTTTTTTCTACGTTTTACAATGAATAAAATTAGCAGAAAAGTAATTTACCGCCAATCGTACGCAATTTACTATTCACTTATTAAAGAACTAAGTTCGTTTTACTGATATTTTTGGAGAATTTCGCAAGAAACAAATATTTTGAGCTAAATATCAACATATTCCCAAAATGCTATATGCTATATAGGTACGATTTAATCTTTGTTCGTAGAGATTATCTAAATATCTAAATTATCATTATTGTATATAACCTACTTTTCATAAATATGCATTTTGTAGTCGTAAGATTTTCCTTAATAAGTAAATAAAAATAAGTATAAAAAACTTAAAACTATAAAAAATTAGTCTCGAGTTATCACTAGAGGACCAACCTTAACATCTTCGACATAAGCGTTATTCAACACTCTTCAACTTACAGTTATAATAAAAATAAATATTTTCTGCAAATATTTCTTTTTAACATTTGAATCTGACTGTACCAACAGCTTAGGATTTCTCGGAACCAAGCACACACTGGTTATTAAGAACCTGCTGAGAAGTTTATTGTGCGTCATACCCTAACGAATACGGTATTTCATTAAATGATTCCCTCGGTGTTTTATTTATTCATCACGTTGCACTCGTGTACTATAAATGCTAGCAAGCAAGAGCTATTGGTGGTTTAGTGAATGATGGTTATAGGTACCGTCTTATTAGTACGAGTAGTATCATGTTACTAAATTAACATATTATAATCTGACGCAGCGCATCAGCATTGCCTTACAGCGAGGCAATGCAGCCAGCGTCTTGGGGACGTTTCCGACTGGTATTGGATCAGTTGACCTATCTGTAGTTTGTTTGCTATTGCAAACTGTCTGCGCCTCAATTGTTTCTATTGTAAATTTTAGTAGTAATTTTGTTTGTTAATAAAGGATTTATGTACACTTCCAACTGGTATTGATATGGATCAGTTGAGCTACCTGTAGTTTGTTCGCAACAGTCTGCAGTTAGCTCAATTGTAAATACTAGTGGTTTTTTTAATTTAGTTAGATCATTGTAATCTATTTGTTAATAAAGGCTTGGCCATGTTAAAATATTATAAATTATAATTAACGTGATTCTCATAATATTTCTTTATATGACTATTTTAAATTTTTCATACATAAATCTTGTACCGTTTCCTACTTTTGTACAGAAACGACTAAATAGTAATGAAATATTCATTTATTATAACAAAATTCAGGATATTTACAACAACCAGAACACCTGGCACAAATATCTATGGTACAAACATTTGTACTAAGCGGGAATAGAACCCGCAACGAAACCACCTGCTTCGCAGATGGACGTTCGTCCGCTACGCCACCGAGGTCGTCAATTCGAGATGTTGCAAATAATCTAGAGGTCAATTTAAGTGATACATAAATACCAATCGGAAGCGTCCCCATGAAGCTGGGTGCACTGTCCCGTATGGCAATGCTGATGCGCTGAGCCAGATACTCACCGGTTCTCGGGTTACACGTCATACAAACAAGATCCGTCCAGTGCGACTGTGTGCGGTTACGATCTTTTGTCGATTTGTGTCAAATACCTAGGTACATACTCGTAGTAACTGGTACTAGTCTACTAGTTACTTCGGAGATTGCTGATTTTTCATGCCATTGTCATGTCACTATTTTTACGACATCGCAACATTAAAAAAAATATATAACGACATTGCTTCAACAATAAATTTTTTTTTTGGAGTAAAGTAAAAAAAAAACGCCTGTTTGGCGACCAGTCAAATGCACCGTTGTATAACCGGTATGAGTTAGCCGAACGAAACTGGATTGTAACTAAATGCATTGTAAATGCTTATGAAGGTAAGTAAGTACATATGGTATATCTTGGAAATTGTGTAAGTCCCACGCTAATCCTTACCATAATGTACTTCTACTCATCGTTGAACTTCAGACCTACTTTCCGAGTAAAAGTAATGGAAAACTATATAATAAGTATAGTCTTTCGGTAAAATAATAGCACGCCATTTTATATAGAAACAATAAATTTAATTACATAAAACCCAACACTGGTTTAATTATACTCGTAGGTCTTGGAACCTGGGGGTCAGTTAACGATGAACTGGCGTTCCTAATATAAACGTTAAATAGAACGCATCGCTATATGCACGCTAAACTCCTTTTGCTAAATGGCTAAATGACCCAAGCAAGGTAAAAATAACCGGCTAGAGAAAGCCATTTTACGCAAGAAAATTTTGAACTATGTTTACACTTCTACTCTAAGGTTCATAATCGTTTAAGTCTGGTTTTTTTATTAGATCCTGTTGAAAATTGATTACGCTAAAATAAGACTAATTTTAAAATATCAAAATTTGATAATTCTCTCTTCAAAGACTTTATTATTTTACTTATTTATTATTTTATTATACTTTAATTTTAAATTATATGTACAGAAATAATTAGATAGGTACCTATGTTTTTATTTTAAAGCACAATAATACCAAATTATTTGTAAATCAAAAAGATTAAAACCATCGAACTTTATTAGTTGTTATTTACAGTTATTTAGACCATCTATCTATATTGCTTATTTTCTCCTCAAAGTCTGTGAAATTGAATCTTAAAAACAGCAGTGAATACTATTATTGGAGAGTTATTTATACAGATGTCATGTTGTTTCGTTATTTATTTGCATTTTCAACACCGTGGTTACAAAACGTACTTGTAAAAATATCGATAACTATTCTGCAGGTAGCTCTAAATATTGTATCTCGTTGTCAAGATTTGTTAAAAAATCTAGGGTTGTTATCAAATTATTATTTGAAAAACAACCCAGTTTCATAAAATAATGAAATATAAATAGTGGTTAAACTTACTTTTCCAGACGATCACCAAGTTTGTCTGAGAGATGGTTGTCCTTGGGGTACGTAAGGTCGGCGTCGTACAGGTCCCGCTTGTAACCCCGCCAAAAGGTCGGCATCATCCACACGAACCATGCTTTCGAGAAGAAGTTCGCACGTTTGTAATTGTTTGTTTTCTTCTCGCGGATTTTTGGGTCCACTTTTTTGGGATCGCACGTGTCTTTGTTTCCACTCACCATTTTGATTACAAAAAAATAACGTTAAAAAAAACTACACTTGGCGTCCGCGACTAATATCGCTATGATGCTTCAGTGGTCTACGGGAATTGTCATTTTGTTGAAAGAGACGTCCTCGCGTAGTATTGAGGGACGCGTGCGTGAGGCACTCGGTTAGTTGCGACTCTGATCGAGTGCGATCCTCCCTTCTACTGCAGCGCGCGCGCACGACGCTGCCTTTAAATAATGAGGTAGAGTGGCACAGATGAAACCTGTACTACGAGTAGTAGGTACACTACAGTGTCACGGCGTGGTACGGTGGCGCTTCGGCGGCGGCGAGGCGGCGGCGGCGGCGCCTGAGATAGCGGCCGATGAACTTAACGAGATCATAATGGGGTGCTTGATTAGTGAAGTGGTTTGAAGAAAATGGAAAATGTCATAAGTATCCTATATACATATAAGGAAAATACGCAAATACAAGCCAAAATTAATTAGCTTTCTATGCAGTTCTATGATCTTTTATAACGTGTTTACCATAAAGCTGGTATAGCGGCTTAAAATCTATTTTTTTTGCGTGCTTTAAGGCAGAGAAAAACTTGAAATCCTTGAATGCTAATTGCAAAAGCTACCAGCGTCAACATCAATGAAGGTTAAAATAGTGATAAGTTTTCTAGCGAATATTTTTACATTCGTTAGTATCCAAGATTTGACCAATCTTGTCTTTTGCTCGTCTATGATATTTCCACTTCAGTACGTTCACAGTAAGTAGGTAGGTGTGACATCTAACATATGATCAGAAAAAGTCACTTATGCCGCGATAGTCACTTACGATCAGACAAAGTAGTGTGATCATCAGACTGCTTGGCTGTGAATAGGCAGTAGGTATACCACTACCTACGACGTAAATCCTTCAAACTTCGTATAGAGACCGCGTCACGGCCTCAGACGCAAGCCCGCAAGACGTGGCCTTATTCTCTATGAAATGGGAGATTCCTTGCCCAAATCGTATGACGTCACAATGTATTCTATATACGATTTTGTTGGATTTCACGCCGCTGTCTTGTCATATTTGTGAAACGCGTTAGAATTTGCAATAGTGAATAAAGGCCCGTTGTTTGAATGTAATCCAACTTGCTTTGACGAAATGGGAATGGTACGCAGACATTTGTTTGGTGATCGCCCGATTCAGAAATATATACGAGTAGATATTTTTTTACGTACCTAGCTAATGTCCACCTATAAAATCCACGCGAATGGTGTTGCACATTACAACAAATGAAACACTCCAAAACAATATTAGATAGGTAGGTAACTAATAAATCAAAACGGCACATACATTACAAACCTTTATATTTTTCTTTAATAAACGATTCTTTTATTAACAATCTTATTCGTGAACAATTTAAATCTATTTTAATCTTCCATACCAAAACATCTTACGCAATATCATAAACACTAACCAGTCCTTTTTAGCGATTGCTATTTCAAGCAACCGTTCTTTGTAGGCATGGTAGGTATAATAAAATAACAGATAATCTTAAAAGTAACCCCCCAAAATTTAAGACTCTTTGCTCTCGTAGTTCCAGAAATTTCGTGATGAGTCATCAGATCACAGTTTGAAGGAAAATTTTATACTTTATCGGTGCAAAAATGGGAAAACTCAATGATCTCAATGATGACCTTTTATGGAAAAGACAAGTACCTAACTAGGTTGATCGACAAACAAATAAACGTGTCGAGATCAAGACTAGAGTAAGCACAATAATAGATATATGGACGAACTGTTCATTCAAGAAAAACGGAACTAAAATTATAATAAATTATTTTAGCGAGACATAACATAAGCGTGAATTATTATTTATACCGACACATTTAACATTTCCCTTATACAGCTCAGGTATTTAACGAAATCCCTAGTTTTTTTCAGTAAAATGCTATAATTTAAAAAGCAGGCGTTGAAACTCGTTGAAAGCACCAATAAAATGTCTGCTCGAGACAGTAAAACTCGCAAGTGTTATCTCGTGGTTTATTATTCGGCTGGTAATATTTCCCATGTGATTAATTTTATTCTTCTATTACGTCGTATATTGTACAGAATAACTTTATAGTATTCTACTAACATAATAGGTACTAATACTTTATTATCCTGAAAAGCCTCTCGGTTATTTTTAAGAAAGTTTTTAAGATTTATCCCAAATCAGGCCAAAAATCTTAAAAAAAATATTGCTGTAATTTTTTTGCAGAAAATGTCATGGCATCACGGCTTTCGATTTTTGTTATCAAATGTTAGTGCGTACTATATTTTAATTTATTTTATTTTTATTTAGCTTTGTATGTTTGTACTTCCTATTGTATAAAATTATAAAACTATTTTAATATTAAGAGAATAACACGAACGAATATTATCATTTATCATCAGTAAGAACTAGGCACAGTGTCAGTCCTCCGTTATAGTAGAAAAAAAAAAGTTTTACGGCAGGTTGTCATGATCTTTCTCTTCTTTCTAGGTACAATACTGTAACATATTGTAGTATAGTGTATTTGTCATTTTTATTCAATTAAGTTCTCATTTTATTTTTATTCCTGAAAATATAGCCTAAAAATAGAACATTAAAAAAACAATCCTAGTTACAGATTTAACTAGGTAAGTAAACCAGCTAACTAAGAGCATGCGAATGAATGAAAAATGTGTATAAGTACATATATAAAAGAAAACTAAGTGATCTTCCGATTCACTTTATTTATACCCCTCTAGTTCTTGATCAGCCACATGTGTCAAAACTACATAATATATTACATAAGATCAGCGTTCGTGTGATAAGTACGCTTCAGCATAATGTACTCGACGGTTTCGGGCAATTTGCGTTCTCCGCGCGTGCATTGACCGCACGCGGAAATCCACATATCAGGAAAAAGACCCTTTTAGAGAAAAAGGTTGATTTGGTTTCCTCTGTACCTGGACCACCAACCAGCGTTTTTCACAGAAATATGAAAAACGCTGGTGTTGTCTTTGAAAGCGGAAATGAAGAAGTCACAAGGAGGATTGCTCAGTGATTAGGGTCTATTAGGATAGTGATTTTATTATCTATGGTAGGTACGATAGCATTATTGGCTTTGAGTATTCTACCTATTTACATTATTGGTATCTCTATGAAAATACAACAAAAATTGTAAAAATGGTGTCCATATTTTCATAAATTATGCATGATGTATTTTAAGTTCTAAATTCTATTATATAAAATTCAGATGTGTTTCAAATGTAGGAACTGAATACAAACTTAACAAATATCATTAAAAATGGCAGAACGAGGAACCCAAAATGGTGAAGTTCATCGTTTGAAAAAGGTATGATTGATATTAGTTTGAATGTTAGATTTTCTACTACCAGACGTAAAATTGTACAGTTCAGAATAAGCCCAAGGCTTTAGTAACCAAAGGAAACTAGCCATATGCGCAAGTCGTTTTTGTGCACAAGTGTGCGCACACAGGTATTTTGAAGTCGCCGTAAAAATTCGTAGATTCGCCTCTCGATGCGAAAGTTTTTAAAATAAGATAAGATAAACTTTTTTATAACTAAAATTAAAACTATGACATTCATAATCACTTAAAACAATATAAAAATCCCCATACTTATAAAATAACTTGAAGCTACAAAATGGATTACGATTGAACATTATATTGTGGTAGCTGGCTACTACAACGCTGATCTTAGGAGTATAATTATGATTTATGAATGTTTAATCAATCTAAGCTATTGTTTCAGAGTTTTTTCGACGGTATCAAACCAGAATACACCAGTCATTTGGTTGAAGACAAAAAACCTACCTCTCTTAGTTCGCTCATTCTGTGGAACGTTTCGAAGGCGATGGAAAAAAATCCAGCTACGGACATAAAGGTAAACCCAACTTCTACTGGTGTTATAAAAAAATAAATTATAACAAAACTACTCAATTTGAACTAGGTACAAGTCATTATGAATTCCGTGACCAAATGATGCAATATTATTACATTCTAAGTATCTATATACCCCCCAAATATATTTACAGCCTAGTGGTTGTAATGATCTGCAAATATACATGTATTATATGTACATGTAGTATATACATGTAGTTGAAAGTTAAAATGAAAGTAACTTTTATATTCTTATAATATAATGTGGTTGTTCGTTTGACCGTTCTTATCGAATATATAATTGAGTTGAAAAGGAAGGATCTATGTAGAAACTGAACTTGCAAACTGTTTTATCAAAAATTCGCACGGAGGCGATAATATACTTAGCATTGACGCATTTTCGAGCACAGAAATCTAGGAATTTGTTTATAACTAACCAATGAAATTTTTTCCAATGTCATCATCATACATAAATGAGAATTTACTAGGTGGTTGAGGTTGGAATTGAATGAGCTTATGAATTTATATTATTACTTAGAATTTCTATTATTATTAATATTTAGTAGGCAATGAAGAGCCCCCTAAGGCCTAAATTAAGTAGAGCACTTTAGTATCACTACATAGTATAAACAAAATTCGTCAAGTGCGAATCTGAACTTGACGACCTCTGTGGCGCGGTGGGCGAAGGTCCGCCGACGCAAGAGGTTGCGGTTACGATTCCCGAATCGGGACAAATATTTGTACGATCTGCAGACATTTAAAATGTTAAGGGTGTTCTGGTAATTTTCTACGTTTAATAACTATTTAAGTAATAATATTGTATTATGCATATCAGTCATCTAGAACCCATAACAAAGCTCTGCTTAGGTTGGGGCTAGATGATGCTGTGTGGATTATCCGGCTTTATTTATTTATTTGCACCTGGTTGTGGCCGCAGTTTTGGTCGCAAACCTTTGCAGCCTTGCGGCAAAGTCGCGCGGCAAGGCCGCTAAAACTATAAAATCTTGGCTAATATAGCGCGCTATTTCAATTAGGCCTGACTTTACAATCGGTTAATCTTAAACTAGATAATAACTGTAAATAGCTTAACTAGAGATGCCTATCTACTATTTAGTTTCAACATCACCAGCCTATAATAGTCCACCGCTGGACATAGGCCTCCCATAATGAGCGCCATAGATGGCATCGTTATTTGGGGGTTATTGCCCATAATCCCCACGCTGAACATGCGGGTTGGGGATCGACTATTTAGTTTAGAAAGCCTTTATTAACAAAGAAAATTACATTTATAAAACAAAATTAGAGCTAGTATTTACAATTGAAATAATTAAGCAAGTAGCAGACTGTTGCAAACAAACTACAGGTAGCTGATCTATATCAATACCAGTTGGAAGTTAGAATAATATTATCTATACTGATAATATTATATAGAGGAAAGATTTGATTGTGTGTGTTTTGATTGATTAGGCTCCGAAACTAATAGACAGATTTATAAAATTATTTCATCGTTAGAATCCTACATTTTCCCTGATGAACGTAGTTTATTTATAATGAATCATATTTTCAAAAAAGTAAGGGATATGACAATGTCAATATTGTAACTCAAGGTGTGTGTAAAAAATTCAAATTTTAGACTTTTCTGGTAAATAACCGTGCGAAGCCGGGGCGAAGCGCTGGTTTTTTAGTTAGTCCAATGAATTTTTTTTTATAAATTTATCTTTAGGTCAAGAAATTTTTGTCCCATCTGTTGCTAGGTAAATTGTTGTTTAAGTAGATTACTGACTAATACGTAAGTTTGTTATCTATGATCGCTGAGCGACAAAGTCCCTTTATATTTTTTACAAATTTAAAAGTATACAAATTATCTAGCAAAGAAAATAAAGTTCTCTCTTATTTGTTTTATAAATTACTAGCGGCTCGCCCCGGCTTCCCATAAGTATTAACAAAAAATTTCATAATTTTACACACGTTGGATTTGAAGTTTTCATACGGATCCCTAACATTTTTAGCAGCATAGGGCTTTTCGACAATGACTCGCAATTTATTTTTTGACATTCCCTTGCCTCCCGCACCCCAAACGTGAAGTTTAAAAATAAAAGAAGCAGTATATAACATTAATAATAAAAAAGTTGCATTAAGTTGCATTGAAAATATTATACATAATTATATAAAATTTAGGAGCCTATTAAATTCAAACAAAATAAAAAATTTCCTCTTTATAATTTAGTACCTATAGAAATATCTGTAACTCAAACTTTTTTCAGACTAATATTAATTACCAACGGCTCTTAGAATAAAACTAAAACAGCAGAACAGACACATCACCGAACTGCGATCCCCAACCTATCTGCCTAACCCATAGTTTAAATCTCCACTCAAACAAGATCCGTCAAGTGCGAGTGTAACTCGCGCGCCGAGGGTTTCCAACTTTTGCCTATTAAGTATACAAATATCTACCACAGTATCTACTATGTACCTTTTGTGTGAAGCTGGTGTCGGTTTTTGGCAGAGATGCAATAAATTTATTTTTTATTTTTTTTTTTGCTTTGGGATAACTAACTATCGCATTTATTAATGTACCTAAGTAAACCTTTTTCTAAAAGTGTAACCAGCCCCGTTATCCGCAGGTTACTACAAAAAGGGGTGATGTTAGTGAACATAATTATGGCAATTGACAATATTATTTCTACAATATAAATTTTGATAGATATTGACATTTCCACAAAAAGAACATTTCAGCGCGTAATTTATTCGAAACTAATATCAGAACATATATGTATACGATAACGTCTGATCGCAGAGTGCAATAAAAGCTGCGCACGAGAGGCTAGCCGATGCGCGCGACGTGCACGCAGCTGTCTCCAAGTCTTCGGAGCAGCAGCATTTCACCTGCGCCCTGCTCGCCTGGAATCAACTCGGACACAGCGAAACGGACAGCCTGTATCAGTACGCATAATTTCATAATAGTTTACGACTAACTCGGACACAGCCACACGGACAGCCTGTATCAGTACGCATCATTTCATAATAGTTTACTCTGCGTGGCATTACTTTTTGCAGAATGAAAGGTTTCTTTTATTGTAGTCAAATTGGGTTATATAATTACAGAGTTCAGCAGTTTTGGATAAAGAAACATATGTTCACAAATTTATATCCATAGTAACGATAATACAACAACCATATCTGATAACTAACAAACATGCTCTACCTAAGTAGGAATATAAGATAAGATATTTTATTCATTATAAAAAACACAAACTTAAATATTTAAAAATAAAATAAGTCCGTGGATTATACAATATTGTCAGTTTAGTACATAGGTTTTTATAATTAAAATTAAATTAAATATAAACTAAATTGAACTTTGTAAAATAAAATAAATTAGTGATGCTGTAAAGGGGCATTTTTATCTAAAGTTTTAAGCTTTAAATGGCTGTAGTAATTTTCAAGGTATTCTTGTATGGTATACAATGTCTTGTCTAATAGAAGCGTCCTGACGTGGCTGAAAAAGAGGCCCTCATTTTGCTCTAGTTTGATAAATTCAGGGAGTTTGTTAAACAACTTCTGACCCATTGCCATAGGCATTTTGTTCGACACTCTCTGGAGTCTATGCTCCGTTGGCGCTAAAATTATCTTTTGTCTTGTGCTTCTTTGGCTTTTCGTTTTTCTGATTTTGTATTTGTCCATATTTTGTCGTACATATTTTATAATTTCTAGTATATATTGTGAGATTGATGTCAATATTTTTAATGTCTTAAGGAATTCAGAACTTCGCACCGTTGCAACTACCTATGTATATCAATATTAATTATAATCCGTAAAAAACATTAATTATTTAGAATTAGTTCTAACATTTTAGATTCATATCATTTCTTTATCTCTATTTGTTTTTAGCGGTTGCAAATCAGCACATAATTACAGTCACAGTACGTGTAAATACAATTTGAAATTATATAGTAGGATGTTGATCATCGTTGCGATAGTCGTTTCGGTTATTGGCGTAATAGCGAAGAGCCGCGATTAATATCTCAAGAGACCCTTGCTAGGACGTTGGCTAAGGGCCAGACTCAAAAGACGATATCTACTCTTGGACTCGGCGATTATCAGGAAGGTCCTTTTTCTGCAGCCCTAATCACCGGCCGCTTGAGCTAGCTTCTTGGCCGGTGTTCCACCGTTTTGATGTACTTTTTACTAAAACCTATTCTAGGTTTTTATTTTTTATTGTGTTTGGAGTAAAAAAATATTTTAAAACGTGATCTTAAATGAGGTTAAAAATATAAATAAGCAATGTTATATACATAATTATTTTTACACATACGACCTCAAGGACACACGGTAAAAAAGTAAGTTTTATGGTATCTGGAATGTTTTTATTTTCCATGTTCAGTTTTATCAATACCTACTTCTCGCCTGGTGGCGTTAAGATTTATAAGCGATATCTCGTGACTCATCTAGGATTGTGTTGACAAAGTCGTATTCGGCTTTACTTTCATATTCGTCCTAAAACTTTCCACATCCAACAACCGGTTGATTTTGACCGCGATAAACCAGAACGATAAGGACCAGACTCCACTAAAGCTGAGTTGAGCCAAAAGAGATGTTTTTTGAACGACCAATAGAACGTTTATTCACCCATCTCGTTTTGTCCAGCTTCAGTGGAAAGCATTGAGCGCAGATTCTTCACTGAAAGATTTAAAGATTAAAGATAAGTTTGTAAGTGAAGAAACAAAGAAAGGAAGCGGTGAGTTTACTGTGCCTCGCAAGGTGGCGATGTCAAATCAAATCATTTATTTTCCGAATATCTATACTAATATTATAAAGAGGAAAGATTTGATTGTTTGTTTGTTTGTTTGTTTGTTTGTTTGTTTGTTTGTTTGTTTGTTTGTTTGTTTGAATTGAATAGGCTCCGAAACTACTAGACCGAGTTAAAAAATTCTTTCACCATTAGAATCCTTAATTTTCCGTGATGAACATAGGCTATATAATATTTTCAAAAAAGTTAGGGATCCGCATGAAAAATTCAATAATTGAACCGTGGGCTGTATATTCAACCTCTTTTTCTATTATGGCGCGTCAGAATAGAAAAAGAGGTTGTATAGCGCACGGTGCTTGCTTTTTCTCTACGGCCAGTGTCAGTTTTGGAATGTTGAGTCAATGTCAAAAACCCCAATGCTATGCTGTTATAAAAGTAAAGATCCGTATGAAAACTGTGAAACCCATCGTTTTAGTGTGTATAATTTATGAAATATTTGTTTAATACCCGTGCGAAGCCGGGGCGGGCCGCTAGTATGATTATAAGAAGATGTCAGATCTTATAACAACAGAAGTGTTAATTTATTCAAGCCGCAAGCAGATGTGCAAATACAAATAGCATTGAATCAAATATGAAATATAATCAAATACGTAATAAGAATATTAAGAATAAAATTAAGAATAATAATCATGACAGTACAAATCAAAATAATAATATAGTTAACTATGAGACAATCACAGGCAAAGTCACGCGGAGACGTCAAGGTATGAGCGAAGGTGTAAGCTGTGCCTCGCAAGTGCGTTCATCTCAACAAACATCCGACGATCGCCGGACGCAGCTTAACCGCTTTTTTCAGCACCTCCAGTCTAGTAAAATCTTTCATCAGCAAAACCTACGAACTGTGCAACTTACTTGGTTGTTTACTTCAAGTCGACGACGCACGAAATGCAACTCCGCTAGTACGCGTCTCCTCTTACTGAAAAACGTCTCTTCTTCGCTTTGGCATTTCCGAATATCTCCGCTTTGGTGCAGTCTGGGTCTAAGCTTCGGATGTAAATGGAGATGACAATATAAATTGAATGTTGCATCAGCCTGCAGTTAGTTACCGCGTATCAAAATTAATAAGTGCCTAATGAATTACCAATAGCATTCAACCTATTAGATGTTGATACACACTTTTTAGATTTATTTATTTGTACTATTGTGTTTTTTGGCTTAGCTTATGCCACTTAAGCTTGCTCTGTCATAGATGTATGCTTGATTGCCATTTATGCTGTTAAAAAGTGATAGTATAACATACATAGATGTTTTCAGTAGACTATACCATTGTATTAAAAGGAATTCGAAATATAATAGGATAAAAAATTTGTTTCAATGTAAGCAACTACCTAAGCTGCAGTTCAATTATTATTACGGAAAGATTTATGGAATTGACGCAAATGAAGGAATTCGTGCAAATTCTACGATATACAGATGGAATTATGAATTTAATTGTTTGTAATTCTATGACGTTAATTCATAGTTGGAACATGTAGTAGGTAGGTACACGATACCTAGTTTTATATGACTTTTATGCAATTTGTAACATACCTCCCATGATTGTTATAACTTATAAGATTTCCCGGAAACAAAATAATTTATATTTAATAATGATAAATCCAATTGAATATAAAATGATTGTGGTTAACAAGGAATATTATTAATTTCAGTAGCTTACTTTGAACAGTCTGTTTTGTGTAGTAGTACTACAGTAATTGGTATAAGTGCCTAGATTTAATTTATTTTTGCATAAAATTAATGGTTTCTACCAGATGCTTATTAGCCAGGCAACGCTTGATAAATTAAATGATGCTGATACCTATACCAAAGCCAAACGCAACGTAGAATGTTTGTAAATAAACCAGCAAAAATTTACTCGGTTGCAGAGGGTCTTTTTATACGCAACTAGCGGTTCGCATTGGCTTCGCACGTGTAATCAACTAAATGTCAGATTGTATTGGTAGTAATTACACAATAAATTTTGACACAAATACAGGCTGGATTACGTTATTAAGATTTTCATTTGGATCTCTAACGTTTATTAAATATTCTATAGCCTATGTTCATCTGGGATAATGTATGGATTCTAATGGTGAAAGAATTTTTCAATTCGGTCCGGTATTTTCGAAGCATTCAATTGAAACAAACAAAAAACCTTTCCTCTTTATAGGTACTAGAACAGTTTTACATACTCGTAATTTGCTGATTTGAGATCCTTCTTTCAGTAAATATTATTCACAATTATATCAGAAACTCGACGCCAAGCGAGTTTTAGTTATTTGTGTCGCGGTTTGTTTACAAATTTTCTACATCGGGTTTTGCTATGATACGAGTATACTCTTGAACACACTTATATTACAAGTGCGAAAGTTTTTGTGTTTGTTTGTAGACACGTATCTCCGTAACTACTTAACAGATTTTTATGGAATTTGGTATGTAGATAGTAGAACAACAACACGGGTTAAAAAAACGGGGTAAAGTTTTTATGGAAAATTATTATTCCTTGGCTCGACACACTCGAACCTCTGTACAAATAAACTAAATGAGTAAATAATTAATGATGTATTTTTACAAAACAAAATAGGGGGCGCGCAATTAATTTCTGAAGTTTGTATGAAAAATAATATTTTCTCTGTCCGCGATTGGCCATCGCCATAACTGATAAAAATGTATACGCAAAAATGTTTGTCCTTTGTTAGGATCTTTAACATCGAGAACTTCAGAGACGGGGTAGGTAATTAATGACACATTTTTAGACTTCTCAATATAATATATTTTAAAAAGTGTGTCCATTCGAAATTACCTTTCAAAAATTCTACATTTAAATTTGTATTGAAAATCTTCATTTTAAAAAATGTATTATTTCAAGATAGCTATAGTACCTATTTGCTGTAATATAAAAGTTGAAAAAAGGACAGAAAAAACGAGACCATAAGGTTTTTGAAACGATGTCCAAGTCCTAGAAACATCTTAATTTCAATCTTCAATAGCAAAAATAGAAAGTTAATTTAACTTTAACTCTAGGTTAAAGTTAAATTAACTTTAACAACTCTACACTAGGTATTGTTCTATTTCACTTTAATTCAAATCTCATCCCAGTATCAGCTTAGAATTTTCTGTTTGTAAAAAGATTTTTTTATTCCAGTTTCATCGAAAGTAAAATAAAAGAGCGGGAAGAAGAGCAAAACAAGGAGATATACTCTCTGCGTTCCAATGAACCAGTGGACGTTTCTGTGTCCAACTCTAATTTACTGGAGTACTCAAAAGACTTATCTGATATCTATGGATCCGATTCCGTCGGGCCAGTGATCAAGTTGCCTGTGGAACCGAAACTAGTGATGCGCGCTGAAGGCAGAATGTGTAAAAGGTGTCACGGGAAGGGGCAGGGGCAGAGTCAGGGGCAGAGTGAGAGGCAGAGCCAGGGGCAGAGCCAGGGGCAGAGCCAGGGGCGCAGCCAGGGGCAGGGACGTTCTTCGTGCGCCACCAAGATTAAAGTTGATGCCGTAAGTTATTTTAATATTATAAAATTAGTTTTTTACGAATAGCAAGTAGCCAATAAAATAAGCTTATGCTTTGTGTAGCTTTACCGATTAAATATTGACTAAATATTATTATTCAGTAGGTACTTTGACCGCGCCGTGCTGTGTGTAAAGGCGCTTTACCTTATCAATCAATCAATCAAAAATGCTTTATTGTACACCAGAAATTGAACACAATAAAAGACATTACATAAGACGAAGTAAGAAGTACAATGGGCGGCCTTATCGCTTAGAAGCGATCTCTTCCAGGAACCTTATCCTGATCCGGGTTATTACTTTTCGCTTTTAGTTAAAACCACCGATTCTTTTACCGTTTAATTATTTATATAGATGTCAGGTACAATTAAACGTTATACATATAATAAAGAACATTACAGTACTTAACAGAATAAAACAATTCCAACTAGTATATGCGTATCTGTTTCCTTAAAAACTAAGCCGTCACTTGAAGGCAGAGTTCCCGGAATGCTGGCAGCACTGCAACGTTGAATATCGATGGTAATTCGTTAATTGAAATATAAGCCAGCGTTCCGATCACCTGTGGAGCTTTGTGAGATCTTTTATATTGTGTGTGCCTCAGGACCCCAAGGAAACCCTAGGTGGGTTTCTACCCCAAAAGGCTCAAATAAGTAACATCTCGGTCAAGGTTAGCATATTTTCGCCGTTTGAGCGACTGTCCTGATGTTTCTGCGGAGTCGGCCCTTACTGATGTGATGTCCTTCAAGATGGGAAGATGTGAAGGGTATCTAATCTACATATGTGGTATCCCAAACTAAAGACCGACCCACCATTCAGAGTCCCGCCGACAGGCCTTTTACCACCATCTTGCATGATTATAGAGCAGCTGCCACACTGGCATTGTTAAAAGCCCGTCAGATGATGTCATTAATGTATAATTATCCAAAAGGGGGGTACCTATACCTATACAACCAAAGTTCTGATTCCCACTCGGAAACGACGAGTAGACCAGCTAATCAGAATGCTACTAGCTAGCATTTTGATGTGCTGGTAGATGTATCACAGATATTTCTGTATCAACACACATAGCGGCTCAACCCACAGTCTCTGAAAAGAATGGTTTTTGGGCAGATTGGTGTCCTTTTTATTTGAGTTTTATGGTTATCAGTATAAAATAGTTATTATCAAAGTACAAAATATGGAACATGTAGGTGCTAGGGGGTACGAGTAGATATTCTTTGCGACCTTATCAATACTTATTACCAGATTATCCGTATCACGGTGATTCATGCTACGGTGAGTAAAAACTGAGTTCGATGATACAAACACCGACTTGGTGTGGTTTTTACTGGGCACTCGTTTAGTAAACTATATGTAGATATCCTCCTATTGTATCATCTATATAGGGCTATTTTTTCGAGAAGGGCGGTAATGACGCTAAAGCCCCCAGTTTCAACAGTTATAACCTTTATTTCATGCGTTTTTTCATAAACTAACTTTGAAGACAACGGAAAATCCGTTGATTCAGACCGTGGTACCTTCTGCTAGGGAGTAGGTAATATGAATCACACTATGAGTGGATGGATGGTTGTTTAAACTTCTTCTTCACCAAAACTACTTAAACAGATTAGGCTGTAATTTTGACCTAGATTGAAATGTTACCTAGTTTATCCCATCAGCTTCAAATAACCTTTCCATTAAAACAAGACGCGCGAAGCCGCAGTCAGGAACTACTACCAAATATTCATGATTGATTTCAGGCTTGTCCTAAAGCGAAATCTTGCGATAGCCGCTTAACTTGCCTAGACAAGGAAATATCTCTGCTGCGGAACCGTGCCGCCATGCTGGCTAAGCGCGAGAAGGAACGTGTGGAACTCTTGCAGAGAGCTGAGGAAGCCTGGAAGGAATTGGAGCGCGGCTACCAGCGTCGCATCATGCTCGCTGACGAAAAGGAGATGGATTTGGCTAAACAGGTTGGTTTATTTAAATGGACCGCAGCTTCGAATGCGTTGTTTCCGCTCGATTCAGAAGTAAGAGCTGTAAACGGTGTTCTGAGGTAATTTCAATTTTGAAACTAATAATTCCATACTTAAAAGATTTGTTTTGACGTATCACTTGGCAGACAATATAGCTTTGTCATGCCGTTTTGCAAAATAGTAACAATAAATTATCACTAATATTGTAAAATTATAAAGAGGTAATTTGATAAATTCTACTTGTTTCTTGTGCAATTTTGTAAATGAAAACTTTTTTTTTAAACTAGGCAAAAAAAGCAGTCGAAGAACGTAATGCATGCAAGGACACTTGCAACTTGATATCAACTGAGCTCAAGAACCAAAAAAATTACTATGAGGCGCAGAGCACCGCGTTGGCAGATTTAGAAAAGCAGCTGTGTGAGGTTTCTTGCCAGAAGTTGAAGCTCAGTGAGGAGGCTGCGAAGACGGACTCCGAACTCGCAGAGTACCACTGCAAGATCTCACAACTCGACAGGGACTTGCAGGTCTAGTTTGTTCTATTTAAAAATGCTCGAAAGCTACGAAAAGTCTGTTCATATTTCTTACATGTGCAGTCAGGTTTCCTGCTGCTGCTTGTTTATTAGTTGTGTTATGATTCAAATCCTAGGGCAAAGGCCTTCCTTCCTTTCTTCCACTCCATATTTGTTTTGCGCCGGAGAGTAATATCATCTTAATTATAAAACATTGTCGCTTCCCGCTGTCTGTCTGTCCGGTATGCTTAGATTTTTAAAACTACGCAATGATTTTTGATGCGGTTATTTAATAGATAGAGTGATTCAAGAGGAAGATTTATATGTATAACATGCATTAGTATCAGCAAACCGGAGCGGGTCTGCAGTATAATATAGTGTAATATATTTTGACTAGTGGATGTTTACCATACTCTTTCAATTAGTTCAAAGAAGACCAAGCCCGACGCAAGATGCAGACTATCCAGAATGAGCTGGAGTCGTCCCAGACGATGACGAACGAGACTGAGCGTGCGATGCGCGCGGAACTGTGCGCGCTCAAGGTTCAAGTCGAAGAGGTCTCTAAGCAGCTTTTAGAAGAAGATGATCAATACTTTATCATCCAAAAAGAGGTAAAAATAGAGATATTCTATATCCTCAGTGAACACCGATGGGCCTCTTCTTCCTTATTATGAGCTCCTTAATCATCAACGAGGGTAGCCTTTTAATACACATAATTCTCACAAACTGTAATAAGAAAATTGTCCAAGTTTCATACTTTATAAAAAACTTTGAGTCGAATCATTTACAGTTAGTAGATTCTCTCTAATATCCGAAGTAACTGGTACCTATTTAATATTTGTACACATAATCGAAAAAAGTTCGAAACCCTCGGCGCACAAGTACACTCGCACTTAACGGATCTTGTTATTTTATAGATAGAAGATTTACGTGAAGAGAAAATGGGAATGATCGAAGATTTAGAGGGCTGCCAGGAGCAATGTGACTCACGCATGCAAGGGCAAATGGCTGAGTTGAAGAAAAAGCAGGAGCAGTACGCGAAGTTGAATGAAAGAGTGACGGAGTGTCGCTGCAAGCTGCCGGTAGACGTTATAGTGGAGGCGAAGAGAACCGCCTCGCTGGCAGCCCAGTGTTATTGCAGCCCAGAGGACAAGATTTTGGTTGGTATTTTGGGATAGGTGCTCATAAACACTAAAGTAATTCATAACGGAATATTTTTATCATGATTTGAGTTTTAGCTTTTCTTTTTGGCACAGTGTCCTGCGACATGATCGCGAAGGACAATGGAGTCGGGTGATCATGTAGATAAGCCGGAGAGGCATAGTAATGTTGTAGCTGATACAACATTAATAAGGGTAGGTACAGTTGTATCAGCGACAAATTTATAAAAAAAATATAATTTTCTTAAACGCTTACGAGGTTTCAACCTTGTTCAGGGATGTTTGTCGTTGAATGTAGTGTCAAAGCATGGTTTTTAATTTACACTAATTTTGCTACGCAAAGTCGTTGTTTTGTATCACCAATAATAAATTGCTCATTTCATAGATATGGCTTATCTTTCGATAGTGTTTGTATTTTGTTTCATACGTATGACAGTTATAAATGTGATAGTGAAACTTGCTGAATAATCATGACGTTCTGTTTCAGAAATCCTGTTCCTGTACATCTATGCGAAGTCGACTAATGTCCACTTTGCTGTCGGATTTATTTGGCGGCTTGCAATCGGAGATGGGCTGTACCGGGCAGCAGATGCCATGTCAGATGCTCAAATGCTTAGAGGATAAGCATAACTGGGATAAAGCCAGTGTCGTTAAGACCAACTTGGAGAATTACTTTAATAGGTTGCTGATTGGAGAACTTGATATAGCTATTGCGAATTCGATAGAGAAATACCACGCAAAGGTTTGTTGGCTCTGTAATGACTAAGAGTATTTGTTAGCAAAATTGCATTTTATTTTCATCGTCAACGTCATTCGACTCATCGAGTATGCTACCATTCAAAGATTGTTGATTGACTTGTATTGAATTTCAAAGTCAAACTAGCTACGTTCATTTGTAAACTATAAGCTCTTTATCAAATACTTGCCTAAAGATAAGAGTCGTTGGTGAACAACAACGTATATTATTACAGTGGAATTGAGGTATTAGGAACGCCTAAGTCGTTCCACGAGGATGGAACGTTGACAAATATTCAGGAGATGATAATTCTGTGAGATAGTGAACCGAACTACCTACTACAGGGTGTCAACATTCGCCCCACCCGCAACATCCTGTTGGTTCTCGTAGTTTAAAGGCGAAAGCTTGTGTCGTTGTGTTTGTGCACAGCGCTAATACGACTGAATGGATCGAGATAAATAGACAAACTTTGCATTTAGTTCGGTATAAAGTTCTAGACCTGGAATAACACGTACTAAAGCGAACCATAGTGAGGTCCACATACTAAAGATAGCGGGGCCCCGATTTTTTAAAAATATTTTGTTTATTAATTATTATTAAGTAGTTATCTACCCCTATATTAATATAGGTAGGTACGTACTACAACGTTGCACAAGCCCGTCGCAATCCAACACCACTACCGCGTAGCACGAAAATGTACTTTCAAGTATTGACGTAAACTCGTTTATCTTTAGATACATTTTACAGTGACAAAATGGTTTCGCACGCGATTCACACGTTCGGCCCGCAAGCTGTCTGACACGATGACGTCAAAATAAAATACATAAGCCGTTTCGAGTTTAAGCTCAAATTCGTGTGGTTGCGCCCTGATCTACGACAACGTTTAAAAACTTTTTTCATTGCAGTGGGTGGGAACGTGTTGTGCTGATCATGTAAAACCACCAAAAGGCCAGGACATTGGCTGGCAGCAACGTGCTATAGAGAGGCACGCGCAGAACCTGGCTAAAGGCCTGGCGGAACAGCTCTTCGAAGATCGTGCTGAGGAACTGGAAAAACGGGCTAAGGACATTATCACCTCCGGTCCACCGCCGTGTGAATGTGTTCCTGAATTATCAAAGCCAGGTCAGATATGCCCAGGCCAGGCAAATTTGTCGAATGTTTTTTTTGTTCTTTTGAGCGTATATGAAAGATATGTACGACAAAAATTAAATTTAAAGTGACATCACACCAAAACCGACATGCAAAAGAGATGTTTCATTTAACATTTTGAGGGTTGGTCCCTGTTTGCATAACCACGTCCAAATCTAGAGTAGTTTTAGATCTATCAACCTAATTTGAGAGCTGTCATCCTAATTTTTAAAACATAGAATAGCTTTCGTCTCTTTGACATTCCTTACTCTTAATTTTAAAAATATTTTTTCATTGTGTTTATACTTAATTATTTTGAACAGGTGGCAAAAACAGAGACGAAGCAGCTTATCCAGTATTGACTAGCATTAGATTGAACAAGTCACAGAACCACAAAGCCCCAACGCCAGCGCCAGTGAAACGCAGCCCTGAGTCGAGCGTCCCTCGCGTGTCCTTTAGGTCTGCTATGCAGGACGTCACTAAATTAAGAGAACAGATCGAATATCTCAATAAGGTGACTCTGTTTTTCTTGTTTAGCATTAAGTAGAAAAAAAAAGAAAAAAAAAAATTTGAAGCCCAACAACAAACATACACACTTGAAATAAATACAGTAAGTATTCATGTACAAAATAAAAATCAGGAACACAGAAGAATGAGTAGCTTTAATTGTATATTGACCCTTATACGGCTCTGGGCATTTATTCTCCCATCCAAGGTCTGATAGGTTTCAGGCTCTGCTTTTCTAGTCAATTCTTTAAAGTTTCATTCAATAAAAGCAAAGAGAAGTCGTTTTTGATCATGTAATTTACCAGATGTTGTTAATTATTTTGTTTTTTTTAATAGGAATCCATTAAAAAAGCTGACCTTAAACGGATGGAGGAAAACATTACAAGAATAATGCAACAAACGGTTAGTAACAATCAGCTTGTAGTATCATAGTATGGTCTAGTTTGGTGTTGCGGAGCAAATGCGTTCTAAATGTCATGGCTTTTAAATAACTCTTAAAATAATTAACATTACTTAGTTAGTCCTAGTGCTCCCGCGACCCGAGTATCTTGGCTTTCGAAGTCGCCATTTTCCCCTGTCCTGTGCAGTTTCCCCCACTTGTAGCTCACGCAGGTCTGCCTCTACCACATCTTTCCTGCGGTACTGCGGGCATCCTATAGGATTGTCAGCTGATGCAGACACGGGCATGGCTTATATATTATGATTATATTACTAGTGTTTCTGTGAGAACAGTAGACCTCGGGAACCCTTATAACTATGGAATAACTGTCACCTTCCCCATTTTTTTTAGTTTTTATACCCATTAACCTTCCCCAATACACTCCCTCCTTTGAGATTTAGTGTAGAATTTAGTCCTTAGTGTAGAGTCCTTCTCAAATTTGTTTGAAATCCGCCGATAAGTAAAGAAACTGTAAACTTTCCTCGTTTTGTCATGAAGTTTGTGTCAATTTTCTCCAAAATCGGTAGAAAAATACGAACTGTGGGCGACAATATTCAGACTAACAAACGGGCAAAAACATTATTTGGTCAATATCGAAAATACGAAGCTTCGCTCGCTCGATTAATCAACAAAAGCGTCGAACCAACGTAAAAAAAATAAATAAATTACTCGCAAATGATCAATCAGATATTGAAAATCTGATTAATCACTTAAGAGTTTTTAATATTTATTTGTATTATTAAAAATATCAAACCAAACGTTGTAAACTTGTTGTAGTACAAACTAGGATAGTAAGAGAATTGCTCTTTTTCAGAATTCTGTCGTTTCGGAGGTTCCAGTTGACACTAACAATAATACCGCTCAAAAAGATATGGTAGTGAAGAAAGAGCCGAAAAATAATAAAACACATCACACGCATCTTGTCGAACCAGACTATTATATAAATTTACATAACTCAATTATTCAAAATAAATCAAACCTGAAACAAAAGACTCCAAAACCCAATATGGGGATCAAACAAATCAATGAAAATGGAAACAGTTTTAAACCTTATAAAAAACTGGGTAAAAATTATGCAATCAATATGTGCATGTGCTCTCAAAGACGTGCTAGGAAGAAACTTTTAAATATTGAAGGCGATTTAGAAGCAAATGATAATAAAAATTCAAAAATAATTTTACCTTCAAGTAGTGTAAAACAAACCAAACCAATCAAATCCACTTTACAATCACAATCCAAATCAAATCGCAAGTGCAATGATGTATGTTTTCACAAAACTCCTTCAAACACATCGATTGATAAGCTTTTGGAAACTTTGGTTAAATGGAATAAAAACCAGAGCTCCAGTGAAAATGAAAAAGAATTCTGTAGCCCTTTACCCGGAGTTTGTCCAAAGGACATCTCAAAGTCAAAACCACATAAAGATGAAGGTGATACCAACTTGCAGTCAATCAATGATCTATGTAAAAGATCTTCACTATCAAAACCTTTAACTGAACAAATAGAAGGTTCACTAATTAATAAAAGATCATCTACGAAGATGAACAACAGTAGTTATTCAAAAACTATTAAAAAATCCGGAAGTAAACTTGCGCAACCTTCGTCAAATGATCGCAAAGGTTCAAAACCTGACATTTTACCATCATCTGGAACTTCACAACTAAATACTAAAAAACAAGAACATTCCCAAAGCCGAAGTTTTGATAATAATTCAGTCATAAAGAAAACAAACTCTGATGGCATACATAAAACTGTAAAGTCTTTTGATAGCAAAAGAGACATTGAGGAACTTCCATTAAGGGATACAGATGTTATACTAACTGAGTCGAAATATATGGGTGAAATAAACTTAGATAAAAGCGAGGACAAACTTTGCGAATGCTCTAAAATGAAATGCTCTAAATGCAATGAATTGAGTGTTTCTTCAAAAATGCTTATAACATGTGACTGCAAAAATAAAATATCAAAAACAATGAAAGATCAATCGGGTGATCAAGATAAAGTATTCAGCGATAAAACTGTTGGACCCAAACAAAATCTTTATGATGTGATTTCAGAGGATGATATAGTATCCGGTGATAAACCTGTTGGACTGGAACAAAAACGTTATGCTGTGATTTCAGAGGATAGTAGAGTATGTGGTGATAAAACTTTTGGAACGGAGAAATCACGTTATGATGTTATTTCAAAGGATAATAGAGTTAATATGCCGATTGGAGATACGAACATCAATGATAGTGATTCGATAGAAATGCAACAAGACCCTAAAACAAAGAATCCTGGTGACTCTTATAACATAAAATTTTTAGGAGTTACAGTTACCGATATCAGCTCCCATAATCAAGAAAATACAAATAAACAAAATAATCTTGGTGAAACAAAATTTCCAGTGAACAAAGATATAACAATAAACAGGGACACATCCCTGATATCCAAAGATCCAATAATAATGACTTTGGAGACAAAAGAAGAAGCAGGTGATCAAAAAGACACACAGTCATGCAAAGGAACAATCTCATGTGAATGTAACATAAACCCTGACTATAAGTTTACAAAAAAAGGGAAATCGAACTCTTATGACAAAAATTGTATCGAGAGTGTTTTTCAAAGCCTACAGACAAACGAAGATAAAGGTTTGAGCGTACAAAATTTTGGTGTTGATCGAAAACAAGATACACCATGTGTTTGTTGCAGCTACAAAAATATGGATGGTTCGGAAGATTTAGAAGAAAACACATTTCACTTATTAGAAGAACATATTAAACGTAAATTACAAGAATTCAAACAGACTTCTTGCAATGACACTTGTATTCCATTAGAAGAGGAGGAGAAAATATTTACTACTATACTTAGCAGAGTAAAGAAGGTGATTACTGAGAGTACAAATAAGATCACTTGCAAATGTTCCAAGGAAAAAGGAACATCACAGGGAAGCTGGAACCGAGCTTATAGTTTATTGCAAGAATATCTCAAAACTAAAATCAAACGTGTGCAGTGTTCTTGTGTTTTAGCCGAAGACAATAACGACATTATTTTACCTGATGTTTTAGACAAAGTTTTTAATTTAATAGAATATGATTTTAAACGCTTACAAGATATTTGTGGGTGTAAAATGGCTTCAGAGACACGTAATAGCAAGGTTGGTTTTAATGAAAAATTACCAGATAGAGATTTTCAAAATTGCTTAAATACTAGTGACCTTCCTAGAAATTCTTCAAATTTTGTAAAGAAGAAAGAAAATAACTTATTTAATTATGAAATGTTTTCCAACAATGTCAAAAATTTCGAACCTCAACAAAACTTAATACTCGATAAAGAAAGCATATTAAATAATGATGATAAACTTTTGGAAATACAGGAGAGTAAACCGTCTCTTAACATAAGAAAACATAAAATCTCCAATCTACCTTATGCCAGTCATGACTGTATATGCACTAGCTTTGAATGTTCAGTAAATGCCTTACATGACAATAGCAATGAAACAGTGAAAACGGTATTCACAAAACTAGACCACGATACAACTGTAAGTGGAAGAAGAACATTCATTCCCAATACCACAAATATCCAAGAAATTATATCTGATCAAGTTAAAAATACGTCGCAAAATATAAACAATGAAACGGAACCACTCTTGAAAAGAGCAAGTATGGCTGATAACATTCCTGATACTAAGTTGTTAACTGAGACAAATACACTATTAAAATCAGTCAGTGAAATGGTGCCTAAGTGCACGTGCTGTTTGTGCACAAACACAACCACACCTCCGATATTTGGAGGTGAAGCTAAGCCTTACTGTGGCTACACTATAGACTGCTCTTGTGATCCTGCCTTGGGTCCATGTCATTGCGCAAAATCAGCGTTTCGAGACAAAGGAAACGACATGGATAGTATCCATAAAAACTCTTTACACGAACAGAAAGTATATCAGTACGACTGCAAAGTTAAGGAAGGACTTACGATGGATAAAAACGTCTTTCAAACACAATCGTTGTTGGACATGGTGAATGGGGATTTGTTTTTGAACAAAATATTGGATAAAAAAACTTCAAATCTGAAAGATCGCGAAACAGAACTTAGTAGTCGCGAAGCGGATGGCTTAATTTTAAAGGATTCGAGAGACTTCTTTACGAAGGCTCACAATGAGACCAATACCTATGAGGATATTGAGAGTTTGGCTACCGATTCCTCACCACAGGGTTGGTGTGGTTCGCACACGTGCCGCGGCGTTTCGCAAAGTGATCAGTTCAGTCATTCATATAACAACCCAGATGATTTTGAGAACTTTGTTGATGCTAAAAACGGGGAGGCTGCATCGTCGTCGTCTAATTGTCAGGAAAAATGTAGATGTGACATGGTACCAATTTGTCATGTAAAAATGTTGGTTGAAAATATTGAAAACAGGCTGGTGGCCGCAAAGTGCACTTGTGATTCCATGATACCACAGGTGTGTCCAATACATTCCATGAGAAATCCTAGAAAATGAGTTTCGTACTTTTTGATTTTCACTTGTTTTTATAAATTCCAATTGTGCCTTTAAATTATGATTGAATAAAAGTATTTCGTTCCTTATTTAAGTGTTGTTAATTCAATAATAAATATTAAAAGATACATGAAAAAATAATTATCATTATGATAAACTAAGTACATACTACACCCGAGTAAGACTGACCAAGCTCAAGTAGCTCCAACGGATAACTTACCTTCCTTTACTCCCTTACTTCCCTTTACTCCTATAAACCCATCTGCAAACTGTCGTACGAAAATATAAAGTAATATTTTTTTAGATGCATTTAAATGTTTAATATGTTATTTTAAGACACCTACCCTCTAAGTGATAGTATTGTACTTATTATAAATCGGAAAATACGGTACGTTCTGATGGACACGTAAATCCTAGACTGATTATTAAAACCACAATTTCTTGAATGATGCCCTCGTCTCCTGACGCATGCAAAGGTTCTTCGGCTGTAATATTTAGCATCATCCAGCTTCAACCACGTTTTCCGGGATAATTTCTTTGTCCTTTATAGAGATACAAATCCTCTCAATAATGCTGTGTGAATTGATGATCTATTATATATTTATTACATTATATATATTTATTTATTTGTGGATATGTTGTGGTGGTGAAACACAGAGTGACAGAGTTCCTTTGGCTTGTCTCTAAAAGAGAACCAGAGCGCAACCCTAATTAGTATAGAAGAAGTTTAATTCTTTAACTACAAATATCTGCTTAGAAAATAAACATATTTAGTGAATTGAAGGTCCTTATCTCAATGATAAATTGATAGTATGCCAGTACATGGTAAGCGATTAGACATTTCAGTGTAGATATATATTAATAAAATGAATCGTTGTGATTATCAGTACCTTTGTGATACTTAGTGGTACAGGTGGAGTGTCGATATAAAGTGAACTATTCGGTGAAAGGTGGAGTGATCCCTTGTCGTGCCGCATATATCTTTCACATTATGTACCAATTTGTATAAAAAGTGCCAATAATCTATCAAAATGGAGAATAACGACAAATCCAGCTCCAGCTTTGGCAGTTCAACGCACACAGCAAAGAAGAGCCACAAGCCCAATTTTTTTTCACAACTGTTTTTTTGTTGGATGTGTCCTGTGTTTGTAACCGGCAACAAAAGGGACGTTGAAGAAGATGATCTCATTGTTCCGAGTAAAGCATTCAATTCTGATAGACTGGGAACTCATTTGGAAGGGTAAGCAAAGAAAGTTGTATAAATTATTGCAAGAAAGGTTTTGTGGCTATAATAGTGTATAGAAAATAATAATTATAAGACCTACCATGCTCTATAGTTGTAGGGGTAATAGCATAGCCATACACGACTGATCAAGAGGACGAGCGTTAAGCAACTGTCGGTCGTAGCAACTCGTAGCAAACCCACACTTCCATGATTGTACTCTAATTGTGTTCGATCGATATAGATATGTAAGTACCTATTGAGTAGTTGTTTTTATCACTTTATTTAATGATAAAGTATTTGGTACTGTAAAAGCTTGAAAAGCTAGCGGGTATAAAGCTAGCAGGCAATATCCACGTTAGCTATCGGCTAACGTAAGGCCCATGGGAGACTGAGCCCTGAGTTGGTTTTGTTTCGGTGACTCGATAGTATCGAGTCGTCCTATTGATGGGATTTCCATAGTTCTATGCCCGTACCCTAACTGTAACATAAGTTACATAATAAATTCCTTAATCTGGACTAGAAGGGAATTTACAGGCGAACTATCAAAACCACTTAGGTGCCTATTATCTATACTAATATTATAAAGAGGAAAGATTTGATTGTTTGTATGTTTGTTTGAATTGAATAGGCTCCGAAACTACTGGACCGAGTTAAAAAATTCTTTCACCATTAGAATCCTTAATTTTCCGTGATGAACATAGGCTATATAATATTTTCAAAAAAGTTAGGGATCCGCATGAAAAATTCAATAATTGAACCGTGGGCTGTATATTCAACCTCTTTTTCTATTATGGCGCGTCAGAATAGAAAAAGAGGTTGTTTAGCGCACGGTGCTTGCTTTTTCTCTACGGCCAGTGTCAGTTTTGGAATGTCGAGTCAATGTCAAAAACCCCAATGCTGTTAAAAAAAGTAAAGATCCGTATGAAAACTGTGAAACCCATCGTTTTAGTATGTATAATTTCTGAAATGTTTGTTTAATACCCGCGCGAAGCCGGGGCTAGTGTTTTATATATGAGGTCAATTTTTAGAATGCCATAATCAAAATAGTATCACTATCTTGAAATCAACAACTTAAAAATACGCTTGACTTCTTTTTATTTAGCAATTTTCTGTTTTTGCTATTAGTTTTATGAACTGATCTACACTAATATTATAAAGAGGAAAGATTTGATTGTTTGATTGGCTTGAATAGGCTACTGGGCCGATTTTTAAATTTCTTTTACCATTACAATCCAACATTATGCGTGCTATTTTTTTTTTTTTAATTTTTGTTAAATACCTGTGCGGAGTTGGGAAGACAGTTAGGTATTCATGAATGTATTTATTTTGCTAGGTTGACATTTACCTGCTAACAATATTGTATCTAAAGGGTTTTTCTTGTTCTTCAAATAAACAAAAATAATCTGAAGGTAGTTAAAACTTGATATTTTTGTGTATTTCTGCTCTACACAAAGAGACTTGAAATTTTGACAGAGTGTGTACAACTATTGCCGCTATAACATAGAATAATTAAATAAAATCCAACTCGCATTATTAATCTTATTAGTCCCTAATAAGATTCAAAAACAAGAAATAAAATAACGTTTGTTGAAGGAACCTAGATCAATACTACTATAATACAAATAATATCAGAATCTTTGATTATATACTTGCAGAATATGGTGAAAATATGCTCAAATTACAAATCATTTTGGTATTACCTACGTTTGTATGGGAAATTCATCAGTCACCGGAGCCTTAAAGTTATATGATGTGTGGATTGTCCAGTATTATTTATACCTCTTGAAATGTCCCACTAACCTGTTTAATTATTTGTTTTACCCATAATTTATCTACTTTCTGAAGTGAGTAATTTTGGATTTCTATAGAAGCGTACTATAATATAAATTAAAACACCAAGTGTAATATTTTTTTCAATAAGAAAGATAGAATTCAAGTTTTAACATAACATTTTGAAATACAACTAGAAATTCAGATGAAAGGGGTCTCTGTTGGGCCATGAATTTTTTGAGGGAGTTGAGAAGGTAACATTCGAATAAAAGCAAAAACTCATCATGAGGCAGTCCCATCTAAGTACTGACCGCGCCCGTTGTTGCTTATCTAAGCTTCGGCGATTTGGATTTTATTTTAATTATTCTATATTGTAGCGGCAATAGTTGTACACACACTGTCAAAATTTCAAGTCTCTTTGTAGAGCAGAAATACACAAAAATATCAAGTTTTTATATGGGAAAATATAAAATAAAAAGGGGCCTTTATCTTTTATATTTTTTTATATATTGATATAACGATAGAAATCTTAAATATAATATATTTAAGATTTCTATCGTTATAATATCGTGGGTATACATATTATGTATACCCACGATATTTTAACACAGAAACAAAACGAAAGCAAATAATAAAAAAAGCATTTGTATGAAAATAACAACAGTGTAGTAAATAAATAATACTGAACAATTTACACAACACCATCTTGCCCCAATTTAAGCAGCAAGATTGTGTTATGAATGATTGATTCTTAATACAACATACATGCATATTTATTAAGTAGATATTGCAATTTCTATCTCATGTGTTATATGTGTGCAAACAGGTATTGGTTCGAAGAGAATGAGAGGGCTATCAGAGAAAACAGAGAGCCTAAACTGTGGAAGGCGATGGCACGGGCTTACTGGCTAAGATATATGCCTGGTGCCGTGTACATCGGCATAAGTTCGGCCGCCAGGTAAGCTTTAAGTTCAATCCACAAACTCTCCATGCAAGTAAGGTCCAAGAAATAAAAGTACCGGTAGGTACAGGGACCCTCGGTTTCATAACTGGTTTCCGAGGGCGTTCCATAGAGGTTTTTATCTATGGCCTTAGTAGTGATATGAGCACTTTGGTACAAAAATTGAGCAGTTTCTATTCATAGGTGTATTCATCATTATATTAAAAGTAGACACGCGATTTTCATAAAATTGGAGATTAGGTGGACCTAGAATAAAATTATGACATTTTTAAACGTTTTATTGAATACGACACAGCATTTTTATAATATTTTTAACCTCTTTTAAATTTGACGTTTTTCAGAGTGTACCAGCCGTCGCTGTTTGCGTCACTTCTTTCATTCTGGGAACCGGATTCGACGATGTCTCGTGAAGAAGCATCGTACTATGCACTTGGCATGCTTGCACTAAACTTCTTAATGATGATGTGTCAGCATCATGGAAATCTTTTTATTCATAGCTTTTCATCAAAAGTCAAGGTTGCTACATCTTCGCTACTTTACAGGAAGGTATGTATATAACTTATTTTCCTCCACCTTCATCATTCGCACCGTAAAGGAGTGGAACTCGCTGCCTGTTTCTGTTTTCCCGACTAACTACAGCCTGGGTCTTTTCAAGACGAAGAGTAAATAGGTGTCTTCTAAACCTTCGTCATACACCGTCGGCCACATCTTCACTTTCCATGCGGTGTATGTATATCAGTTATATGACGACCTCTGTGGCGGGGTGGGCGAAGGTCTATAATTAGTAGTGAAATCAGCTGAACCCCACGCACTGGTAAACCGAATGAATAAAATTTTAAAACATAATGATCTGCGTACAGACAATCGCTGTAAGACTCTAAAATCAGCCGAAGCATAATATTATATCTATATCTATACTAATATTATAAAGAGAAAAGATTTGATTGTTTGTATGTTTGTTTGTTTGTTTGAATTGAATAGGCTCCGAAACTACTGGACCGAGTTAAAAAATTCTTTCACCATTAGAATCCTTAATTTTCCGTGATGAACATAGGCTATATAATATTTTCAAAAAAGTTAGGGATCCGCATGAAAAATTCAATAATTGAACCGTGGGCTGTATATTCAACCTCTTTTTCTATTATGGCGTGTCAGAATAGAAAAAGAGGTTGTATAGCGCACGGTGCTTGCTTTTTCTCTACGTCCAGTGTCAGTTTTGGAATGTCGAGTCAATGACAAAAACCCCAATGCTGTTAAAAAAAGTAAAGATCCGTATGAAAACTGTGAAACCCATCGTTTTAGTGTGTAGAGGTATAATTTCTGAAATTTTTGTTTAATACCCGTGCGAAGCCGGGGCGGGCCGCTAGTTCTAGATAAAGACAGATCTAAGATATAGACTGATTAAAACATCTATACAATATACCAATTTATGAAAATCTGTTGACCTCGTTTAATCACCTTCGATTAAAACGCAAGGTTTTCGATAAACACCCGATAAACACTCCTAATATGATTAGCTGTGAGTCCGAAAGGGTACTTAAGGGGCTCTCACCAGTGAATTTCCCATACATACGTAATACCAAAATGATTTGTAATTTGAGCATATTTTCACCATGTACATGTACTGTATAATATGTATTAGAATAGTATTTATCTAGGTTCCTACAACAATTTTTTTTCAAAACACTTCACTGAAATGAAATTAAAACAAATCGGATTTTTTCAAAGAAAACACGTTTTCTTATTATTTGTGTAGATAGACAATTATTTTCAAAAAAGCTTGTGGTAGGAACCTATATAAATACTATTCTAATACAAATAATAGCAGTACATGGTGAAAATATGCTCTAATTACCAGGGATCTGAATAGGTAGAGTTTTTAAGTACCAAATGACGTCATACACGCTAGAACGATAGCTTAGTATGTATATGCCTTATAATCTCGGGATTCTTATATTATATTAATCCCAATATTCTTCAATTTATTTGTAATTCGATTGCGAAACATTTATTTTCATTCCAAAAATATAATAAGTTATATTATTAATATTATAAAAAAAAGTTATTGATTCCTGCACGGTATGTCAGATATCAGTTTTTGTTTCTCAACACAGCGTGTAGACCGAATATGCTTTTTTTATTTCTCTTTCTATTGTCTATATTCCTGCCTTGTAGCAGGCGGGGTGAGGGGTGGACGTTGCGGGGCGAGGGGATGACCAGTTTGAAGAGAGGTTGGATATATAGGTACATTTTTGTACACTTGTATGCTTCGGTGCGTTGAGTGTGTCCACATCGGTTACTGTAAAAAAGGCTTGCTAGGGCACTGCCGGCTCCTTGATAATTTTTAACTTGTAAGTGTTGCAAAAATCGAAACCGATTAAATAATTGAAAAAAATATTATGATATTTTTTATATACGCTACCTAATATGTGTTTAACTTAGAAAAGAAAAGATTTAGAAGACAAGAATAATCTATACCTGATTACCATTTTATCAATTCCCGACTCAGGTATTGAAAAGGCATATCCATGTTATGTTATCCTTGCCTTTTTACGTCATTAGGTACTTAAAAACTCTACCTATTCCGATCCCTGCTAATTACAAACCATTTTGGTATTACGCTTGTACAGGGAATTCACCGGTAAACTGTAATTATTTTCTATTAATGCATGATGTGATCATGTGATGGTAATACCTGATCTAATTAAAACAATAGTATTAAATAAAGGAATTTGAAAAGGATTAAATAGTAAAATTCTTTTAGAAGGTCATATAGAACCAATGAGGCCCCTTAAGCAATTTTAAGTAATTTGTGTTGCAGCTTCTCCGTATGAGTCAAGTGTCGATGGGTGATGTTTCCGGCGGGAAGCTGGTGAACTTGCTGTCCAATGACGTGGCTCGCTTCGATTATTCCTTCATGTTCCTTCATTATCTTTGGATAGTGCCAATACAAGTAGCCGTAGTGCTTTATTTCTTATGGAACTTTGCTGGATATCCACCATTTATTGGACTTTTTGGTGTGGTTATATTGATGCTCCCTCTACAAGGTAATTCTCATATTAGGGACAGTGCGATTTCGGTTTTTGTTTGTGAGCCTACACGTTGCGATGCACATAGAGTTACAAATAATCAAGTGAATATTTGAATTAATATTATTTTTGTATGGTAATAATGAGTAGCTAAATATCTAAAGTGGTGTTTGCTGAAGATGCTAACTGGTTACCGAAGTTTGCTGGTGTTTTAAAAATAACCCTGTATAATTATTTTTGTATCTTAGTTTAAATGTGTAAGTACTAAGAATTGTTGACCAAAAAAAAAACAAACAAATATTATCAATGATTCGGAAATGATACAACGAAAGAGGATGTTTGGTTAATAAATACCTAGTACCTAGGTCTCTAGATAAATAATTATTTCCATTTCAGCTGGTCTAACGAAGCTAACTTCTGTTATTCGACGAATAACTGCTACAAGAACTGATAAGAGGATTAAACTAATGAGTGAAATTATTACCGGAATACAGGTACATTGCTTCTTATATTTTATAATTAAAACTGTTAAAGTCGATGAATATTTAACGCATTCACTGCCCATTCGAGTCAGTACAACCTTGATTCTGGCATGTGCATCACAAACACTGAAAGAGTTTCCGCCTCCGTTTGCTTTTAGTCTTCGCAACCGATTTTGAGAACCATTTTGATGTTAAGAGGATTAATTGTAAGAGTTCTAACTTTAACTGTAGGTATTGATATAGAAATGGGTGAAATCAGTATAAATCAGTTTTTACGATAGAGCTATAAGGATATAGGTAAATAATTTTCTTGGCGGGTTGTATAGTGGGTCGTAGAAGCTTATCTTCTACATCCCCACACAGTATGTATCTGTATGCTGATTTCCCTCCCCAAAACAAAAAAAAAGAGCTTTAAGGGTATAAATAATTTTATTTTCCAGGTTATCAAAATGTACGCATGGGAAAAACCCTTCCAAGCGGTTGTAAAAGCAGCCAGAGCACATGAAATTGTATCGTTGAAAAAGGCTTTGTTTGTGCGCTCCTCTTTCATGGGATTTATGTTGTTTATCGATAGGAGTATTATTTTCCTGACGTGTTTGGTGCTAATATTGAGTGGTACCATGATTTCTGCTAATTTGGTAAGTTAAAATGGATTTTCCTATATATTTAGTTATTAATAGGAACTCGTAGCTTCGTAACAATGACCAGAACAGCTAAAGACAAGCACAAGGGGAGAATGGAAAAGCTTGGAGGAGAATTCCACCGTCCTTACTAGAAAAAAATTAATTGTAAATACTTTGCAGTTAAGTTATAGATTTATCAATAGTTAGTAGGTATAAAACCTTTTTACCATAGAAAATAAGAATCAAATAACCAAATCAGAACTGGTATTTACAGTAGAAACACTTGAGCTAACTGCAGACTGTTGCAAAGAAACTACAGGTAGCTCAAATAGTTCGTTAATTTTCAGTGTTACCTACTTGTAATTATTTAATTTTATGTGCTAGCCGGTTAGGACAATTAAGCTCTTTTTATTGTTATTATTTATTAGCATCGTTACAAATAATTATCTTTTCATTTTAGATTTATCCAGTCCAGCAATATTTTTCCGTAATCCAGATGAACTTAACGTTAATTTTACCATTCGCTTTCGCCAACTTATCGGAAATGTTTATATCATTGGAACGTATTCAGGGCTTCTTGGATATGGGTAAGAATATTAAAACTAAGATTTGTATAAATAGTTTGTAAGGCCTCGCAGTTGTAGCAATCTATAGTGCTGATAAATACGAGCCGCAATTCAGGACGAGGATGTCGTTAGAGCCTATTAAGGGAACTTACTAGAGTAAGAGAACCAGCTTTCTTGAACTTTTAACACCTCCACTATGACCTTCAATCCAGTTGCCAAGTGGTGATTATGTCAAAATCCCCATGGCTATCTTATTGGGATTAATATGATCAGCAGGAGAGCACCTATGTGTGCCGATGCATATAAGACAGCTAGCTCTGGGCTACAAGATTCTATTTTAATGTAAAAGGTCAACCTAATTTAGAATTATATAATCAATATAAAAAAAATATTCATCCAATTTTTAGACGAACGTGGAGATTTGTCAATGAAGAATGGACTTAACTCTAGCCCTACAACATTCAGCTCTAAGAAGGGAGATTTCCAAGCTAAGAACGCTGTGATTGTACCGAAGAAATTCTCGCAAAATACGGACTCCAGACTCGCTGCTGGTAAGTACATTTTTATAAGCCGTTCCTAACTGCACAACTTAAATTTATACTACTATCACTAAAAGTCGCGGTATTCTGGTAGTGGCATTGGCCGTGGCGTTCACGGTGTAAGAATCTACCCCTTCCTCAGCCTGTGGATGTTGTAAGTTGTTGTAAAGGCCTCAAAGGGTATCTACGAGAGGATAATTATAACATCTCCACTAGCCAGCGAGAGGATAGTGCATTACTCCTATTGATACTTGCCAATAAGGCGTCTATCAAGGTTGGTCGTGTCCAGAAGTGGGATAAAGTGTGATGATGTGATGTTACACTATAAATATCTCAAACTATAAGGCTCCGGCGACAGATGAATTTCCCACACAAACGTAATAGCAAAATGATTTGTAAATTGAGCATATTTTCATCTTGATCTGTTATTATTTGTATTAGAATAGTATTTACCTAGGTTCCTGCCACAAGATTTTTTGAAAATATTACCTATCTACACAAATAAAAGAAAAAAATATGTATTCTTTGAAAAAATCCGATTTGCTCTAATTTCATTTCAGTAAAGTATTTTGAAAAGTTTTGTGTGACTCTTAGTAATAAAAAAACCTAAATACAGTTACTTTACTAAATGTTACTAATAAAATGCCCTTTCTTATTTAGACCTAGTCAATCGTCGAGTGTCGGTAGATGCAGAGTACCCTATCGTCCTGTCAAAAGTCAACGCGTCTTGGACTGACTCGAAATCACCAACTGACCTCACAATCAAAAACTTTTCTATGCGTCTGCGCAAGGGGAAACTCTGCGCTGTTATTGGACCTGTTGGGTCTGGAAAGGTAAGGAATACAATATTCCGACCAGACCAGTTATTGATAGAAATCATCCTGAGGAAAAGAAATTTGAAGAGCAGCTTGATTTTATCCTTAAAACGAATCTTATTTCAAACGGGATTCCAAATCAAATTTGGAATTGGCAGTTTTAAAGTTAATGTGTATTGTCATTATGTTTTATTTGCAGTCGTCTCTTCTGCAAGTGATTTTGAGAGAGTTGCCGACGATATCTGGAAATGTGCACACTAATGGAAATATCTCCTACGCTTGCCAAGAGTCTTGGCTATTTCCGGCTACAGTCAGAGAAAACATCTTGTTTGGTTTGCCATATGACTCTAAGAAATATTTAGAGGTAAGGGGGCCCTAACTATCTACTGTTTTTGCTTTGCTCGTTGTTCATTAGCTTACAAGGTAAAGACGATTCGGCGTCATTAAATTCTAAGCATCATTAAATTTTTGTTATTTTAACTCAATCAGGAATTTTCTTCTATTCACATAAAGCATATCATACAGCAATCTTCTCTTCTCAAAACTAGGAAGGATAATGCATTTCGGCCGTTTGAAGTTTGCTAATCTGTAATAAATTTATTGCTTATAAAGCAAAACTTCGGTCGTCGTGACCTATATATTTTAAAACGGTTCACACTTTATTGTTGTACTAGCACATAGTCATGTCGTAGTACGTATCATATAGCTGCGTCATAACGCGTATCATATAGCTACATCGTTACGCGTAACTTATAGTCACGTCGTAACGCGTAAGTTATAGTAGCGTCGTAGCGCGTAGCACATAGCTACGCCGTAGCCTGCTACCAGATGCTACGTAAGACGTGAATGGTTTAACGATGAGCATATTTCTAGGTGTGCAGAGTTTGCTGCTTGTTGCCTGATTTCAAGCAGTTCCCATACGGAGACCAGTCGCTGGTGGGCGAGCGAGGGGTCTCGCTCTCGGGAGGACAGAGGTCTCGGATCAATCTGGCCAGAGCCGTTTATCGAGAGGTACGTGTCATAAGCACTGATATAGACTTTGATTATGTATAACTAGCGGCCCGCCCCGGCTTCGCACGGATAGAAAACAAAAATTTCAGAAATTATACACACTAACACGATGGGCTTCACAGTTTTCATACGGACCCTTTACTTTTTCTTACAGCATTGGGATTTTTGACATTGACTCGACACTCCATTACTGACACTGGCCATAGAGAAAAAGCAAGCACCGTGCGCTATACAACCTCTTTTTCTATTCTGACGCGCCATAATAGAAAAAGAGGTTGAATATACAGCCCACGGTTCAATTATTGAATTTTTCATGCGGATCCCTAACTTTTTTGAAAATATTATATAGCCTATGTTCATCACGGAAAATTAAGGATTCTAATGGTGAAAGAATTTTTTAACTCGGTCCAGTAGTTTCGGAGCCTATTCAATTCAAACAAACAAACAAACAAACAATCAAATCTTTCCTCTTTATAATATTAGTATAGATTTAAAAACTTATCAAAGTGCATGTTAGTCTGTAAAAGGTATTTGTTGATATGGGTCCTAGAATAAGTTTTTTACCATCCATAACTGAAATAAATGATTTATTATTATACTCGTATAAAGTATAGCACCAGTCTACAACTTAATCTATTGAAATTTTATGATAATATTACTCAAAGAATGAAGAAATAATTGACAACTTTCTATATTTAGACATCCCTGACAATTGAAGACGCCTCTGCGGCTTATTGTTACTTCATACAACATTTCAAATTGTTCTACGACCTCTGTTTTCCGAAAAAAATTAAGACTATACACATTTTTGCTAGACAGAAATGGATTTCCCGAGGCATTAAGATTTGTAGTAAACGAAAAAGATCTCTACTCCAAACCCTGCGAATGAAACCCGATACAGAAAACAAAACAAAATATAAAGCATATACAAAGCGATTCAGAAAAATAATACTTTTAACTAAAAAAGCCCAAAACAACTATAAAATAAAAACTTCTACAAATAAAACTAAAACTACATGGGAGGTAATAAATAAAGCTAAACTTAATGTGCCGAGAGATCATATAATTAAAATAAAACACAATGATGACTATATTACTAATCCAATTGACATTGCTAATTTGTTTAATGACTATTTTGTTGACAAAGTTGTTCCAATACAAGGAGCTGGAAATACGGTAACAGCTAATATATGCCAACGTGAAAAATCGATGTTCATGGCACCCTGTCTACCCCAACACGTCAGCAAAATAATTAAGAAGTTAAAAAATACTAAAAGCACCGGTCATGACGAAGTTAACACTGAGATAATAAAAGCTGTTAGCGAATATATTTGTCCACATTTGAGTTATTTAATAAATTTATCGATAGTTACCAGTGACTTTCCCGAAGCTCTTAAGATAACTATAGTTAAGCCAATTTTTAAGAAACAAAACAAAGAACGCATGGAGTTCTATAGACCTATAGCACTCATATCAATATTCTCAAAGATATATGAAAAATACTATTACGGGGAAATATATGATTATATAGAGAAAAACAACATCTTGTGCAATGAACAAAAAGGTTTTCGACAAAAAAGGACTATCAATATGGCAATATATGATTTTTTGAAATGTGTTATATGCCATGTTGATAAAAAAATACCTATTTGTTCTATCTTTTGTGACATGACACAGGCATTCGACTACGTAGATCATAAAATCTTAATTAATAAACTTGAAGCGTATGGGATTCGTGGCAATATATCAAAATTAATTGAATCTTATTTAACGGGACGACAACAAATAACTGAAATTACAAGACTAAACCTTAAAACTAAACATGAAGTTACATATAAATCAAAAGTAAGAAGTACTACATACGGTGTCCCCCAAGGCAGTGTGCTTGGTCCACTCCTGTTTATTTTGTATATAAACGACTTACCCTGTGCTTTAAATTAACCAATAACTTTATTTGCAGATGACAGTACAGTGACAATAAAATGTAAAGACAAGGAAACCTATAAATCTGATATAAATGAATCATTAAACTCAATTATTTGCTGGCTTAATAACAATAATTTAAAAATTAATTTAGATAAAACTACTATAATACATTTCAACCAAAGAATACATAATCCATTAAATATTAAATTGACATTTCAAACTAATTCTATTCAAGCAATTGACTCTACACGATTTCTAGGATTACAAATTGACGAAAGGCTTAACTGGAAAAAACATATAGAGATTCTAAGTAAAAGGGTTAGCAGCTTAGCTTATGCTCTAAATAAGCTCTCCCCAACTGTTAATCTAAATACTCTATTAACAGCATATTATGGAACAGTAGAATCGGTGATCAGATACGGAATTATCTTCTACGGTAATTCTACTGATAAAGAAATAATTTTCAAAATGCAAAAACGCTGCATACGAGCTATGTTTAAAATCCAACCTACAGACAGTTGTAAACCCCTGTTTAAAAAACATAAAATACTAACACTCACAAGCTTGTACATTCTGGAAATTGCGTTATTTGTTAGAAACAATCCCAATCTGTTTCCCCGAATGTGTGACATTGTTATTAGGAATAGAAGAGACAACAATAGATTAGCCACGCACGGATCAAAAACTACTATGTTGAGAAAGAGTGTAGTGTGCATGGCACCTTTAATCTATAATAAAATACCAAAGAGCTACAAAGACTTAAATGTAAACTTATTTAAGACTAAATTTAAAAAACTTCTATGTGAAAAATGTTATTATAATATTGACGAATTTCTAAATGATGTAATCTAATTGGTAGGTACAAATAAAATAAATTAAAAAAATAACTTAATGATTGTATGTTCAAAAATAAATTTAAGAAATTGTTAATAGCGAAATGTTCAAAATGATAAATTTTAACATTTTAATGAAATTGTATTTAAACTATTATTATAATTAATTACATTATTTACATGCCTAAATTAATTCACTTTTTGACATTACATTAACTCAATTAATATTTTAGTTACTGTCTCTGTTGCATGCCATCTCTCACAATTTGTACACCGTAATCGGTAAAACATGTTGATACCTGTATACCTATCTGTAAAATCTTTTAACTACACATGTTTATGCAAATAAATGATCTTTATCTTTATCTTTATCTGACTCACTCAATGTATTGGTTGGATATAAACACAAAAAAATACTAGTTATATTTAAATTTACGTTTATTTTACCTTAACTGCTTTTTTATGCTCTATATTTCTGTTTCTCAGGCGGACATCTACTTGCTAGATGATCCTCTATCAGCCGTTGACGCCAACGTGGGGAGATTGCTCTTCGAGAACTGTATCCAAGGCTACTTGCGAGGCCGCACCTGCATTCTGGTCACCCATCAAATACACTACCTTAAATCAGCTGACCAAATCGTTATTCTGAACGAGGTGAGACTCCTTTTAACAAACTTACTTCTTTGGCTCAGACACTCGAATTGTGTCTTGGCAGATAAGTCCCCATTTTTTCTAAAACAAAAAGTTCACAATACTGTCAAAAGTAATGAATAAACAAAAGGCAAAAGGGATATTAATCTCAGAAGGGAAGTAAACTACCTTTAATCTTGTTGTTTGTCTGACCTTCATTGTGCGACTAAATATAACGAATCATGATAAAACTCTTGAAACTCAACTAAAACTATAGCCCCTTACACCAACATGCAATGACATGTGAGTCATTTGACAAAATATATCTTTATAATGGCATTTACCTAGCGATTCATGATAAGTTTAGGTAGGCACACATTTGATAAGAAATTTTGTGTGCTCACAGGGATCGATAGAAAGCATGGGAACATACGACGAGCTCATAAAAACTGGCAAGGAATACTCGCTTCTTCTACAACGACAAGAAAGCAAAAGTGAAGTAGAATCTGAGGTAAGTCTGTGATAGTTTAGGTACTCAGCTTGCTATTCCATGCATTAAAGTTCAATTACGTCGATGACTTTAAAAGGTACTTTTTACAGAGCGTTAGTACTGAACAGAGGGTAATAAAGTATCCAATGGTTTTTTTTTAGAAACGGGCATCATTAACTAGCCAAGTCTCAAGAATCTCGATCAAGGGCGAGGATGGCGAAGATCTGCAGAAGAAACAAATCATGGAAGCCGAAGAAAGGGCCAAGGGTACCTTGAAGTTCGCCATTATACTTGACTACTTGAAGTCTGTCAAATCGTGGTTCAGCGTGTGTCTTGCAATCTTCGCGATCGCTACTGCGCAGGCGATTGCGACTGCCACCGACTACTGGCTCAGTTATTGGTATGAATTTGTGTACAAACAGTCATATAGCCTTCATGATCGTTTTTTTATTTCGTATCGTGCTGTACCATTTTGGCGGTTGATTGAGTGAAAGATCCATCATCAACTCATGCTATGCTTGATATCATTCCGTGTAAGTAACCGGTGCCTGATGTAACAGTGATCAGTATTTTCGGCGAAATATCTATAATATCGCAAGTTTATCTCTAATAAGGACCATTATTTCTTTCAGGACAAATAATATTGCTGCGTACGAACAAGATCTACCACCAGGAGAGATATTAGGTAAATTGAAACACATTTACTATTTACTTCAAGAAAATTATTGTTCAAGCTTTTCAAAAACAAATAAATTGCATGCTGACCGACGCAAGCAGTAATTTTCTTTGTCTATAACAATTAAAATGACAGTTATCAACAAATTAGAACTGGTGTTTATAGTTGGAACAGTTGGGCTATTGTAAACAGCGGAGACAGAGGTTATATCGTAATATTCTTTGTTATTGACAATGTATAGTCCTACACAAAAATACAACCGAAGAACCTTTTTTGAGTCGGTCAATATCCTTTAACATAATACCAATCAATGCACTTTACAACCACGAAGGATGACTTATGTATTTTTGGTACCTACGAAGATGACTTATAATGTAAAGCCTATACGGTAAAGATAGTTAAATAAACTTGTACCCATCGAGCTTGTACCTAATAAACATAAATCTTTCAACTCGTCTGTTCTAGGCACTGATATGGACACGCAGGTTGGATCGCTGACCACAGCTCAGTACCTAATTGTGTACGGTTCCCTCATCGGCGGAATAATTGCTTTCGTTCACATCCGTATATTCTCGTTCGTCAATATGGCCATGCGTGCGTCGGCCAACCTGCACGATAATATCTATGGAAAACTTATCATTGCTGTTATGAGATTCTTCGACACAAATTCTTCCGGTGAGCATGATAATGATAACATATCTATTAAACTTCATACTTTTCGTCTAATTGACCTTAATTATTATCTTTATCGATAAAGCACATGGATAACATTGCAAGCAACCTTGTTAGGGGTAAATTTTTAACTACCTCCATTTATTAGGGTTTTTTACAAGCTGTTTTAGAGAAAATAATGTTGATCTTTCATTTATCATTATATCCTCGTTTTATCTAATTTTTTACTAGCTCTAGACATCGCATGGGATTATCAAGTAGCCTCTGTCCGTCCCCAGGAATTTAATTCCCTCCCTAGTTACATCAAGATCTGTTCATCAACATGTAAAAGGCAAGAAATAGAATCACTTTAGCATTTATAATTCAACCATGTATTATATTACAGGCCGCGTTTTGAACAGATTTTCCAAAGACATGGGAGCGATAGACGAATTCCTCCCCAGGAGCACACTTGAAACCACGCAGATGTGGTTCGCTTTGATCAGCATTCTCGTACTGAATGGCATCGCTCTGCCCTGGACCTTGATACCTACGGCTGTACTCTTGATATGCTTTATTTTCATGCTGAAGCTATACTTGAATGCGTCTCAGGCTGTTAAGCGATTGGAAGGAACTAGTAAGTGTAACTTTAAATTGTTTTTGGAATATTACGCGCTATGATGGGGTGGACTCTTGACGAAGTATCTAAACACTGTTGTTTCAGTTTTAAATGGTTCCTTCACAATTTGATTGTGCGCACTACAATTTACAAAGTTATTCTAATAAGACGATTTGTATCTAAGCGAAATCTACAAATCGTCGTAATAATGAATAATTTTCTTTCTTTCTTACTGAGCATGACTCTTTTATTTTTGCAGCAAAAAGTCCTGTATTTGGTATGATCAATTCTACTATGTCAGGGCTTTCTACCATCAGGTGTTGCAACTCGCAAGGCAGACTTCTAACCAACTTTGATAATGCTCAGGTAACTTCTGTTTATAACTTTATATTGCCGTAGCAGCCACTTCGTCAAAATCGAACACTATTTAGACCTTGAATTTCTTAAGAGTCGACTTAGAGAAACAAGAGGGTAGCAGATTCCTTCTGTATCTTTTAACATCTCCACTGCGATTGGCAATACAAAACAAAATGGTAATTATAGTAAACTGAACAATACTTACGTTTGCTCTGCTGATGGAAGGAATCGGCATAACAATACAATACGAGCTGAACCATATCTATGTACAACAGTCTTGTATTTGAGTACTAATGTTGATTTTCAAAAAGCCGTGTGGTGCCGGCATAGTATTTCACCACCCCCACTCTTCTCGTGGGTGTCGTAAGAGGCGAAAATGGGATACACACCGGGGGGCGGGCAGCAGTGTCCTCTGCTGAACAACTCCACCGAACTCATGCTCAGCGTGGGGATAACGGGCAATAACCCACAAATGATAAATATTGCCATCTATAGCGCGCTATATTGCGCTCATTAGGGGAGGCCTGTGTCCAGCAGTGGACTATTATAGGCTGATGTTGTTGTTGTTGTTGTATTGATTTTAACTATAGCATCCCTTGGGTTAAACGTTGTTTTAGTTTATAATCTTCCGTATGACAAATGTTGTGTGGTCTTTCAGAATCTTCATACAAGTGCATTTTACACATTCTTCAGCGGTTCGTGTGCGTTTGCCTTGTACCTGGACATGATATGTTTGATCTACCTCGGACTCGTTATGGCTCTGTTCATAATCGTCGATTTCAGTAAGTTCAAATTCATTATACATATAACCCTTTATGTGCCTATATTATTTAAAAAGAAAAAAGTTCAAGGTTGGCATATCCAGCCTTACTTTTTAAAAGTAATCCACTACCTTATACATAAATACCGGCTTCGCACGGGAATCAAACAAAATTACAAAAAATAATAATGTTTTCACAACCATACACATACATGTTGGGTTACATAATTTAAGTTTTCGTACGGAACCGTGAATTTTTTGATAACACGTTATCTAATGGTAAAATAGTTTTTCATATCGGTCCAGTAGTTTTGGAGCCTATTTAATTCAAACAAACAATCATACCTCTTTATATTATTCGTATAGACATTACCATATCATTTATTTCAGTTTTTCGCCATTTATTGTTAGTACGCCTATCTATGAACAATTTAAGCAGGTAACCATAAAAACAAATTAAAATCATACCACTTAAACTTTAGAACACATTCAAATAGATTATAATTGCAAATTAAATTAAATTGATTTGAACACAAAACACGGCCATCTATTTTGCTTTGACTGCGCGCGTGTAGATATAAAGCTTCTTGTGCTAATTATATTCTCATACAGGTACACTCATCCCAGTGGGCAGCGTGGGCATGGCAGTGAGTCAGTCCATGGTCCTCACGCTATTGCTGCAGATGTCCGCCAGGTTCACCTCAGACTTCCTCGGACAGATGACTGCGGTGGAGCGAGTACTCGAGTACACCCGTCTCCCTACAGAGGATAATATCGATGAAGGGCGTAAGGGGCAACACTATTCTAAACTTGATAAATTACAGTATTGATGCTGTTTTGTTCTGTATCTGGCAAGATGCGTGTTGCAAACAAAAAACGATTTCCTTAAAAATATGTTACTGATATAAGGGATCGATAAATTACTGTAGTTAATAAAGCACTTGATTATAAACTTACGTTTAGTGGAAAATATTACATGGAACCATACTTGTATTGATCTGAGCTTTTATAGGGCAACAAATGAGCTGAATATCGAAAATTAGAAAATTTCAATACATAATTGTATCGTAGAGAGTATTTATGTAAACAGGGTTTTGGGTTGATACTCGTAATTACGAAACTGGTCATTTTATAGCTTAACTTATAAGAACGTGTTTACGACATGGATCCCAGTAAAGTTACAGAATCTGTTATTTATATCTATAAGGTTAGCTGTAACAAACAAAACTCTTTGGGCTTAGCGTCTTGCTGTAAAATATTTTTTCGTACTACGGAGGATTGTCACCTTACTACTTACGGTTCTGGTACTTACTGATGACATACTCGTACCTCCCAAATTATAATAGTCGTAGACCTATAGCAGGCTATTCGTGTATAAGCTTGCCTTTGTGCTGTCCGTCATGTGTATGATACATACATAAACGTTAAAATATTGTGTTTGTGTATGCAATAATGAATTAAGAATCAATTTTCCAAACCCAGTTTTCGCTTCAAATATCCCAATCTTTTTGGTTATAGACCTATGCAAATAAGTACATACAATGTAAACAAAAACGCGCGTAAAAGACGTAACTTTTTATTGCAGCCACTCAGCCGCCGAAACAATGGCCATCGGATGGGAACGTTAAATTTGAAAGCGTGTTTATGAAGTACGGTCCCGAGGATCCGCCCGTGCTCCGCGACTTGAACATCGGCATCCGCAGCGGGTGGAAGGTAGCTTGACCTTTTTATTCTTGTTTATAAAAATAAATATCAAAGACTTAGGAATTTCGAGGGAAAAAAAGTAATATGACTCAATCACCATAATTTATTTATTAATTTAAACATGGCTAACTACTATTATATTATTGTTGTATTCGTATGATTTGACTGATTAGATAAAGCGATAAATTGTTATCTATAATGGTAGGCAATTTTATCTACAGAAATTATTATTTAAGTTTACAAAATCCGCCTTCGACGCAAGAGTTGCGGGTTCGATTCCACAACCCGAGTACCCTGAACATATATTATATCTGTATTGTGTTTTATATTAATACCAAATATCAACCCATAACACGAGCTCTGCGTAGCTTGGGTTTAGATGATGTTGTGTGGATTGGCCAGCATTATTAATTTAATAAGCCTAGCAAAAATATTACAATGCCTTTGCAGGGCATTTTGCTACTTTAAGATATACATATACAGCACGTTCCGCAACAAAGGACCTTGAATCTTGGTGTTAAGTGAAGCACTTTATTCCTCTTAAAGCATGAGTGGGGCCAATCATTATCCGATAACGCACAGTTGAAGTGTAAAACGAGGCCACTCGAGGAAATTATGGCGTTTGTTTACGCTGAGAAAATAGAGATCCTAAGAATAAACAAACCGAACTCAAAACTATTAAAGCGGTCCCGGCTTCGATATTAAATAAAGATTTATATATATGTAAAAATAATAAAATTATTTACTGACATAATAACCAGTATGACAGATAATAATGACTCCATAGGCTCCTGAACTTGTTTAAAAACTGTGTGGCTCCTGAAAGCCAGAATTAGTATATATTTTTACACATGTTGAGTAACACTATAGAACTTTTCATACGGATCCCTAACTTTTTTGAATATATTCTATAGCCTTTGTTCGTCAGGGATAATGTAGGATTCTATTGGTGAAAGAATTTTTAAAATCGGTCGAGTAGTTTTGGAGTCTATTTAATTAAAGCAAACATAATCAAATCCTTCTTCTTTATAACATTAGTATAGAATACTTCACATCATCATTTAGCCCTAAAGTAACCAGAGCTTGTATTATACATAGGTGTAGATAAAGATAAAACTGCTATTAATTATGGATGTTTTGAATATTACCTATCTACATATATCTGCAGTGCAGATATTTGTTCCGGTTTGTCTGGACAAATCAAATGAAACAAACACTCAATCAAATCTTTCTTCTTTAAAATATGAGTAGAGATATAGAAAACAGACATTTCCGAACCACAAATATGTTATATAATTATATATGGATAATACAAACATGTCCCGCGAGTGTTGCAGGAGACCTTCGATGGTCATCAAACTACCACAATGCGATGTTTACTTTCAGGTGGGTATCGTGGGAAGAACTGGCGCTGGTAAATCTTCGCTGATCTCCGCTCTCTTCAGGCTGTACAACATCGACGGCAAGATACTTATAGACGGACTCGATACGAAGGATATCGCTAAGAAGGTACCTACGCCATGCGTATTATGTTTACCCTTTTTTACGTATATAATAAATACGTGTAAATATAACATACCTTGATATTGATATAAACAAGCGAATATTTGAGCTACTAAAGCCATATGATGCCATCTATGGCGCTCATTAGGGGAGGCCTATGTCCAGCAGTGGACTATTATAGGCTGGTGATGATGATGATGATGAAAGCCATATCTTTGTTTCTATAAGTACTTATTACTTGATAATTATGTAATTACGAGTAGAAGACAAAAAATAAGAAAAAAGAGTAAACATTTGAAACACCAAGTGCTAAAATAATATGAAACAAGTAACTTCGAACGCGTCTTCGTTCCACTTTATTATTCCTTCATGTCTATCCCAAAGTGACCAGGAAGATACCGCTCATAGCTATAAGGCTGCCATTTATACTTCCTCCAATGCGTGTCTGTTTGTAATGTTCTATTTCTTTATGCCGTATAATTAAGTATTTTACGACATAAATTTCTATCTATCCAAGTCTACAACTGTGATGAAACTGCAAATTAAATCTGACCCATTCTGTAGCTTTTGAGCCATTTCCGACCAATTTATCTAACAACTTCACACCATCACAAACTTCCGCTTATATTAATTATGTTTTTGGTAATTCAAATGGATTTCTATGCGTTTGTCTACAGGATCTGAGGTCGAAGATATCTATTATTCCACAAGAGCCAGTTCTGTTCTCGGCAAGCCTGCGGTACAACATGGATCCCTTCGATATGTACAGCGACGAGGAAATCTGGAGGGCTTTGGAACAGGTTAGTTTTGGGCGCATGATTAAAACTTATTGAAAATTATTGAATTGATAATGAAGAAAAAAAATGCCAGGTATTCTGGCAGAGGCTGCACTACAAACTATACATAGTTTAGATTTCTGAAAAATATGTAAAACCTAAGGATCTAATCTAGCCAAAATCGCGTTCAGTTACAAAATCTATTGTACTGAAAACGACGCAGGTGGCTCTTAGCATGCGAATATGCTCACTCTTTTCGGGGATACATAGAAACCTATGGTGTTACTATCTATACAACATCCTGGTTCGTTCAATAAGAAAGATTGGGATTGTAAAAGTTCGTAACTGATGTCCCAAAAACATTCCCATACCTAAAGATCCTATTCCCATGCTTTTTATCCTCAAGGGATACAGAAAAAGAGAGTAATGTTTACCTGCAGTAGCGTGAGATAATGCAACTAACCAAACAGACCATAGCAACAAGAATATATTTTCACTATCGTCGGTTGAAAATTCAGTCAATTTGTAGAGTGTTGAACTCGTTTCTCGTTGATTTTCACAAAATCCAATTATACAGAGTGCCACAAAACATGTGTATTAAGCTGAAATTGGATGATTCTGGATCCCGACGGCAGAGAATATCACTACATAGTATAAAACAATGTCGCTTCCCGCTGTCTGTCTGTTCTGTTTGCTTGTATGTATGAATAGAGCTTTAAAGCTACGCAACGGATACTTATGCGGTTTTTAATAGAAAGAATGATTCAAGTGGTTTATAATTGTCCAAACATGCATTAGTATCATTGCACCCATGCAAAGCCGGGTGAGTCGCTAGTTGTTGGTCTACAATTTTTATATTCCATTTGTTTTTAAAAGGAAACCTTCGTTATATTCGTTTTTAATTCCTTTAACTTATTATTATTGTTTTGAAATTTAAAATGAAGACAATTGTTTGTGATATTATAACTTTTCATAATGTCTAGTATCTGCAATTGAAAGTTGTAGGTACACTACAGTATAATTACAATCTAGGCAGAGATTAGGCTAATGAGTAATTTAGTTTGAAATTAATTTTATTAAATCATTACCCTCTCATCATCACTGAAAACGTGTCCATTGGGACTTTTACGTAACAATTTTATGACAAAACACAGGTTCTGCTTAATTTTTATATTATAATATACCTACCTACAGGATTATTTTATATTTTAGGTAGATGATCAATAACATCATAAAGGCGACTTGGGTTGATCAAGACGAACAACTTTTGCTCTATAACCTGTCTAATTCAATGATTTTTGTTTATATTGTACCATAAACTTAAATATCTTAACGTAGGAATAGCTAAATTATGAGAGATTTTTTTGTCCAGGTGGAGCTGAAAGACGCTGTCCCGGCGCTGGACTTCAAGGTCTCCGAAGGCGGCTCCAACTTCTCGATGGGGCAGCGTCAGCTGCTGTGCCTCGCGCGCGCCGTGCTGCGCTCCAACAAACTCCTCATTATGGACGAGGCCACCGCCAATGTCGACCCGCAGTAAGTTAAATAAACTAAAGTTTATTTCTACTTCAGATCCAAAAGTATTATGAGGAACACACCAAACTGAATTAATAGTTAAATCACGGTCATGCGGGTTGGGGATCACAGTTCGGTGGAATTGTTTTGCAGAGGGCGCTGCTGCCCGCCCCCCGGTGTGTTTCCTTTAGGCGCCCCTTATGACACCCATCGCAAGATTTGGGGTGGTGAAATTCTGTGCCGGCACCATACAACAATCCAGAGCATAATTTAACCACAAACTAAGCAGAGCTTTTGTTATGCAGAACACTAGATGACTGATATTCTTGATACAATATTACATATTCCGCTGGCATCCAACAAAAAAACTGTGATTCCTAATCGCTACATTTAAAGGACTGCTGAAGGATACAGCGTCGCACTAGAAGCATGGCGTACTACGCAAATTTTTGTAAAGCGTTGTAGCTTAAGGTTTATTCTGATAGTACATACTGCCTCATTCAGCATTTTAAAATTAACAACAATGAGGGTGATAGAGGGATAAACCTTGTGTTCGGTAGGAATACGGTATCGATATGTTCTGAACTCATGGCAAGTCTCCGTTGACTGGCCTAGCTGAATTTCAGCTTCGCAGACATAACCACCATTAAATAATTAATGCTGGACTCAACACAGCATTATCTAAACCCAAACTAAGCAGAGCTTGTTTTATGGGTACTGTCTTTAATAATGTATTACCTATTTTCAGAACGGATGCGTTGATCCAGAGGACAATACGCAGCGTATTCTCAAACTGCACGGTGCTCACGATAGCGCATCGCCTGAACACCATCATGGATTCCGACCGAGTGCTGGTCATGGACAAAGGCCTCGCCGCAGAGTTTGACCACCCCTACCTCCTTCTGCAAAACCCTAACAGCATATTCAGCTTTATGGTGCGGGAGACGGGAGAAAGTATGAGCCAAACGCTCTTGCAAGTCGCTAAGGAAAAATATGAGGCGCGACCCGACGCTTGAACTTCACATGAGAGGTTTATAGATCATCGCAACATAAATGAATTTGAAGTATACTATAATAAACGAATGCACTTCAGTGCTTTCCAACAGGAGAATGGACATAAATAAGCGAAATATGATAGTTAATAAGTAGGTGTGTTGTGGTGTGGTGGTTATCTAAAACATAAAGGTCAGATGGCACAAACTGTTTCGGCAACGAATACGCAGTGGTTCTTAATGCAATAAGAATAGTTAGAATAAATATTAAATGTTGGGCCGTGATTTGGTAAACGGTAATTAATAATCTAAAATACTACTTCGTTACGCAGGTCTGTCGTATTTCCTACTAGAGGATACGCACGCTTTTGTAAGAATATTTCGATATCGCTTATTTCAAGATTATTTTATTTTATTATTGTAAGATTGTAACAAAATAGGGTATTTTGATGCACTGAAACTAACCATTCCGTATTCGCCTGATTATCAGCCTGAATTCGAAAATCAACTGATAGAATGTTCACTAATAAGTAGATAAATAATTTGTTAAATAGTGTTACCTAACAAGTGTAATATACAATATGTTGTTATATTTAAAATTGAGTATTTTTTTTCGGTTTATTGTTCTTTCTTTGCTTATTTCCCTACGTCGTATCAGTAGTGGTTTTGTTCTCTTTGTGTCGTATGAATTAATTTTGTAGCATAGACATTTCTTTTATTAAAACTTTTGAAACTATCATTGTTATTAACACTAAAGTCATTTATAACGGGATATAAATGACTTAAGTATTATTAAACATGATTTCTTTTTAATATTTCGTTCCGTAAAGAGTGTCAATTCTTTCTTTCTTTTCCGTGGTTGATTCGTTCATTGGGATAAAAAATGAAATGAATTTTCTGTTGAGAAAAGGCATGAACGAACGAAATCATTCTTTGATAAGATTTGAATCGATGTTCCACCTATGGATAGGCATAACGCAGGCTGTTTGATAATATTATCATAGAGGTATTATATTATTATGAGATATTTATACCATAGAGTAGCATAAGCATTGAGTATTTTGAACTAAATAAAATAAAATATAATAATAGTTCTAAACTCAAAGCATAAGGCACGTAAACACATTCAGCTCTAACTTCTGAACCATTTTCTATTCTGAACGAATAAAAAGGTCTCGGGTGAGATTAAATTTTCAGTCCTTTCACACAGTATACTTAATTAAAGTTGGCATGATAAAAAGGTTTTTTATGTTCATTAAAAAGCTCCACAAATTGTTATACATATGTAACGTAAACTTTCTCTTCTCACTACATATAGGTACTAAAAACTGTGTACATAATGATAAAAGTTAATCAGACTCAAAATTCGACTTCAACCTATACAGACCATAAAGTGTTGTTCACGTACAGAAATCCCATTTTAACACAAGTTGAACATCTCCCAAGCGTTAAATCCAGGTTCATGCTGGTGCTTATTTTTCACTCCTATCGCCTATAAACATCAATGCCGTGGTAAATCTCAAATTTAAATATGATCCACCCGTACCAAAGTCTAGAAGCATTTCCGATATCGAAAAACCGAAATTATTACCTCCAATACATAGCATTATGTACATAATGTGTCAACACATCAAAGCTGAAGAGTTATCTAAAATCAAACAGCTGCATGCAGCTTTTATCTAAAAAAAATCCTGAAGCAACTACATCAGATATACGATATGGAAGAATTTCAAAGGCCACCCTTTCAGACCTTCTTCTATTCTGTATTTCATCGGTCTGGTACTTCTTCTTTATTACGTGATTTATCTGATGGGTTAAGAGCAACATTGCTGGCAAAACTCCATGCGGGATGAATAATGTAAATTTGCGTGTACACCTTATTCGGGGTGCAGATCGAACACTGAGCAAACTGAGCTCACATAGCTGACACATTTTTTCACATCACATAACATAGTTTGCAGTCTGCACATATGTATGAAAAAAGCATCAGCATCAACAGGTATACCGGCTAAGCCAAATCTAAGTTAGCTTTCGGTCCGCAACACTGTAGATGCAATCCCATTAGTTTCTTTCTTCCTACTTATATAAATAGAGGGGAAAGTTTATGTCATCATGAAATATTTGTGCCAGGACGCCATATATTATATAAGTTTATATTTATCCGCAACAGCTAAACGACCGCGTTGAATCTTGCACTGATAAAGTTGTGTGCCTAGAATATGGTATGCTGTGTCATTAAGCTGCTTGATATACCGAAAAAGCGCATGCGGCAGAAACTAGTACTTTATAATAGGTTACTTCATTTATTTAGGCTAACTCACTCTATCAGTGTCCGACGTGGTGTCTGGGGATTTCTCTCGAGTACCTATTCGTATAGCGGTGCAACGCCGGACCTGAACAAATATACTCTCTTTTTACGAGGTCAGTAGAACGAGTAGTAGGTACCTAGTTACTTACTACGTACTTTACTAGGAACCTATTTGTTCCAGGAAAATTAATCTATACTAATATTATAAAGAGGAAAGATTTGATTGTTTGTTTGTTTGTATGTTTGTTTGTTTGTTTGTTTGTTTGTTTGTTTGTTTGTTTGTTTGTTTGTTTGAATTGAATAGGCTCCGAAACTACTGGACCGATTTGAAAAATTCTTTCACCATTATATAGAATAAAGAGGGTACTCGAAGAAAAGATCACCTGCTCCTTCCATTTATAAGGTCTGGAATATCACCTTTTACCGGGTTATTATAGAAAATGTTCTATGATTGCCAGTTATATGATTTGAGGAATAAAATTAATAAACGGTCGTCATACGAATGATAAAAATTCATATTAAAAACAACGTGGGTTTGGTAGCTTAGTAGGTATGCAGCTAAGCATTATAAATTTGCAAATCTAATTCCAGTTATACCCTAATAGGACCTACAATGTACTAAAATTGTTGATAAATAAACAGGGATTGACTCAGACCGCGTTGGCTTTCAATTTCAGGAAACCGCATTGCAGTGCCTTCCTCTATACGCACTACGCTCAATTAAATTAAACCAACTGCTGAATTATGCAGACAGAAATATTGTAGTACGTTTGACGAAATAATGGTAGCGCGTGCATTTATGCTGAATGAGCGCACGCGCTATTTTAGTTATTGTTATTACCAACCTACGAATAAATAATAAGTTTAGAAAAAATCACGTGTTTTTTTTGTGTACAACTAGCGGTCGGTCCCGGCTTCGCACGGTTATGTAACATAATAGGTAAGTAAGTATGTCAGCAGTGTTAAGCATCCACAGATGAGTGACGGGTTCGAAGTCTCGTAAATGGTTTTTTTGCACAGAAATATAGAGGTACTTACATGAATTTAGCATATAAAGATGGTATTTCCTATTCCTTTTACAAAAATAAGTATCAGATAACTAGGTTAAAAAATAGTAGTTACAATGATTTTTGTCGAAAATGAAACTTGTACACATTCGAGATGCGTAAGTAATTATTAGTTCTATTTAAAGGTAAATAAACGCGTTAAATACTGGTTAAGTATTTAACGCGTTTATTTACCTTTTTCCTAACGTTTCAACAGGTATAAGACACTCTCGTGGTAACGGGATGACTATGGATAAATACCCAGGCCTTGGATAGGCCAGCGCAGGAGTTGTCTTCAACGGTCTCTCGTCCACGTTTAAATTAAATTTAATTTAAATTCTGCCCCCTTTTTTTACAGTCGTATAAGACGGAGCAGATTTCCCTATTTGTTAGTGTATAGTGACATGAACCCCTATTTAGTATTGTACTAGAGGTCCGCCCCGGCTTCGCGCAATAAAATCTTTCCTCTTTAAAATATTATAGTATATGAATACAACACTCTCTCATCGGATCTCTTTCGGTGTTAAACTTTTTTACTAAGTATTTGACCGCAGTTTGTAATAATTCTTCCATTTATTAAAAACGCTTCCCTTGGTCTTGGTCAAATTACTCTAACGATCTCTAACAATACAACTGTATACGGAAGGTAAGGTTATAAAAATCACATTGTTTAGCTATAAATATAAAAGCAAAAGGAGGGAAATTTAATTATTTTATTTTTATTATTTATATGTCGGCCGCGAACTTTTTAAACTATTTTTCTTAGCAAATAGCTTGATTCCAACCAAATTCCAACTGATTTTCATCTGATTGTATTGTATTGGATGATTTTCTACGTCCGAGTTCAGTGTCCCACTGCTCGCTGACGTGAAAAATGCTGTCAAAACAAGTATATATTTTTTTAAATTTGTCCCTAGAGGACAAATAGTTCGATATTTTGTAAATAACAAGCAATTTAAAAAAATCCACAAAAATAAACTCAAATGACTTCGGCATAATGAATATATCTGGAGAACCATGGAGTACTGTTTAGGCGGATGTAGAGATGACAATGTATTGCAAAAGATAAAGCAGCTAATAATCTGTCACAAAAAACCTTTATTATTTCTGCTCGCCCTCTTCGTTGCCTATAAAATTTATCGATGCATACATCCTAGGAGGCCATTATTTTGTTGACTACAAGGACGAAGGCGGGTTCCATACTGAGACATGCAAAAAAACACAGAGGGTACCGACAAAATCTGATTCCATCAAGGTACCCAATCTTTTCATCATCAGACAAAGCCATATAAGGATAATGAGCGTCATAGAACCCCATCTTCAGCTTGACGCATCCAGCATCAGCCTGCAGACCTTCGCCGGCGTCATTCTACCAGACCGAAGGGCAGCCTACACATTTTTTTCTGAGACGCGTTTTTCATTCGGTTCAGCGGGAGATATAACCACTCGTTTAAGCTTCAGCAAACTTCATAGAATGGACTATCCTGATACAGCTACAAGCCAGCATTTGTCGATCTGTGTCATCGCACTAGGGAAAGGCCTTCCTATCCCCAGACCTATTCCTCACTTCAGAGTGTAGAACGATTCACCATTTGTCGACCTGGGTTGTCCCACTGCTGGGCAAAGGCCATCCTATGCCCAGAGCTTTTCACACAGTGTAAAACAGCTGTTGGCTTGTCAGAATAGATTAACTTGTCCAATATTATAATTTTGGATTTTTATTAAATTTAAGCTGGGGATCCACATGCCAGTAAATCGGGAAAGTAGGTGGCATGAAAGTTACTGGCATGTACAAGTAACTGGCACACTGCGGATACATTTGCAAGTAATACTGGCATGCATACTGTGCCCTGGCATGCCAGTATTACCCTTGCATATACACAGGACAGTTCGTGAGAGTATTTCGTACCAATTCTTGCGGGCTAAACATGGATAACATTCGAAGTGAATAAAACAAAATCGTGTTGTTACTAGCAATTGAATGTGCAGCAAAATTAATGAGAGATAAAAAGAAAAAACGAAGACGGGTTTGGGTAAGAGATTGGATTAGTAGAAGGGAAGATTTTGGAGCAAGTAGTTGTCTGCTTAAAGAAATGCGTCAAGAAGATCATGATGGTTACAGAAACCATTTGAGAATGCTCCCAGAGAAATTTGATGAATTGTTAGGAAAAATTGGGGACAAAATAACAAAGAATGATACTCACATGCGAAATGCCATCCACGCAATAACCAAATTGGAAATAACCCTAAAATTTTTGCTACAGGTGATTCACTTGTATCTCTAGAAGCATTGTACAGAGTAGGAAAATCGGCCATTGCACAGTTCGTTCCAGTTGTTTGTAGCTACTGCACTAAAGGATTTTATTAAAGTGAGTAAAATAATTTTGAATATCATTCATGGTTTTTATTTATTTCAGCATAGACATTAGGCATTATTCCAAGCTTTAGAAAAAATAATATTTCCTGATTCTTGACCCGTGTTTGACTGCGTGGGTATTATGATGTATTGATCATCGACAGATTCTGCTTCAGAATATATTGTGTTAGAATACGGAGTGGATGGCTGAGAATACGAGTATGAAGTGGATAATCGAGACCTTTCTGTACTTAGCAAAACTTGAATTTTGGATTGCATATCCAGAGCGTTATTTAATGGCAATGACCTTTACTGACCAGCAACACTTTGTCCGAAATAATAAAACTCATCTTTTTGGTTTTCATTTGATCCAGGATTATTGATTGCAATAGCAATATTTTTCAGGCGTTCAAGTGCTAACTGCACTTGAACGCCTGAAAAATATTGCTTCGTAAGGTTTCGTTTTGCTCTACACGATTTTTCTTAGTCTGACTAGTTTTATGTGGTTGGTTGATTGCTGCAGTGCGAGAGGAAGATCCTGGAGAGAGGTCCTGGAGAGAGGGTGGTGGTGCTTGCTCGTTTGTAGTGCTCGCTTCAGCGGATGAGTGTGATTGGTCGAATGCGACAGTCAATGTTTCGTTGTTTGGTGGGTTGACTGTTTGAGAGGAAGATTGCTGGTCTGACTGCTCTCTTTGAGAGTGTGATGGTGGTGTTTCAGTTTCAGTGCTCGATTGAGAGGACTGTTGTACCTGTAATTTTTTTTAAATCATATTAGTATTAGTTTTTTATGTTTATATGTATTAACAGACATTTTGTTTTCAGATTCCAACGAAGCAGGAATGGTGGTGATAGAAAATGGCTTTCGAACCAAATGGAACTTTCCAGGGTGTATTGGAGCTATCGATGGCAAACACATAAATATTATTGCTCCTGACGATACATCACATTATTTTAATTATAAAGGAAGCTACAGCATAGTGCTACTAGCATTGGTGGATGACGATGACCTATTATTGATGTAGGATGCAACGGCAGAGCTTCAGATAGAGGAGTGTTTGAAAGATCAGGCTTGAAACAAGCACTAGAAAATAATTCTTTATATATTCCTGAAAATTCTGTTATAGTTGGAGATGCAGCTTTTCCATTAAAAAAATATCTCATGAAACCGTTTCCTACCAGAGCCACCCGAAAAGAATTTTTTTTTAATTATCGATTGTCAAGGGCTAGGCGAATTGTCGAAAATGCGTTCGGTATCCTTGTATCAAGATTCCGAATTTTTGAATCATCTATAGCTCTAAAACCAGAAAAAGTTGATGTCATAGTATAAGCGGCATGTTCTTTGCACAATTGGTTGCGGAGAATCACTAATACTTATGTATATCACACAAAGGTTTGTGGATTATGTAGATATTCAACTCGGTACTATTAACGGCTCCTCGCGTGATCACTTACAAACATGTTTACGGAATTTATCTGGAACACGAAATAATCGATCGTCTAGAGAAGCGATACTATTAGAAATAAATATGCAGATCTTTTCATTACAACAGAAGCAGTGCCTTGGCAAGACCGTTTGATTAATATTTTAAATGAATAAATGTAATTGTATAAGTAAGTACTTTTGTTTAATAAAACTTTTGTGTGAACTATTTTTTTACTTTCTTACTTCCATTATATCATAAATGTGACAATGTAGAAAAGAAAGAGTAGGTACTTACAACAGCTGTTTGGATTGAATTTCTATATTTGAAACTTTCATTTGTAAAATCCATTTCCTTATACCAAATCAAACTAGGTTTGTAAATATCACTGGAGTCAGCTCCGGATCGTTTTGAATTTTCCACTTTATTCCTTTCTTGATGGTAAGTACTTCGTAGACTTTTGATTTTATTTTAAATTTCTTTTTCAGTCAGATTTAATTCTTCTTGTATTTTGCTGTATGCCATAGATGGCATCATTATTTGGGGCAATAACCCCCAAATAATGATGCCATCTATGGCGCTCATTAGGGGAGGCCTATGTCCAGCAGTGGACTATTATTGCCACGTGCTATTTTGTTTTTGTAAAGCGGGCTAGTCGGCATACCAGTAAGTGAATACACATGACTGTAGCTGGCATTTGCATGGAGCTGGTATGCTAGTGTGCAAGCTACGGGCATGTGTATCCCCAGCTTAAAATGTAACTAAGTAATAAAATTATATGCACTCAATTAAATATTTTTATTATTTACATTTTCACTATTCAGATTACAATAATTTGAATAGCCTGGGTACCGGGCACAAAATTACAACAATGACTAAAATATTTCTGCTTATTTTCAAAACTTATGTACCTACATATAAAACAACGAACTTGTCTTAGCAAAATATCCATGGATACCATATGTTTTCTAGTTTTAACTATACACAATTTGAAGTACGAATCTCAGAGTAGGTATTCCAAATAGTTAGAACCTGTTGAAATATATATTCTATTTAAATAATTACACTCATATCATCTACCGTTTTCTTTTACATTGCTTTGGAAATACGCTTCTTTGGCAATTCGGAAGAGCTTGACGCTGTTTTTGTCTCCAGTTTCTTTGACCATCGCAGAGAGATGGCTGTTAGGGTCTGATAGTAAGTTGTACGGATGATCGAATTCGGCGACTTCGCCGAAACTCATGACCAACACTCTGTCGGAGTCCATTATGGTGTTGAGGCGATGTGCGATGGTAAGGACCGTGCACTGCGCAAATTCTTGCCGGATCGTCTGCTGAATGAAGTTATCCGTCCTGAAACAAGTATAAAACACTGTATAGTACCTACTATGTATTTAATTTTGTAGGCATTTCATTTGGCGCGGTGGGCGAAGGTACACCTGCGAAGAAGGAGGTTGCTTTATTGATTCTTGTCTCGGGACAAAATTACGATCTACAGATCAGTTCAGGTTTGGCCGTTTAATGTGTACTAAAATAAAAAAATATATATGTAATAAGTATATCAATATCAGGCATCAACCTATAACACAAGCTCTGCTTAACTTGGGACTAGATGATGCTGTCCGATTGTGCAGTATTGTTTATTTATTAATTTAATTCCCAGTTTTATGCAATAATAGGCATCACCTTTATTTCTCAAGAAACAACGTGGTATCAGACCATACTGCCTATCTAACCATATTTGTGGAGAAGTGGAGAGCAACTTTTAGTAGTAGTCAAAATATTGATGTCAAATCAGAAACCCTTTATAAAAAACTGATTTCAAAATAGAACTTTCTCTGTTTCAGAACGAAGACTTCATTTGACCATAATTTCAGCTGATAGTAAGTGCCAATGGCGTCTACCACATCGGCACTTACCATCAGGTGAAATTAAAGAGTAAAGGTGTGTTCTCCATCTATGGAGGTATAGAAGACACACTTATTTTAATTTATGTGTTTATAACAAAATATCGCGTTCCATTTCGTTTTTATTAAACAATTACCTGATCAACTATCATATTATTACTTATATTATATTAGTATAAACTAAAATTATCACGTTTTACCTAAACGCCATGTTCACCGCAAATTATGGTAATAATACCGTTTAGTATAAGTGCTGTTGAATCGCAATAGTTTAAGCAATTGAAACCACACTAATATTATACATATATGCGGTAGTTTTGATGCAAAAGAAGAAGTATGTATGTTTGTTACGTTTCCCTTGGCCCAATAAGGTTTGCTGAAGATAACTCTTAGGGTTAAGGCGCATACAGGAGCGAATGACCTTGAGCAATTTGGGCGGGGCTATGGTTTCGGCCCGCACCCTTCCGCGCGCCCCCCGCCGCCGGCGCCGCATAGCCAAGAAAATGAAATAGATTTCGCGCGTAAGCCGCAAAAGATAAGTAGAAATCCTTCATGGCCGCTTGGTAAACCAAGCCGGCTGACACGCGATAATTGCGGGTTCAATTCCCACTGCGGGATATTTTTTTACAAATTGTCTATCTTTATTTATGTCTGTGCTGTTCTTGTGAAGCTAAATAAATGTATCTTTGTCTTTAAAATTCTGCAAGTATTTGTTCTTGGTCTGAGAACAGAACTCGGTACTTTAGGTAAGTAATAAGTATGTATGTTACCGCCTTACCGCCTCTTGTTACTACCCGCGCGGCGCGGGGCGTTCGCGTTGTAGGTAATTTCCTTCTAAACTAGCCTATATTCCAATCATTCGAAAGTTTTATGCAAATCAGTTTAGTAGTTAGGTACATGGTAACAAACATTCATACAAGCTTCTCTAATTTTCAATGTTTGTAGGATATCAATGATAGGTAGGTTATACGGGTGGAATAATTTGAAACAATAAATCTCTGAGCTAAAGGAAAAAGGTCATAATGGACCAAGAGAAAAAAATTACCATTACATGGTATTTACATATAGGTTTTTACACCTATTCAAAGAAATGATGCCAGAAATCGGATGTAAAGATTTGATAAAACAGTAAATTTCTAAGCAAGAGGAGAAAGGGCATCCTGGACCAAGAGACAAATTTACTTTTATATAGTAGATTTTTTTTCTTTTATTTTCTTTCTGCTGTTTTTTAGGGGTTTGAAACCGAGGTCAAAACCCTAAAAACCAGCAGAAAGAAAACAAAAGAAAAAAAATCTACGATATATAAATTTTGTCTCTTGGTCCAGGGATCCTTATGACTTTGATTCTGTTTTGTGTTTTGAATCCATAATACTTCAGAAACTACTGCAGCTATTGACTTGAAATTTGAAAAAATAATACATTTAGTGCGCCCGCACAGATTTATAGAAAAATAAATAAAAAATTAAAATGAAGATTTTCAGTAGGGGGAGGCGGGGTGCATTGATACAAGGGGCACATTGATACACTAGCCTTATCTAATAATTGACTGAATGGATTTGAGTGGCGCCGTCACTAAAACGTTCACAAAAAGGTCCGAAAGCATCCATTGTAACCGCACCGACTGTCTGTCAACGAGCGGCCTAGGGCTTGCCGAGATGTGTTTTGAGCATTCATAAGTAAATTTTGACACAATATAATGAAAGTGTATCGATGCTCTTCGATAACATCTAACGAGGATTTTTATATACCAAAGGCAAGTTAAACTATCAATAATTATGATTTTTGTTAATATAACTTAAAATAAAAGTGCGTTTTAGAATGATAATTTGAATATTATCATTCTAAAACGTCGAAAAAATTCGAAAAAATTCGATAAAGGTCGAAAAAATTACCATTCCCCCTCCCCCCCCCCCACCTATCTCCGAAGATTGCAGAGCGATCGATGTAAAATGTACCAAGTATTTGAAGATATGGATCTATATTTTACAGGAAAAATATAAAGAAGTCTGTAAAAATAATACTTTTTGAAATATGGTCATAAAAGGGCGGGAAAAATTTCTAAAGTGGTGACTACCAGAGAAGTCTGTTAACATAACTACTTTTAAAAATTATGGTCAAAAAGGGGGGGGGGATTTCTAAAGGGGAGACTACCCCCGTCGAGTGAGGTGGGGTATCAATTTGCACATTCCAAAACAGTTTTTGAAATTTCAAAAGGTTTTATGCTTTTCGAAATATTTAGATAAAGGTCGAAAAATTGGCCACCCCCCCCCCCCCTTTCTCCGAAGATTGCAGAGTGATCGATATAAAATGTACAAAGCGTTTGTAGATAAATATACAATGTGTCTGGTCACCGGTGTCGGAGACTTTGGGGGGGGGGGGTGAAATACGGTAAATTTTATCGAAAAATCACTATTGCTATCTTTTTTCTACCTCCATTGCAAAATGGCAGTCATTTTGTTTTCTTTTGCCTCGAAGCACGGGTGCTTGTACTGATTTAGCTATAGCTACCCATGTAGAGGTCCTAGGAAGACGATAGAGGGCTCATTTGATAGCCAATAATGTGGACAATAAAGCAATGATAACATTATTTCCATTTCCATTTTATAGTAGAGGAGGAAAAAAGAATTTACAAAACAAAAAGAAAAGATTTTTTTAATAAACTTCTAAACTATCTTACTTATAGCTAAGATACAAGACTTATTTTAAAGCACACAGTATTTACTATCGTTTAAAAACAAAAAACATGTAGCTTGACAGTTTGGATTCTATGAAAAAGCTAATAAATCAAAAAAAAATTTTCAAAAAATCTTTTTTTAGGTTTCATAAATTATTTGTTCCTCTATTATAAAATGGAAATGGAAACAATGTTATCGTTGCTTTATTGTCCACATTATTGTCTATCAAATAAGCCCTCTATCGTCTTCCTAGGACCTCTACATGGGTTGCTATAGCTAAATCAGTATAAGCACCCGTGCTTCGAGGCAAAAGAAAACAAAATGGCTGCCATTTTGTCATGGAGGTAGAAAAAAAAATAGGAATAGTGATTTGTCGATAAAATTTACCGTATTTCACCCCCCCCCCCCCAAAGTCTCCGACACCGGTGACCAGACACATTGTAAATCTATATTTTACAGGAAAAACATAAAAAAAATAAAAATAAAAAAAATAAGTGCGTTGGTATCAACGCACTTACCTACCCACTAATCTCTGTAGTAACCGCAACCTCCTGCGTTGTAAGCCCACCGCGCCAAGAGGTCGTCAATAAACGTAACAACCTAAACGACAAAAGTTCAAAACCCTCGGCGCGCGAGTTACACTCGCAATTGTCGTTCTTGTTTATCTAGAATTCTAGATAATTATGTACAAGTACAAAGGGTGGCCGTCGCGAAGAAAACCCGTAAAAATACTCGTAAATAAAAAATACCCGTAAAAACGCGATAAATACCTACCCCTTAAAATAGTAATTATGATTTCAGATCTCGTAAGTTTAAAAATATCCGAGCTCTAGGAGGTGAAAAAAGGCTATGTACCATTTTTACCCAGTCTCCTTTACATTTTGAATCCCATTCCCATTTCATAACAGTAAGTAAGGTGGGGGTGTACCTACCTAGTGCTTCACTTCGGAGAGTCATAGAACTGTTGCAGCCATACTAGAATTCTGAAGACGATCATGAACCGCGTTAGGAAGAATGCCGTACGTAGGTACATATTTTATTTCGTCGCATAATACATCATAGCTACCTACCTAATATTAGCTACCTACCTAAGCGTAATGGATGTTTTACCTGTAGCAAAACATTTTCACTCCAGTTTCAACTTGTCCGGTCACTGTAAATCTATAAATAAATAATAATGTAAGATCAGTAATAAAACAAATAAATGGGTAGGTCTAAGGAGTATTTACTTACATTGTCGTTCATTTGTTCCTACCTAGTTTAGTACCTACCCGATCTCCTAAAATAAATATACAAATATGTAAAATCTACATAAGATTGCTAATAGGTAGTTACAATAGCATAAATTTTCTAAAATAACGAGCTTTCAGAGCTCTGGCTTTCTTCAGCTTACTGACCTTCGGAATTTTCAATATTTTACAAACTGTCTTACACCAAATAAAGCGTCCATGCGCGGATAACTTTGAATAATAAATAAAGCGTCTATGTGCATCAATATAGCATTATAGTAAAAAAGCAAAAGTACGCCTCGCGCTCACCTAGAGCGCGAGGCAGACGAACACAACCTCCCCGTACGACAGTCAGGGTTTCACTGCCGCCCGTCGCCCGCGCAGACTACCTTCAAAGGTTACCGCCCACTAATCATACGCAAAAATTTAAAATAATGATTTTCTATGTGAAAAACCGTCGTATCACAAAATCATACGTTCAGTTTGAAGATAAAGTCTTTGCCGACATGATGGTGAAAAAAAAAGTATAAAATTCTAAGTAGTTTAGAAGTAGATACACTTTTTCAGCCAGAAACAGCTCCACTTTGTGATTTTTTTTCACCAGGTAAACGAGCACGTAGAACATTTTTGTACGTTCACTTTACAGATAAAAGGTCAATGTATAACATATATTTTTTTCAGCCCATAAAATTGACTACTCTAGGAGAAGAAAGCCTCCAAAGAGGAGCAATCAGCTACTGTATGCGCCTTAAGCTATCCTAAATATTTTATTTGCCGTGTGGTGCCGGCATAGAATTTCACCACCGCAACTCTTCCCATGGGTGTCGTAAGAGGCGACCAAGGGAAACACACCGGGGGGCGGACAGCAGCGCCTTGTGCAGAACAACTACACCGAACTGCGATCCCCAACCCGCATGCCCAGCGTGGGGATTATGGGCAATAACCCCCAAATAATGATGCCATCTATGGCGCTCATTAGGGGAGGCCTATGTCCAGCAGTGGACTATTATAGGCTGGTGATGTTGATGTTGATGTTGAAGCATAAATAGGTACAGACAGTTGGAAGAGACATAGTTTTATACCGTGTAGCGATTTTATCGTGCAATAAGAATTAGAAATTAAGAATTAACCTCTAAATATTTTCATAGAAACAACACATGCGAAACCACGGGCAGAATCTAGTAAGTAATAACAATGCAACGTGTTTCCAGGCACTTACTGAGGGTCCACATTAGCAGTAGCCTCGTCCATAATCAGTATTCTGTTGGAGCGCAGCACGGCCCGCGCGAGGCACATCAACTGACGCTGCCCGATGGAGAAGTTTGAACCGCCTTCAGTTACTTTAAATTCTAATGAAGGCACTGCAGATTTTAAATCAACCTGAAAGTAATCGGAGAACGTAAATAAAAGAGATACACTGAAAATGTTTTTTATCTTGTGTAGCTGCAAGCAACGGTTGGTTTTTGAGTTCGATGTTCGAGTTCGATTTGAATAGAAATTGCGATGAGATGAACCAAGTTTTAGTAACGCTTATATTGGTTTGTAAGGCAGGAAACGTCACTCATACTTCCCAATAGTTTTGTAAAGGGCATACACTATCCCCGTTATTCTTAATGGTGGGCTAATTTAAAATTGTGGTTTTAAATAGTGGTTTTTCTAACTGTGACTTATGTGAATAGAAAAAGACTGCGTGAAAAATATAAATCCTTTAAGTCAGCATTAAGATGTTAACTCATTCATAATGTCTTCTAACTTGTTATACCTTTCGGTTTAACCCAATAAGCCGATACCTAAAATGAAAGCAATTGCATCAACGGATTTTGATCACTTCGCGAGATTGCGACACGACACCGGAGTTGCGCCCCGCGTCGCGTCGTATCGCCACTTCGGTTCACAAATCGAACCGGTCACTACTATAGGTTAATTAGATTTTAGAAACCATTGTAGAACTTAATTAAATTTTTACTCAAAACTCGGTGTTTTTTGGGAAACCCAGGCGCGTCGTTCCTTTTAATTAACTTAAACCAGTTGCTTAGTAGTGTTTTGTATGATTGTCAATAGATAAAAACGGAACAGTAAAACGGAGACATGTGTGAACGGGCCGTAAGCCCCGGGCACGGATGAATTTCCCATACAAACATAATACCAAAATAATTTATAATTTGAGCATATTTTCACCATATAATGCTATTATTTGTATTATAATAGTATTTATCTAGGTTCCTATAACAAGCTGTTTTGAAAATAATTGGCTATCTTCACAAATAATAAGAAAATTTGTTTTCTTTGAAAAAAATCGATTTGCCCGGAGCTTTAACTAAATTTGCGACAAACAAAGGCTACATTCAGCACAAAGCCGCGGGCAGATGTTAGTGTTCCATAAACCGCTTGTTGTATTCATTAGAGAGACCTGTTCCAGCGCCCTCCAAAGGTCATCGTCACTGTAAATGTCGAACGGATCCAAATTGTATCTTATTGTTGCAGAAAACAGAACGGGCTCTTGTGGGATTATTGATATTTTCGATCGCAGACTCTGAAATGAACAACATCCAATTAGATATTTGATAAGGATATCTTATAAAGGGTGATCTGGTCGTATTCTATGTAGTAGTAATACATGTTGTATTTATTATTATTGACAAATTGGTATATTATACACAGAGACAATTACAGTACTTAAAAGAATAAAACAATAACATGTGCACTACATTTAATTATTTATATTGTAGTCGCTATAATTGTATTAAGCAGATATCTAGTACCCATAACACAAGCTCTGCTTATCATGGAGCTAGATGATGCTGTGTGAATTGTCCAGCATTATAATAAATTACCTGTCTAGCTACAAGGGATGTGTCCACTCCATCAATGAGTATTTTTCCATCGAGGTAGGCGAATCTGAACATCGCTGAAATCAACGAGGACTTGCCGGCGCCTGTCCTACCCACTATACCAACCTGAAAGTCAAGATATATTAGTCTTTTTGTTACATGCGGTAATGACATGTGCTGTTGACTGTACCTAACTACATAATTAGAAAAAAATATTAGTCTTCTTATTGCTCATGCGGTTATGACGTGTGCTGTTGACAGTAGCTTACTAAATATATTAAATATATATATATATATATATATATATATGTGTATTGGTCTTTTTATCGCTCATGCGGTTATTACGTGTGCTGTTGACAGTACCTAACTACACATTTAGAAAAAATAAAAAAAATCTTGTTATTACTTAGTAATATTAAGCAAAAATATAATATGATCTGTTTGGACAACATTCGTCAAGTTTTCATTGAAGAATTGGTATTTTATAGTTTTCGATCAATAAAAATATCTGATCAAATCATAAATGTGAAAACTCGCCAAGTTCGATCGGATAATTCTTATAGATAGGTGCTGCCAAGTTTCATAACAGTTCTTAGTGTTGCTGTAATACGTTTTTTCAATAATTAATTTTTGTCTTTGCCAGTTTATCTATTATTATCCGGATTTGTTTGTTTGGATGAAATGGATATTCTAGTTTTTTATTAATAAAACCAAAATCTACACATATTGTTCAAGCTTGAACAAGCACCAAACTGGCATTGTAGTCTGTTAAGAAAACTGATGCACTTATTTTTACTAATTACCTATTTTACGTACACTTTCGTACCTAAAACGTACGAACCTGTATAAATACGATTGTGAACGTGTGTCACACGATTATGACGACTGGAGTTGAAAGTCCAATTATAGTAGTGTATATTGGATTGGACTTTCAAGTCTTTTCCGAGTTACACCTCCAAAATGATCAACTTTGACAATCAAACGACTATATTGATTAGATTAGCTTAATTACTAACAGATGGCATGATTCTACAATAAACCACGATGACGCCACAAATATGTTGATACCTGTTGATACTAAAGTCTTATCTAGTTCTTTCATACGTTTCGAAGGGCAGTTATGAAGGATTACCGCCAAACCCAACGTAACTACTATCGCTTGATAAACAAAAGGTTTTTTTGTTAAAATATGAACGGAGCGTTAAAAATGGAACGTTCCGAAAATGTGTCGATACCGTGAATACAAAAAGAAAAAAGGAGATATGCTTTTTGATAAATAATTTTAAAATAAAGGTTACCTTCCAACCCTCTTCAATAACAATGTTCAAATTCTTCAGAACCGGCGCCTCGTCCGGTGCATAGCGCATGCTAACATTGTCGAAGATAACGCGCCCCTCCTGCGGCCATGTCGGTGCGATTGCCAACTCTGTTAATAAAAAATAAGCAATAAAAATGTGGCAACACCGCCGTAAAACAGATTAATTTTTTGGGCGCGTTGAATTGTTGATAGCGCAATATTGCCGCTCGTTGCGCTTTACAGGAAAATGTCTCTCTAAAATATTTAAAAATAACAGTCTTTTTTCCTTTTTGTGTATTTTTATCCGTGACATTTATTTTCAATGCATAACAATAGCCAATTCTACGACAGATGTTGTGAAAAATTTTGCTTGAAATACAACAATTGTTTCTGGTTTAGACTTTGATCCTGAAACTACTAGTTTATTTTGGGAATAGTTGAAAGGATATAACAGTAATTCATACGTTGCTATTTTTAGATTCCTACTAAACTCAATTAAATTTAAAATGTTCACAGCGAACTTAATCCTCGTGAAATTTTTATTGTTTAAAGAGTAAAGTTATAGGCTTTTGGTGTTGTGATATTTAAATATACTACGTTTACTATCTTATTTATATTGTACCTATGTCTATTAAGCTTTAGAATTTATTCAATTATTGCAATAATCACAAGTTTTTGAACAAGCCAAGAACTTATGGGATTATAAACAGCTCACAAGTTATGTTCACAAGCACTAGGATTGAACCTAGACTATTCGTCTATAATATTTATATTTTAAGTTGGTACAAAAATATATAAATTTCGAAACTTAACTTAACCCTCGCAGAAAGCTAGTGGTTACCTATACAACTTCGCCGTGTACTCACATCCTATCTCTTCTCTATAATATGCTATTTATCTCTTCTGCACTCCTTTACCTCAAGAAACGATTCGCTTTTCTTCATCATAATTACGCTCATTTTCTGCGCTCTTCTGAAACTTATGATTCAAGTCCCTGTCCACTCTACATGACTTCTTTCTATGACAAATAATTTACTGGGCGTGCTGCACAGCTATGAAACACGTTACAAGTCTCAAGTAAGGCGTGCAAAGTCAATATTGGTATTCACGAGTAAGGAAAAATATTTGTCCTTCTGTCACTGACCAAACCTTTATTTCCTTTTATTTTAGATATCTACACTCGAGAGCAATGAATCCGGGTCACTCAAAGAATCCAAAAAATCTCGGAAAGTAAGAATGCTAGGTTAATGCAATAAATTGTTCTCCGACGAATCAAAATTTATGCTCTACAAGCACGATGGAAGACACAGAGTGTATAGAAGACCAGGGGAAAGATTCAAGCAAGCATGCATCGAAGAAAAAGTAGCCTACGGTGGTGGGTCTGTACTTGTGTGGGCCGGAATTTCCTCTGAAAGTCGCACAGAGCTGGTGATCATAGAAAACGGCTCTTTAACTAGCGTAAGATATGTGGAAGAAATCCTCAACGAACACGTTGGTCCATTTATGGTCAATTTGGTGAGGATGCTATATTTATGTATGACAATGCCCGACCTCATACAGGTAGGATTGTGAATGACTACCTTCAAGAGATGAACATTACTTGTATGGAGTGGCCAGCGCGCAGCCCGGATATCAACCCGATCGAGCATGCTTGGGACGAGCTAGGGAGATGCGTAAAACAACGAAACCCTCCCCCAATCACGCTTCCTGAGCTCAAAATTGCTGTCACAGAGGAATGGGAGAATATTCCCCAAAATCGTATAAGGAACATGGTGTACAGCATGCCAAACCGCGTAAACGCAGTAATGGAAGCACGAGGAGGTAATACGAAGTATTGAAATTCAAGAAAATCGTCATAAAGTTCAAAAATTTCATGTTTCCTATTTTTGTTTTAAGGAGAGATCAGCAGTTTTTTTTCTTTATGTAATTTTGTGTAAATAAAATGTATGGTGACTCATATTTTTTTAACTTTCATTTAAGGAGTATTAAATTGTCTATTAAATACAATTTATTGCATTAACCTAGCATTCTTACTTTCCGAGATTTTTTGGATTCTTTGAGTGACCCGGATTCATTGCTCTCGAGAACAAAATACCCTAATGTTTTACTGATAGTAGTTTCAAATATATCGAAAACTAATTTTAATTGATGATCCACACAATCCTTCTTTTTTTGTAAAGATTAAAAAATGGTGTATGTTTATATTTTTATAATTGAACGATCAGCAGCCTGTCAGCAACTTTGAAGTACGTATAATTTAGGTAACACATTTTAGACTACGGTGAGCGAAGGTCCTCAGGAGGTTGCGGGATCGACAGATTAATTGTTAAGTGTGTTCTGGTATTTTTTCTATGATGATAATTAATGTAGTATAAAAATATATCTAGGTACATTATGTTATATTGTAAGTTTATCAGTCATCTATGAAGGACCCATAATACAAGCTCCGCTTAACCTGAAGCTAGATCAAGCTGCGATGATTATTGGCCATCATTATTTATTTATTTATTCATTATTTCTATCAGACCGACATAGTACTTACGTCCTTCATACAAATCCTTCTCAGTCTCGATCCTCGTGTACTCCAGCACGCGTTCGACGCTGGTCAGTTGCGCTAGGAACTCGACCAGCATCCTCGCGCCGTGCTGCAGCATGGCGGTCAGCATATTGCTCTGTGTGACAGCTAGACCTACACTGCCTACCGGGATCGCGTCACCTGAAACATGAGGACTATGAGAAAAGCTCAAAAAGAGAGAGGAAAAAGAGAGAGAAAAAAGGAGGGGAAAGCTGCTCCAAACAAGGAGGGCTTGTCTTAATCCTGTAGAAAATCATCACCAATACGGCTGTATAACAAAGCTTGCCCCGAACTCTGAACATATCACATCACATCATCAGCCTATATTAGTCTACTGCTGGACATAGGCTTCCCCTAATGCGTCTCATAGATGGCAATATTTATCATTTCGAGGTTGCCCAAAATACCCACGCTGGGCATGCGGGTTGGGAATCCCAGTTCTGTGGAGTTTTTCGTGAGCGATACTGCCAGCCCTCCGGTGTTTCCCTTAGTCGCCTCTTACGACACCCACGGGAAGAGTTGGGGTGAAATTCTATGCCGGCACCACACGGCATACTCTTAACACGAACTAAATAACTCATCTTATTACTACATGTATTAGATCTTTACCTATGAAATTGCCGTTTTGTATGAAAAAAATTAAACGATTTTTTTTCATGTATATATATTGTTTTTATTTGTATTAATCGAAGTAAACACCCATGCAATCAATGCATCTTTGCCAACGCAGTGGCAGTTTATTGATGCCCTTCTTAAAGAAATCAACAGGACGGGAGGCAACAAATTCTTCAAAGGCATTTTGTACTGCCTCTCGGGTATTGAATTTTTTTCCCGCCAAGAAGTTATCCAAATTCTGGAAAAAGTAGTAGTCTGTAGGCGCAAGGTCTGGTGAGTAGGGCGGATGACGGAGAGCTTCCAACCCCAGTTCTTGCAACTTGGATACCGTCTGCTGTGCAGTATGAGGTCGCGCGTTGTCGTGCAGGAGCAGCGGAGAGGAGCGATTGACCAATGCTGGTTGGAGATGTGCCAGTTTCTCCATCATTGTGTTCAGTTCTTCACAGTACACATCTGCAGTAATGTTCACCCCGTTTGGTAAGAAGCTGTGATGAATCAAACCGGCGCTAGACCACCAAACAGTGACCATCACTCTTCTAGGGGTGAGTTTTCGTTTAGGGCATTGTTTAGGTGCTGAACCAGGATCCAACCAACTTGCTGAGCGCTTGCGGTTATCAAACAGAATCCATTTTTCATCGCAGGTAACAATGCGGTTCAAAATTCCTTCATTTGTGTGTCTGTTGAGCAGTGCAAGGCACGTCTCGACGCGTACTTCGCGCTGGCGAACATTGAGTTCGTGGGGCACCCATTTGTCAAGCTTTTTTACCTTGCCAATTTGACGCAAATGGACCAATATTGTTTTGACGCTAACGTCAAAAGCTGCTGCTAATTCAGCCGTAGATTGTGTAGCATCAGCTTCCACAATCGCCTTTAATTCGTCATTGTCGTCCGGCAATTTCATAGATTAAAAATCAAAAATTAACCGTTGTACTTCTATCAATTTGATATATCTCTTTACGAAATGTTATCGATATGATATCTGTTTAGTCTTTTTGTTATAAATAAGTGACAAACGAAAAGATAATTTGCAAAAAAACACGTACCAATAAACAAAGATGGTAAGTAAATTTATGACAACAGGTTTGAACAATTAATAATGGTACGCAAAAATTAAAAAGTAAAGGTCTAAATTTCACAGGAAAAATAATTATGCAGATTTAATACAGTATTATCAAAACTGAAGAAACTAAGGGACATAAACCCTTCATAAATCTATACTAATATTATAAAGAGGAAAGATTTGATTGTTTGTATGTTTGTTTGTTTGTTTGTTTGTTTGTTTGAATTGAATAGGCTCCGAAACTACTGGACCGAGTTAAAAAATTATTTCACCATTAGAATCCTTAATTTTCCGTGATGAACATAGGCTATATAATATTTTCAAAAAAGTTAGGGATCCGCATGAAAAATTCAATAATTGAACCGTGGGCTGTATATTCAACCTCTTTTTCTATTATGGCGCGTCAGAATAGAAAAAGAGGTTGTATAGCGCACGGTGCTTGCTTTTTCTCTACGGCCAGTGTCAGTTTTGGAATGTCGAGTCAATGTCAAAAATGCCCAATGCTGTTAAAAAAAGTAAAGATCCGTATGAAAACTGTGAAACCCATCGTTTTAGTGTGTATAATTTCTGAAATTTTTGTTTAATACCCGTGCGAAGCCGGGGCGGGCAGCTAGTACCTAATATGAAGGGTTTATGCATTTCTGTATATGTAAATTATTGTTAAATGGTAATTTATCCGTACATAAAGGCTATTTTTATTAAATTTTTATATTTATTTATTATATTTTATATTTTAGAATAGATGGGTTCAGCTGGGAAGGCGCCCAGCCAACCCAGCCTTGGACTACCTATAAATATGTATGTAGGTGTAGCTGCACTGTTGAAACTAGGTGTTAAGATTTTAGTGTGTAGTTTACACTTTAGGTAACCTATTATTTTAACGCCATCACTTGCCAGGCTTAGCGATGCGATTTGAAAGGTTAACGGTGCATAATGGGGCGTCTAAACGGGCTATATTTTACGACAATTTGTGGCTGCAATATTGTGGCCGGCAACATTGCTAGCAATAACAGCCACACTATTCAATATTTTAAGGATGGCCCGGCATTATAGCCCCATATTTTTTGGTATGTCAAAATGTTTTAGGTAGGGTCGAATCAGGTCGAATCCACATTCGTGTCCTTTTTTTTCGTTTTTCTGCCAAAACAATGTAAGCGGCTGCGATGAGCGTCATTTCATCGGCCATTGTTGCTGGATTGTGTGGCTTATTAAAGGGTTCTGAATCAAAGGCCATACTATTGCGCGTTACATATAAGTACCCCGATCTCACTGTATGTGGGACACAAAAGTTGTTATTGTTGGGAATTTCAGACTTTAGAGTATTATGGAAGGGCAGTTCGATCCTGAGCGGCGGCGGCGGCGTGATAAGTTTTTGCATGTGAAAAATTGTGATAAATTACAAGGGAATTAGAAGTAGTCGAAAATAGTTTGTATACAAGGGGGGTAGGTACTTAATTCTGACGCGCACTGTACGTGTTTATTTTGCCCCACACAATAAAGACGAATGGGAGAAATTGTTTCAATCAACGAGGCCAAGTTTTTGTTTTAATTTAGATATAGATGTTTATTTGTCTAATATTATGTACCATAAAGTGTTCATTCAATGTTCGCGTTTAGTCTTCGCAAGTGATTTACTTCAGGTTTATTTATTTGTGTTGGATTATAAAACTTATAAATAAATAAACAATGCTGGACAATTCACACAGCATCAGAGTTGCGGGTTCGATTCCCACCTCGGGACAAATGTATTTATGATCTGCGGATACATATGTGTTCTGGTGGTTTTCTATGAGTTATAAAAAAAATTCTTTGTATTTAATAGAGGTATATTGCATTACGTATATCAGTCATCTTTTTAGGTAAAAATACTGATTTATCGTTTTGATAATTGAGATAATTTGTAGGCTCTGTAGGTGGGTCTCGAGATAAGCAGATTCCTTCAAAATTATTAAAGTAATTACTTGAAAGCTTACTTATATATACTTTTAGACTTCCCGCTTCGCCAACTTTCGTTCACAATTTACAGAAATAAAATAATCGCTTTCACGAATCTCTAGGACACGAATAATTTGAGTTCACACGGAATTAATGGATTTCAATCGAGTTAATAACTCCCTCGACAACTGGCGCACCTTTGATACAGTAAGAGCGTGTATTCATTCATTGGGTAATAATTTTACAGCAAAGAGAAATTGCTCCGTTGGGAAAAGAATGTTTAACGACATTGAAAGCAAATTTATACGTTTCCTTTTAATTCTAACATGGTTATTATAATCACTACAATAGAAATAATGGTTTAAATATCCTCTTATAATTGAATCTAGTAACCATTCATATTTCAACATCAACATCCTATTAGTCCACTACTGGACATAGGCCTCCCCTAATGAGCGCCATAGATGGCATCATTATTTGGGGGTTATTGCCCATAATCCCCACGCTGGGCATGCGGGTTGGGGATCGCAGTTCGGTGTAGTTGTTCTGCAGAAGGCGCTGCTGCCCGCCCCCCGCTGTGTTTCCCTTAGTCACCTCTTACGACACCCACGGGAAAAGTTGGGGTGGTGAAATTCTTTGCCGGCACCACACGGCAAATTCATATTTAGCTAAACGTAAACAAAATAAAACTTTAATCCTACATAGTAAATATACCTAATCAAATATATGTACCTATTCATACTGATCAACCACTTTTAAACTACTCCTAAACAGTGTTAATTCTTACTATGTGAATAGATTTAAGTTAGCAGACTATCATTATCAATATAGCAGATATTTAACAGTAGTGTAGAAATTCAACATCATCAACAACATCACCAGCCTATAATAGTCCACTGCTGGACATAGGCCTCCCCTAATGAGCGCCATAGATGGCATCATTATTTGGGGGTTATTGCCCATAATCCCCACGCTGGGCATGCGGGTTGGGGATCGCAGTTCGGTGTAGTTGTTCTGCAGAAGGCGCTGCTGCCCGCCCCCCGCTGTGTTTCCCTTAGTCGCCTCTTACGACACCCACGGGAAGAGTTGGGGTGGTGAAATTCTATGCCGGCACCACACGGCCCCCGGCACCACACGGCCCCCGGCACCACACGGCCCCCGGCACCACACGGCCCCCGGCACCACACGGCCCGGTGTAGAAATTAACAAAATATAATAAATATTCAACATCACAAAAGCCAGTTCAGTAACCAAGAACACAAAACTTACCAAAATCTACGAACAAAAAGACGAATATAACCGCAGTGAGGTAGATCAGGCAAGTGGAGTCTAGATAGAAACCGAACGACGTTCCTCCAACCAAATACCCATTCCAGGCTGCAGTATGAAGATCCTGAAATAGAACATTCGTGGAAATTGCATAGAGGCCTGATATACGTTTCTGTAAAGATCGTTTCTCGATAGATAAACATAAAATAGGTTTCTCGGTAATATCAAGTCGAGATATCACTGAGACGTTCCATTTTGTATGGAATTGGCGGGTTTCCGTGAGCCGCTTGAGGGATAGTACCAAATCACCAAAAATGTAGCATCGCAATGACGTTTCGATACGATCGTAAAATCAGGTTCAGTTTCGAATTATTGAACGTAAGAATTTGGAGAATATTTGCCGCGACTTTGTAGCCGGTAGTTAAGCCTACGCCGTAGCAGGTCTACGAGTGATTAGATAATTTTTACCTATAGGTACTAATATTATAAAGAGGAAAGATTTGATTGTTTGTTTGTTTGTTATTATATTTTTGTTTGTTTGAATTGAATAGGCTCCGAAACTACTGGAAGGATTTAAAAAATTCTTTCACCATTAGAATTCTAAATTTTCCGTGATGAACATAGGCTATAAAATATTTTCAAAAAAGTTTGGATTTGGCAAGAAAAATTAAATTTTCGTTAAATGCCCGTGCGAAGCCGAGGCGGACCGCTAGTTTGAAATAGAATAAAAATTATGTTTTATTTTCTACTAGCTACTGCCAGTACCATTTTACCAGGATAATGTAACCTACATGCTATTTAAACTGAAGTCTAGAACTGCCACTAAAAGCAAAATTTCCTGTCGATACTTTCAGTATTTGTATCACGAAGCAGTTTCCACACTTATAAAACATAAGTGAAACTAACCTGCTGTTTATCAAATTCAGTAACTAATCTGTCTTGAGCTCCACATGACCTGATGGTAGCTATGCCATTCAGTGAAGACGTCACCATGCCGAAAACAGGACTCTTTGCTGAAAGACACAAAAGGAGTCAAGAGATCATTCTTTCAAGCCAAGGGTCTAGCCCTAAAAGCCCGACGTAAGGAGCACTTTGGATCACCACTTGACATTGTTATCCGTAGGCGAAAACATCTGATTCAAATCAGATTCAAATTCTGTGTTCAAATTTATTTATTTACAAACGTATATCTATTTTGACGGGAACACCCAATGCTACAATATTAAACTTAAAGAACATTATATCAGATTACAGAAAAATAACACAAAATCAACCTTTAAATATTAATATTATCATCATCATCATCATCAGCCCATGTTAGTCCACTGTTGGACATAGGCCTCCCCCAATGAGCGCCATAGCGCCCTGTCTTCGGCTTGTCGCATCCAGCATCTGCCAGCAGTCTTTCGCAGATCGTCATCCCACCTGGCCGGAGGGCGTCCTACACTACGTTTACCAAGTCGCGGTCTCCACTCAAGAACACGTTTACCCCAGCGGTTATCGGTTCTTCGCGATATATATAATATTATACTGATTTATTATAGTATTGAATGAATAAAACAACTAGTATATATACACATATCTATTTCCCAAAAATCTAAGCCTTCCACTGCCTTGCCCAGATATGGATAATAATATATTTTGATATTATTTGACGACCTCGTTGTGGTGTGGTAGGCAAAAGTCCGCTTGCGACTCAGGAGGTTACAAGTTCGATTCCGAGAAATGTTCTGCATCCGTAGATCGTAAAATTTTTTTTACAATAAAATAGCAGTATTTATTTGTTCCCGGATTTCTGAGCGTTTTCTATGTATAGTAAAAATATCTGTCATCTTAGTAGTACATAACAAAAGCTCTGCTTAGCTTGGGGCTGGATGATGCTGTGTGGAATCCAGCATTATTACATTACATTCAGAATGCTGTTGCCCGACTTCTCAATCTACTCAGATAAACATAATCTATTACAGAATGCTAAGATATACTACCTAGACTTTAAAAGTATCTTGCGGTTCACATTTAACAAGCTCGAGTGAAACTCTCTCTGCGCCTTGTTAGTGAAACCACGTAAACACTGATAGTCGATACGGGTAGAGTGTAGTTAGGTACAGTAAGCTTCAAATAAAATATTCATCCCGTTTTAAAACATTAACCTTTGCATGACGCCACTTTAATGTACATTATAATATGTAAAATAAATAAATTATAATGTACATTTAATGTTAAAATTAATTTTGTTAGATTTGATATTTTGTATGTTATCTTGGCTTGAAAGTGGCGTCATGCAAAGATTAATGTTTTAAAACGGGGTGGATACTTTTCTCTGAAGCTTACTGTACATGTAGTGTCTGGCATAGCTTGCGGCTTATGTACTTGCGGTGAATCGGACATTTTCTTCCGACCCAACATTTACACGGAGCCAGGTTTATTCTATGACTAGCTGGTGAAATAAAGGCTTCGCATAGATATATTTTTAAGAACAACAAGAGTTTAAAACTAGGATCAAGTATGAACGTAGACTACTTTTTCACTCTAGTAAAACTTCAATTGAAATATCTATACTAAAATTATAAAGAGGAAAGATTTGTTAGTTTGTTTGAATAGGCTCCGAAACTACTGGACCGATTTGAAAAATTATTTCACCATTAGAATCGTAAATTTTCCCTGAGGAACATAGGTTATAAAATATATTCAAAAAAGTTAGGGATCCGCATGAAAAATTAAATTTTTGTTTAATACCCGTGCGAAGCCGGGGCCGACCGCTAGTGTATGTATAAAACATTTGGGAAAATTATGTGTCTAAATACGTGAATAGGATTTGAAACACAAAAGCGAACCAATAAACTTGTTCCTATGCTTGTTCAATACTTTCTCTTGAGTTCAATAACCTTAAATAGACAAATGTCATCGCATTTTGTCGTCTTTCAGGGTTTTATCAGTTTTATATTGGTCTCAGAATAAAAATCATTATTATGCTAATAAAAAGTTTATGTCCCCATGTTCATTTAAACTCCACTCGTTTGCGCACGTCCGGAGAATATTGCACTGACCACCTCTGAGTCAAGACAATTAAAATGAATGAGTCTATTGTATTTCTCAGTGGGAGGACAAAGAAATTGAGACGAGACATTGTTGCTCTTACTGTAACCCGAAGAAATATAAAAACTTGAGCATACTATTTGTGAAATTCAACGATACGACACCGTAAAATCTTGGGCGTTTGATATGCTGCTATCGTAGAGCAGAAAAATATGCTGTACGGAAGCAGTCTGCTAACAGCAGACTGTTGCAAACAAACAACAGATAGCTCAACTGATCCATATCAATACCAGTTGGAATTGTACCCAAGATGCTGGCTGCATTGCCTCGCTGTTTGGCAATGCTGATGCGCTGCCCGATATATTGACCAGCTCTCGGGTCACACGTCGCTTCGAGTTTAGTTAATATATGATAGCACATTTTTGAGCTGCAGGATAGCGGCGGCGTTCGATTAATGTGCGCAAAGCTTTACCCCGGATTCATTTATTATTTCTAGTTGTAATAAAATCTGTGTGTGACCTAAGCTCCTAGAGTTTAAGAACGCTTAGAGACGAGGACCCATCGTAAAATTGGGGCGTAAATTGATTGGTATACCTGTTATAAATATTGAATTTTTAATAGGTCAGCAGGATAATTTAATAAGATATGGTTATTTCCATGGTGGGCTATAAACCAACCAACAGCAATAATTAGTCGTAAAATTCTAAGACAGATAGAAACATCAGTTATAAAGTATGCTTTAAAAAAATAATGGTTTTCATTTCAAAAAACACCATCTAGTCCCAAGCTCAGCAGAACTTGTGTTAAAATACTAGATGACTGATATACATAATACAGTACTTAACAATATAATTTTTACCATACATAATAAACCACCAGAACAACCGGTACAAATATATGCAGATCGTATCAACATCTGTTCCGAGCAATCGAACCCGAAACCTCCTGCGTCGCAGTCGGATCTTCACCCACCGCGCCACAGGGGTCGTCATCGAAAAGTTACATGTGAACCAAGCCTTAGCAATATTAATACTTACTAGTTCCTTCCAACCGTTTGATGCCTTGCGCGGCCCTCAGATAAACCTTCACCACTAAAAAGAAGACAACCAAGAGAATAGCTGACGGGATTAGGGTCCAGTACAGCGCTATGGCGTTCAGCACTAGAATAGCCACCAGGGTTCCGTATATCTGGAGGACATCTAGTAAAGTTCTGGGCAGGATCTCGTCTAAGGAACCCATGTCTTTGGTAAATCTGTTAAGGATTCGACCTGCGGAGAAAGTTTATATTAAGTAAAATTTTATTTATTTGATTTTCCTTTTTCTTATTTCTCAGATAATTTACATTTTCTCGGAAATTTTCGGTAAGGTATTAAAAATTAAGATATTCTTAATCATAAATATTACATTGAAATAAAGCTAACCTAATATTATAAACAGCAAAGATTTGATTATTTGTTTGAATTGAATAAACTCCGAAAGCATTGGTCCGAAATGAAAAATTCTGTCATCATTAGAATCTTACATTATCCTTGATGAACTGATAAAGGGTAAAGAAGTTTTTAAAAAAGCCGAGAGTCTGTATAAAAAAGTGTGTGTGTTTTTGTGTAAAAAATTATAATATTTGTTCTTGAATTCGTGCAAAGCCGGGGCGGACCGCTAGTAATAAATAAAGTACAGTAAGATTTTTTTTATTTTAGTGGTTAAACCCTCGCACTCGGGAATCTCTAGGAAATCCCGCCGGAACCGAAAATTTTTGAGATACTTATTATTTAATTTCCAAGTACATTAAGTAAAGACTGAAGTATTCATAATACTATTACAAGTTTGAGATTAGCTCTGCCTGTCCCTTTTCAAAAGAAAGCGCCTGAAGGAATCCTAATTCTATTGTTTACAATGGAAATAATTATTTACTCTCCGTAATACATGGCGAACAAAATAAGCTATTGTTTGGGTTTGAGCTACCCGCTTCGCTAACATGTTTTTTCGTTCAGAAACGATAATAATAGAGAAAAATATGTTTTTATATTCAGTCAGCGGAGGTCAACAAGTTCATACCAATCTAATATGATCTGATATTTATTTTCTTTCATATTTTTGGTGCCGTAGTTATATTTAACATTTTCATTTATTTTTGCGTCGTCCTAACTACTACAGTACAAATGAAGCTAGGTTAGATATTTTTTTCAATACTGTAATAGTATCATCATTTCATATTCAATATGTTGTGATCGTCTTGACGATAAAAAGGACCGTACATTTTGTAGTTTGATTACATAATTTTTCAAACAGTTTTAATGATATCTTGGCGGCATATTAGTTTTTGATTGGCATTATTGTTGCTGAAAGGCAGTGATAATGATGTCCAGCGGTATTAGATATTGATAAGCATTATTGTAGGTTATCCGTCATAATCTGATTAAGTATATATATCACTCATTAACATTTTTAAAAATACATACTTCATGCTAAACTACAAGTCACTGTAAGTAAAAATTGTAACGCATCATCACTGAAACTGCAAGGATATTATGCCGTAACATATTTTTTGGGTAATCGCGTATTTTAACTTAAATAATTAATTATCAACATCATAAAAAGCAATGGTCCTATCTTCTGCTACGCACAAAAATTATTTAGGCCTAGGTTTAATTTAGTCTTAAGGAATTAAATTGTGTAGTAGATTTTAGGTAAATAAAAGTATTTTCTTTCTTTCTTTCAATGTACCCGTGTACATTGAAAGAAAGAATAGAAAAGAAAGAAAGGAAAGAAAAGAAAAGTACACAAGTAAGGTCTTACCTGAGGAGCTCGTGTCGAAAAACCTCATAATTCCTTTGATCATGGTAGAGAACATAGAGTTATGAAGGTTTTTAGAAGCGCTCACACACAGTTGCGCGAAGACTAGCACCCTTGCGTGAGTGATCAGGATGCACGTGGCGATGATAGAGCCGTGGATGATCAGGTACTGGCCAGTTGTGAACTGACCGACTACTACGTCCAGTCCAGATTCTAATAGGAAGATGAAAAACAATTATTTTATTCGCTTTCACAAAAAATACGTACAAAACTGAGGGGATTAAAATGGTCTGTAGAACCTCTCTTAAGTTGAAATTTCTAAGCAGACCTTTGTCTTTTCTTAGATCATCTCCACAGAGTAAAAACTTCCCTTACGTTTGTAGTGATTCTTTCGTTTGTATGAAAATATGAGTCGCGCAATCTTAAAGTCGTGAAATTACAAAAGAACCGCTAAGAGGTCTACTAAACCACTTTATAAAATCCTCGCAGATTTTGAACCTGAATTCTGAAGCTCATTAACGCTAACTTTTAATATTTTCTTCGTGATATTAATCACTTATTTTATATATTCCTTACACCACACTACTACTGAAAAAAGCTGAAATGCTGCTTCACCTTACGCTACCAATAAAAATACTCACCAGAACGAGGTCTTTTATAGAAAACTCATACAAATTGACAAAATGATATTTTTAAAATCGCCTAATGAATATTTAGAATTCTTTTAAGATCTACAAACAGCCTTTGAATACAAAATACGAGATGAGGATTATGAATTAAGTAAATACTTTGAAAAGAAATGCTGATCGTGACTGAAATCTCAAATAAAAAAGTGCTTTATTTCGACACGTCAGAAAACACAAATTACATAAGTGAAACTGCGAAATAAAGTGATAACTTTGTTTTTTTGTTAACTTAAATCTTTTTGGTTAATTTTACCCAACAAGATAGATACATAGATAGGCATATAAATATTTTTATTTGTTTCTGCAACACACGGTAGTAAGTATAATATGGATTGTATAAGTACAAGAATTTGACGAACAATAAAACAGATAGCAATAATTATGATAATAAGTAATGTACAAAGCAGTGTGTGCTGCACCTCAGCAAAAATGCAATGACTTATCGTATAGTTATGCTCGAAGAGCAAATGCTGATTTTCAGTATTACCCTCAAGAGGTGTCCAGAAGAAAGAGATACCCACCAAAAAATAGAGTGATGTATCGTGGTTATACAGGGCGTCCCACGGCTATGCCACATGAAGGGAAAGTAATTATATCACTCTACTTTTTGGTGGGTATCTCGTTCTTCTGAACACCGTATCATACATACTGTATATTGTATATACTGTATATTAAATGAAAACATTGATTGACTTATACAGACTACATAATCTAATCTAAGCTTACCAATTTCGGCGCCCACTTCTTCTTCATACGATTCCATTTGGTTCGCCCTTCGACAAAAACGTTAATAGGTCATGTTATCTGATAATAAGTGTCATATAATTATCAGTAAAGTCTGAATTATAGCTATATATAAGAGTATATGTGACTAATTTTTCTATATTCGACGATAGTACGGACATTCCACTAGACATTTAGGTTAAGAAAATGTTTTCACTCACTGCTAAATTAAGATTATTTCATATTCATCTCTCAGGATAGTGGTAAAAGTTTTTTAATCATGTTCATTTTGATAGCATGCACAGTTGTGGACACAAGCTGTTACCGAAGTTTAGCTTAGACTTGCAACAGCACTACAAGTAATCGATTAGTTTAATAATCTTGAAGTCTTGCTTCTAGATTATTTATTTAACTTCAAATTATTTATTATATTATTTAATATCTTATTGATTTTCTTAACTTTCAATCCTAAGAAGTACATACTTATAAGTTACGTTCAATCAATCACCCTGAGGTAACTTATTAAGTAAAGTGCTTTTTATGAAAAATACACATTAACGTCATGCTGTAAACGATCGATAGTTTAAATAAACTGTAGTAAGGTATTGCTTTAAGTGCAAAGTGAGAACGTAAGTTTTCTTTTGATGGATAAGGATCACAATTGAATATTATCAATATTAATAATAGGTATTCACTTACTTCATACTAATAAAATTAGAAATTTTGGATGTACGTTACGTCCTCACACCGAAACTACACGATACGCGAACACGGTACACGAACTGCGGCTCTATTGTCTTACTCAAACCTAGCCTGGACTTCGATTGTCACTTTCGTAATGTGTAAATAGCTGAAACCTAAGACAATACCGACAACATTCTAACTGGGTCTACTACTGTTCATCGGTTTGCACTTCACTGGTAACGGACTTCAAGACAATAAAGCTGCTGATCGGGCTGCTATTGCACAGATGTAGGCCTAGAATTGGAATAACAACTTTCATATCACCTTTTTATGCGATAAATCAGTTCCAAGAAACGCTTTCATAGAAACAATGCGTTTTACCAGAAGTGGGTAGGTATTGTAACTTCTTGTAAAGTTCACTTCTGCTATGTTCTTTTAAGACCTGCCCGCAGCTTCGATCGCATTGTTTATATGAAACTGTTTATTGGAACTGATTTATGGCATATAACTTGATAGCTAATTTGTCATTACAAGGGTAGCCGGCGTCCGGATGTAATATACACCTAAAATTTCTCATTTTATTAAATAAAAATATATTAATAAATTTATTCAAAAATTACTTAAAACAAATTAGTATGAAATGAAGTATGACATAAAGACTTGTAGGAAGTAGGTATGATGACTTACCAATAACTGACCCAGAAATCTGCACTCGCCGCACTAACTGTTGCCGAGAATATCACTAGCATAGTAAACATGATGTAGCAAATGTTCCCTCCTGCGGTAAAGTATGCAGCTATGACCTCCCACTTTAAGTTTCCAGACTGTCTCTCTTCTTTAGCCATTTCTTGCGCCTCGAACTTTGGTGATTCTTCGGCTTCAGACTTAGTCGATAGCTGTCTGAGTAGCAATCCTATCTCATTGCCATCGGAGCTCTGAAAATATTATTTACCTTAAGGAAATGAATACTGGGTATTGAGGCTCGACTCTGGGGAATGATTCCGATACTCGTTTGAATCTCAACATATTTTTTATCATTGTCGGACCCTGCCTTAGAGCGGATTTTAAAGAGGCCCATATAGAACCTATGACTTTCCAGGCATCCTTATTGTTAACTCAAATGGATTGCTTGTGATTAGAATCCCAAACATCCTATACCAAATAGCCCATAGACATTTTCGACAATGACCTGCTTTTAAGCCTAGCTTAATAGGCATTGTAAGCCTATTAAGCTAGGCTTAAACAGTGGTTTAAATTATAAACGATTTCTTATAATTAATATGAATAAATTTCCATTACAACTATAACTGTAGTAGTCTATGGTAGTTGGATAAACTCCGTGGAGTAATAGCTGACGACACAGGCAGATTGTCTATGCGAGTTGAGTGTGTACAGGCACGAATGTAAGAATTATAAATAAAATAATATATAATCTTTAATCTTCTAAATATCTAACAATACATGGCGCAGCCGGTAGGAAATATGTCCTGCTGAACTAAGACAAGGCATCTCAACAGAAGCGTATCTAAAGTTAGTACATGAACACAACAGTCACGTTCATAAACTAAATTATATTTTGATCCGCAAAGCCCGCGTCGTCGCGTCTCGTACGGAAACACTTACATAATGTTTGACCCCGGAGGGTTCTTCAAAGTGAAAGCTGAAAATAATCAAGGTTCCTAGATTTTTTATAAGCACATCACAAAACTATGATGTTTTTATGAAGATGGAAAACATTTTACGATATATGACCGGAGTAATATTTGGAAGATCGAAAAATGTTTGGTCTGTAATGAATAATTTCAGAGGTCTCTTGTCCGTTTTCTCTAAAACTGCACTTTTTCCGCTACGGAAGTGCAGAAATACGCGATGTGACGAAAGTGTGAATAGAAGTTTTTGTTTTGAGCAGCCACCTTGTTGTTTCCTAGTTTTGTTTTTCTTATAGTTTATACTTTTTTTACATACATTAATGACTTTGCTTATCAATAATATCTTGTATTCTAGAACCCTACATGTATTGGTATTAATTATCTCCTAATTTAAATGACTCCTAGGCAGAGTTTTGTATTATTCTGAAATTTATTTAGGGAACAAATTAAATGAATCTTAGGAATTGCCTGAATCTGAGAGAGTTAATAAAAGCGGGTAAACATTGATTACAGTACCTTTGCGCTCAAGCTGTCGCCATCTTTGTCCTTTTCTTGTGAAGGTAGCAGCAACGAGAAGTCTTTACCCGACGAAACCAGGTCATCAAAGCTTCCCATGTTTTCGATACGACCCTGCCAAAGAAAAGTGTGTGCTTTATTTCCAGCTAAATTTAGTATTTTTGCATCTTTTTTGTTTATATATTTTAAATATAAAATATAATGTATTAGGTTTATTAAGTGATGATTATTTTAATATGTGTATGTTTATTGAAATCATATAGGTTTATTGTCCGAAATACATATACGTATGTTTAATTTGTCATTTCGACTCATTATTTGTACACTTCCTCTATCTGTTCCATCGCCTCTCCTATAGCTCTTAGGTTTGCTGGAAGAAAACTCTTTTCAGGGTTAAGCTCGCATTAAGTCTGTGAATTTCCTGAACATTCTATAAGTAAATAAATATTGATTGAAGTCAATCAAACAGTTTGCTCAGCCTTGCTGCTCCAATTTCGGGCCGTCATCGAAAGCCATCATGTAGAGAATATTGGGCCGTCAGCTGTCTGGTACACAATCTGCCGTCCATACCATCAAAGGCTACATTCATGAGACATGTTAAGCATCTGGATAAAGACAATGGGAAACTAGATCTAAGCTTTAGCGGTGTGTATAGGTAAGAAGTGTATTTGTAAAATTTTTATGTGTAGAACTTAGTTGTTGTTGTGTGTTGTTACAAAATACTTTTCTGAAATGAAATGGAACCTAATTGCATGTTTACATTAAAAGACTTGCTTTCTTAACATTTACTATTCTAATAAATAATAGCAAGCCATAGTGAAAATATAGTAAAATTACGAATCATTTTGGTACTACGTTTGTATGGAAAATTCATCCATCGCCGGAGCCGAAAACTTTCGGATCTAAAGTAACTTAATGCAAGCAACATGTAAAATCTAAAATTATTAAGCTGAAACTTTCATGTACAAAAATATTTGAAACATTATGTTACCATTAAAATGCGTGCCAAACGGCAGGCCAAAACTTGGTTAAGTAAAAAAAATGTGTAGAGTGCTTATAAACCCAAAGTCTTGCATAAGCTAACAAAGTACGATGCCAATAAACAAAAAGCATGGTACTCGTAACATTGGTAACAAACCAGGGGGTAAATTAGCGCTAATTGCCTGTTGCTCTTGTTGTCATTATGTATGTAATTATTGTGTCAACATTAGTAGAGGGACAAAGAGTATGACGGGTACACATAAAATACATGTATGACGGGTACACATAAATTACAAAATGGACAATTTTTTTTTTATAAAATAAAGAATGTTGTAAAATTTTACTGTAATAAGTGCTTATCCATAAAGGTTGTTAGCGGTAAGACCACCGATTTTGCACATAATGTATAGTAGTTCTTTTTTATCTCAGGGTAATACCTTTATTAACAAAGAAAATTACAATCAAATAACCAAATTAGAACTAGTATTTCCACCATGGCTTGCTGTTATTTACAAAAGAATCAATTTAGCTAACAGCAGAAAAACTACAGGTAGCTTAACTGATCGAAATCAATACAAGTCAAGATGCTTGCTGCATTGCCTCGCTGTATGGCAATGCTGATGTGCTGCGCCAGCTATTGACAAGTTAAGTTCTCGTTTAATGGTGCACTAAAGCATTATCCTATCTTATTATTATATTGAAAAGAGAAAAAAAAAAGTTATTGCCGAAATCAGAGACAGAAATAAAAATAACCACAGTTATAACTCGTGTTCGTGAATGAGGTTACCGGAGCAATCCACTTTTGACATTTACGCTAATGTTATAATACTCTTTCAAATATTGAACACTAGCGATCCGCCCCGGTTTCGCACGGGTATTAAACAAACAGTTTTCATAAGGATCCCTAACTATTTTTAGTAGCACAACCAAGTTTTGGGGTTTTTGACATTGATTCGACACTCCAAATTGACACATAACTGAATCTGGTCGTATAGAAAAAGCAAGCAACGAAACCATACCAAAAAAAAAGAAGTTTTTATTTGAATTTTTCATACGGATCCCTAATTTTTTTGAAAATATTTTATAGCCTATGTTCATCACGGAAATTTTATGATTCTAACAGTGAAAGAATTTTTCATTTTAATCCAGTAGTTTCGGAGCGTATTTAAATCAAACAAACAAATAATCAAATCTTTCCTCTTTATAATATTAGTATAGAAAACGACAGACTTACAAGTTCTACTAAGCCTGAACATTAACGTCCCTGTAGTGTACGAGATGTCCAGTGTAAGTAGATACTTAAAGTCTATATCTACGTTTATTCAGACACGTACGAGTTCCATGTTCAACGTAATCAGTTTACGGGTCAAACGAGCCAGATTCAGATTCAGATTCAGATTCAATAACTTTATTTCTTTAGGCTTACAAAATAAGCACTTAGACAAGTCAAATTTCATACAGTTAATTATTATTACAAAGAAATAAGTTGTTATTGATTTCTCTTCACTTCAATTTTTTGTCCACTAGTGGAAGAAGTGAAAAAGAAACCACTAGTACATTCATATGTAACTTATGTGTCTAATACAATGTTTGTTTTTGCCTATCTAAATCTAAGTTTAAAATGATTTAGATACATGTCAGTAATTATTTAAATACATATTATGTAGCTAAGCACAACATTCAATTTCTATTTCTTACATGCTATTGTCGGTGTGGAATGGAGCGACATCTGGCCAAGCATTATTATCGTTAACGTAATCATCTATCGAGTAAAATGCTTTCTTAATAAGATTTTGTTTTAGAATTTTTCGGCGGTGGAAGTGCACCTAATGTGTAAACGTTTCGAAGAAACATTCAATAAATTTGAAGAAACTGGGTCGATTATTGACAGTAAGTACTATGCCTTAACGTAGCGCCCGGTGTCTCGATAGTATTGCTGTGTACACGATAGTGTAACCGAAAATCCTGGTAACATCACATGATATGGCATCAGCTGAATCGCACTTTTATTGAGACACCCTTTACTTACCTGCCTACTAGTGTATCATTCGGTTATTGTTCGTTATGTAGTGTTCAGGTGCGTGCCATTTCGGCATGTGACCGTCACGATAGCTTTATTAGGCTAATCGACTTGCGTAATGTTTGTGATATGAAGATATCGATTTCTAATGCTAACCACTAAATGAATACATCAAATTACGAAAGATTTTAAAGTGAAATATTTCTTTTTGGTAGTTTATGCGCCCTAAGAGTGTACTACCTAAAACTACTCGTACTTATTTTCAACTCCGCAACTCTTCTAAACTACTGATTACTTTTGAAAAATATTTATGATAAAGTTCAGGACTACTCTATCCGTTATATGTTTGGGAAAACGATTCCATATACTTTTCTCGATAAAAAAATCTTAAAGTTACGTCTTATTTATACTAAAATCGTTATTTGTCATGCGCATACGGTTCATTTGGAAAAGTGTAGGCGCACTAATCCATCTGTTATGGTTAGTAACTAGGGCACATGCACAATCTTATCGGCACGTGGAAGTAACATTACCGATAATAATTATGTATTTGGTGGAATGATTGTATTTTCTTTTTAATAAGGTACCGGTTTAGTATTAAATCTACTTAGTCTTTCCTTTTAATTTAGCTGGACAACAAATTTTTAATTCAGAATTGCAGTTCTAATGTTCCGTTTAAAGAGTTTATTGAAACTCGATTCTAAAAACGTACGTAGTTGCTATATCAATTATCAGAGTAATCGTTATTTTTGCCGCGAGACATTCAGCCTTATAGAGGTCTAAATAAGTGCCATGCCTTATGCTGTTTTATTTTTTCGTGGTTATGACACAGAATAACTATACAGGATGAATGACATTACATAGTTTTCCTTTCATTTAATTTATCAAGTTTATTGGAGAGATTTTGACCTTATAATTGACCCCAACGATGAAATAAAAGATAGAAGTACAGTATTTTTTATCTACAGTATTAAGAGTACTTTCCCTTCAGGTGCCATTACAAAATTCCACCATGTAAATTACTAACTACAGAAAGCCGACTCCGCGAAAACCTTCTATTAAAAAGCTCAGCCACCTCACAATACTATAGACAGGTAAGCTATGTAGTTGTAATTTAACAACTAGCCGGTTATAACCGGCTAAAAGTGACAATACTTACTAGCGAGTATACTCACACACACTTACAAATGTGTGTATACTCTCCCATCTACTCACCTCATTCATAACAATGATAAAGTCAGCTGCCTTCAGGAAGTGTATCTGATGAGTAACGAGGATGCGCGTCTTTCCACGCAGGTGTCCGTTGATGCAGCCTTCGAACAGCTGACGCCCTACATTTGCGTCCACCGCTGACAGAGGATCGTCCAGTAGATAGATGTCCACCTTGAATAAAGTTGTACAATTTTGATCATATAAAACAAAACAGTTTTGCTCACAGTGCTTTTAAAAATAGGCCTTAGATTAAGGTTTTTATTGTCAAAAATACCAGACAAAGAAAATATACACAAATAAATAAATAATATGAATGCAAGCTAATCATAGAGTCCACTAGTGATCGGAATGGAGGCTGTTATTACGGTCAACGAATTAGCATCGCCATCCAACGTGGCAATGCTGACAACTGAATGGTGACCGCTTAGATTTTCAGGATATATAAATGGAAATACTACAAGGGATAATTCTGCGAATTTCAACTATATCCCATACGTAAAATAAGTTGAACGGTCGAACAAAAAAAGAATCTCACTAGTTTCACTACTTTACTAAGGAGAAACTAATTTAAACTTGAATTTTTTGGGATATATTTCAAATTCGTGGTATTTCACTGTGGCATTCCTAAGTTTATTAAAGCGATGCACCGCTGGAGACCAAATATAGTAATTAATTTTCTGCGATGTTAAAGTAGAACATTTTAATACGCAAAAACCAAAGTCTCTGTGTATCTCACAAGATTTATTTTGCTGCATGGCTGCAGCAGAATAAATCTCAAGCTAACTATTACCTATAAATCTTTGCCAGTTATATAAGGTACCCCAGTTTCGATATACTGACAATGAAAGCTCTATTTCCCGTTTGATGCTGCAAGGTTTTCACAAGTTTACCCTATCCCTTTTCTTTTCTCATGAAGATGTTTGGTTGGTATTTTAGGTTTATTAAATATTTAAGTTAAGAAATGTAATAATTATATAAAACTATAATTAGTACCATTCTTTTGAGTATAATTATGTAAATGAGGAATAATTTTGCCTAGAAATTTTTATCAAACAAATATCCGTATAAAAGGAAAATAGAAATAGAAATAGAAACCCAGAATATCCACGGACCATTGACGGACCAAGGATATTTTTATCTGAACATAATTTTAGTTCCTTAGTAACGGATATTTATCGCGTTTAATGACGTATTTTTCTCGACTTCATCAGGTTAATACTGTCGTGGTCACTGGATTGCAGCTGAAGCGAGCAGAGTCTGTAGCCCCTCACGAACCCTCCGTTTTTGATACTGAATGTTTTGTATTGAATTGGATTCACTGATACAAAGTGTAACTACACCGTTACTTGTGAATCAGGCCTAGTGCAACTATGTAGGTATACCAAGATAACAAATAAGAAGCATCAAAACAAAGTCTTATCAACAGAGTTAGGCTGGTAGCTGGTACCTGAAAGTATGCTTAGATAACAATGGAACCGCAGACTCGTTACAATAACAAGGTCACTGTATCGATCATTTTATAAATGATGTTAGTCCACATTTTGATCTGTACCTATTTTAGTTCTATGCATATACGTACATACCTGTATAATTTTGCAAGACTCTTTGTAGAAATTTTAAAACCACCAAATCTGAGTCATGTCATCATTATTATCCATCGAGTACCTATACTCGATGTTATTATTATCAGACCCGTGGTTTTCACAGGCGGGTAAAGAGAACCTGCTGTTTTTGCCTTTTTAGGTCAAGGAATATAACCACACAGTATTTTTTATGAATGTTGGCAGGTTCACTACGAAATAGTTTGTGTTGGAAGAACACCGTTTCATCCCTTAACGAGGGGTTCATCCAGGGTGAGTGCGGCTCACTCCTAGGTTCATAGTTAACCCGCTAACATTTATAGTAAATTTGTCAAACTATGGAACTTTTTATAGCAAAACGTATTGAACCTAAACTTTGTCTCTGTTTGCTTTTATATAACCTGGGTTTATTAATAACTCGGCGAACTTTATAAGTAGAATATTTGAACGATGAAAATTGTAAAGATTTTTGTTGTTGTGTGCCCATGCTGAGTATTTTAATGAGCACGGGTAGTACCTACTTGTACACTTAAGTATGTATTGTTTCTTTACTTATTTAAAATGTGGGTAAATTTTCAACATTGTATGTTAAAACGTATAACTTGACGCTATTTGAAAACCACTTTTATAGCTGAATTTAAAATAGTGTCTATTTCAGAACGTCTGTCATCGTGGTTCAAGTCGTTTCGCGCTGTCTGCGATTCACTTTAACACCAGTTTCCTTTGTCCCTCGCATTTGCATCAGGAACCGAGTGGTAAATATTAAGATATTACCTTACGTAGAGGTGGATCGTTTACTTTGGGTCTATTTATCCAGCCAAACTTTGCATGATAGTGATTTATGTAGAGTCCTTATGTTTTGGTTATTGGTTTACCGTATAAAAATACAATAAAATCATCACAAAATAGCCACAAGGAACCGGTAACTATTGATTTCATCAGAGTTCTAATACATACATGATTCATAGAAACCAATACGTCTCCCACGAGACACAATATACAGCTAGCCACATGATTTGAACATACATACCTCTCTGTAGATTGCTCGGGCCAAATTGATTCTGGCACGCTGGCCCCCGGAGAGGGAAACCCCCCTCTCTCCCACTAACGTCTGGTCTCCAAATGGGAATTGCTTAAAGTCCTTTTCATGTGCACATACTCGACACACCTGAAAAGTTTTCCTATTAAAACTGAGTTCTGACGCTTGAATAATATATCAAGGTGGTGTGAAGATGCGGGAGTTATATAAGGGTGAAATTATAATTTAAGTGTCGAGCTAGGTAGGAGCAAATTTTCAATCATCATCATCATCATCATCACCAGCCTATAATAGTTCACTGCTGGACATAGGCCTCCCCTAATGAGCGCCATAAATGGCATCATTATTTGGGGGTTATTGCCCATAATCCCCACGCTGGGCATGCGGGTTGGGGATCGCAGTTCGGTGTAGTTGTTCTGCAGAAGGCGCTGCTGCCCGCCCCCCGCTGTGTTTCCCTTAGTCGCCTCTTACGACACCCACGGGAAGAGTTGGGGTGGTGAAATTCTATGCCGGCACCACACGGCTTGTTTTCAATAGAGCTAATTTCATCATCATCATCACCAGCCTATAATAGTCCACTGCTGGACATAGGCCTCCCCTAATGAGCGCCATAGATGGCATCATTATTTGGGGGTTATTGCCCATAATCCCCACGCTGGGCATGCGGGTTGGGGATCGCAGTTCGGTGTAGTTGTTCTGCAGAAGGCGCTGCTGCCCGCCCCCCGGTGTGTTTCCCTTAGTCGCCTCTTACGACACCCACGGGAAGAGTTGGGGTGGTGAAATTCTATGCCGGCACCACACGGCCTTCTATGCCGGCACCACACGGCCTAATTTAATACACTTAATTTAGTTTTGATATTCCTAGAGTGCATGTAAGAGGATTTTTATCGGCGTACATTAGCTTTATAATATACCAGTATACTTATATTTTCAAATAACTAGGCAAATCAGCAGCGATTTGCGTCGGTCGGCTCAAATTATAGTAGTTATGTTGTAACTATATAGAACGTTGTAACATTTATGCAGTATGGAAGTAATAATGGCCCCTATTTTTTAATTTATTGCTGTGTTCGATGTCTAGACAATACATCGAACAAATTTTACTTAAACTCCAGCTGTATTCTTCATTTATACCCTCCATTATTCAATGTATGATTAAATTGATAAGCATTAACTAAGAATATAGTTGGTTTGCCACCGCCGAACCATGAGTGTAGATTCAATGTCAATATTCGTCGCGACTTCGCGTCGCGTTCGCATCTCCTTCCCGTAGCTTTTCAGTTTTTGGTCCGCGACAAAGGAATCGAAGGCACCCTTGTGTTCGCAAGTGTGGAGGAATTGGTAAATTTCCGCCGCTAACGCACCGTGATCAGCGCGAGCGTGAGAGAGGCTTATAATAATACACACAATATAAACAAAGCTGACAGGACCTGAATGAAATTTGCCAGGGAGGCCCAAGCACGACACCGCGTGCAGACGCTAGTTTTGTATAATCTCAGCATATTTAAAGTCAAGGGCTCCTATGATAGCTTAAGCGTACCGATTTAATAAGCGTGTAGCCCTGCCCAGGGGAGCGGCGTGCTTACTGCTGATGAGAACCGACAGCATATTTCATAGGTGGGATTTGAAACTGAAGATTCAGACTAAATGTTGAGGATAAGCGTAGGAACGAAATATGCGGAGCTTCTATACTTCTTTGACGTGGCTTGAAGTCTGTGGCGTTGGATATTTATACTTTACATGATAAGTCTGAAATTGGGCATTTTCTGATATTTTATTAAACGAAGTCAGCGTTTTTTTCTCATAGATCGTTTGATTTACCTACTAAAACGATTGTAAGATGACAACGATATACAAGATGGCAATGCGTACACATTTACGAATGCAACACACTTGCAGGCAATATCTTATTTATTCATCTGTATGTCGTATACCTTTGTGTGCATAGAAAAATTTAAATAGTTTTGATGTGTGAAATGTGTAGATGTTATTAAAACTCTTACTAATAATTATCCTTCAATATTCACTAGGTAGCTTTTAGCATTATTGTTTACGTAGATAACTTAAAAGTTTTATAGCCTAGGCTGTATTGAATCCGTACGGTCCTAAACTATTTAGGACCGTAGGGAATCTATATTCTTCTGAAACACTGTAATTGTATCCATCAAATTATTTCTACGTTTATGTTAGTCATTGCTATAAATTAATAAATAAATATTTCATATTTACCCGCTTATATCTGTCCGAATCATAGGGCTGGCCAAAGAGTATATTCTCGCGTACCGTGCTAGGGAAAAGCCAGGCTTCTTGGCTAGCGTATGAAACTTTGCCGTTTATTGAAAATGTGCCAGTAGCCGCGGGCAATTCCTTTAGCAGCAGCTGCAGGATTGAAGACTGAAAACAAATACAAACATAAAATAAATTGCAACACTGGTACTTCTACTGACGACTGCTATTGAGTTGTTTTCGTTTTGGAGTATTTTATCGGTTAGTGATTTTACGTTTCATTTTACGATTATTTAAAATGAAACGTAAGCTAGTTGATTTTTATGGCTCATTTCAAAACACCAAAAAGTTTACTCACTAAACGTGCACCTTCTTAGATCTTTGTGTTTAATGCTGTTTAATGATATTCCGAATTCAAATAATTATTGGATCTATATTGCGCACCGTGGTTATATTCTCTTTGTTGCGCACTTGTAGGAAACAAAATATCAGAATTTAGTAGAATTTTGGATGTGAATATCCACACCTACACTTTCTTGTTCTTAGTAGAATAAATTAGAATCCATTAACCAAATATTACGTTATCATGAGATTTCTGAGAGCTGTGTGGGCAAAGATCAACGATCGACAAAGATTGTTTAGGTACTTTAATAAGTATGTAAGTAAAATAAGTTTGTGAAAGCTGGCTGACGTCAGCGTACATAATTATATGAAAAATAACAATCGCGCCAGCTTCTAAATATTTCTCTTTATAATTAGATTATATGTATAATGTATTGATGTAAATAAATAATCGCGATTATACTATGTGTACCTACTAAAATTTTCGGTCATAATAAAATTTACAATCATCATAAAAAAATATGCAGGATAATCTATACAGTATCATCTAGCCCTAAGCTAAGCAGAGCTTGTGTTATGTGTAAAAGTTGCCCCCGTTACGGGGGCAACTTTTACACATAACACAAGCCAGCTAAGCGATGCAGGAGGTTGCGGGTTCGATCCCGCCTCGGGACAAATATTTGTACGATCTGCAGATATTTGTTCAGGGAGTTCTGGTCGTTTCTATGTATAATAAAAATATCTATCTATGTAATAATATTGTATTATGTATATCAGTCATCTAATCTAGTACCCATAACACAAGCTCTGCTTGGGGCTAGATGATGCCGTGTGATTGTCCGGCATTATTTATTATTTATTTAGGTGGCCAAGCACCTGTTTCCCAAAATCTATCTAATGATGAATAAACCATCGCTTGAATAGATCGGTATTCCTTTCTACGTCACTGACCTTTCCTGAGCCGACGGCGCCGATGATAGCGCATAGCTTTCCTCTACGCAGTCTGAACGAGATGTTCTTGAGTGCCAAAAAATTTGGGTCATTGGTCCAACTGGCGGAGACGTTACGGACTACGAGCGCCGCGTCGTCTCCGTGGGACATGCTCCTGCGATGTGTGCCGTTGCGGGGCCCTAGACCCTCTGCAAGATACATTAATTATGATAATGATAATATTTTTATTAATATGTTGCCTGCAAGACATAGCTTCTGAGCGATAAGGCCGCTCATTCTGGTACCCATAACACAAGCCCTGCTTAGCTTGGGGCTAGATGATGTTGTGTGGATCGTCCAGCATTATTTATTAAATTTTTAGATAGATTTACATATCATCATCATCATCATTAGCCTATGTTAGATAGTCTGTTAGTCTGATGATTATGAATGAATGGTTCATATGTTAGGTATTAATATATATAAGACATATTGATAAAAATAATATAATAAATAAATAAATAAAGCTGGACAATCCACACAGCTATAAAAATAATATTATATAAAAATAGTTCTAGATTCAATATTATTCGAATGTCAACAATTAATAACCAAAAATATACAAGGCTAGTGTGCTGTGTGAGCCTCAAAGAAAATAATTAGTGACAGCGGGAAATATAAAACTTTTTGCCAAAAAGTCGCCTTTCATCTTTCGACGGATGCACAAAAGTAACACACTTTTTTTTTATTCCTGGCAAAGCAAAAGCCTCGATTTGCACGAGCGGGTTTCTATTCGAAGTGTTGTTGGAAACACTTCACTATGTTCCGCTTGTACCTTTTATAGTTCTCGATGAAAAATGTAGCAAAGACTTGAAGCGTGTATCGTGTTCCTTTTATTATTTCGATTTATCAACTTAAAAATTATATTACAAAGAAAATTTATAATGATAACACTAAGTACACACCACAGAGGATTGTAAGGCAGTAATGAATAAATAATAATTTTATCACTAAGCATATAATAAAATATATATTTCAACTAATTATTACATGTGACTTCAACGAAACATACATAAAACACACTTATTCAATTATCTTCATTAGTGTTTTTGGAGAACCATAGACAAATCTAAATAATGATTTTTTTATACTAGGTACCTACTAACCACAAAACGTTATTTTTTTACCAATTAACAACAGCGACCTTTGTGGCGCGGTGGGCGAAGATCCGCCTGTGGCGCAGTAGGTTGCGGGTTCGATTCCCGCCTCGGGACAAATGTTTGTAAGATCTGCAAATATTTGTTTCGGGTGTTCTGGTCGTTTTCTATGTATAATAAAAAATATCTATCTAAGCATAGTAATTTTGTATTAAGTAGGTATTTATGTCTGTCATCTAGTACCCACAACACAATCTCTGCTTAGCTTGGGGCTAGATGATGCTGTGTGGATTGTCCCGCATTATTTATTTCTACTTTCCACTGGTAGGTACTTTTATTTGCCAAATATTATAAGGGTTACTTGATTACTTCTTATCTTACCTGGATTTTTAAGTCAATACAGGGTGTCTGTGTAAACAGTGTCATCCTTAAAACCAGAGGTTTTGTCTATTTTTTGACGACCTTTAATTTACATAATTAATTTCATCCGAAGGTTGCCTGTCTTATCGCTTCTAGGCGATAAGGCCGCCCATTGTACTTGTCTTTTTGTTATTATGTTCTTTTTCTGCTGTTATAAATAAATTATTTTGTTATTGTATTGTATAATTTCATGATTTTACTTTTGTCATACTTACTACTCGACTTAACGACTTAATCTTTATATAAACGCCCATAGAGTATGTATAAACTCTTTACAAATATTACAACTTCCCTAATTTATGGGGTAAATGTTGATAGCTTGCAACATTATTTGTGCGCTTGTGTGCGTGTCGGCTAATGTAATCACGAGCCGCTTACGCACACATTGGTTGTTTTGTAGCTTCAACTTCGAGCGGAATTTTTGTGTGAAATTATCACTCTACGTCTTATTACTCTTAGGTTTAAGAAATGTTACTTATGTTTTTGAAGTATGAGGATATTTCAGTGTATTAGCTTAGTAAACATACCAATGAGGTTTACCCGTATTCTGAAATTATATTTAGCTTTAGCTTCTTATGAGGTTGATGTTTTAAATCCTTTTTCATAAAAGTCCTCGCTGTTAACACGTAACATTCGTTACATACGTTAAGTTGACAATAAAACCCCAAACAATTTATACTCCTGTATCGCACGAGTGCATTCGATTCCCGTTTCGGAACATTATGTTTGTCCAATCTGAATTTATGTATTTTTAGGGTTTTTTTCTATGAATAAAAAAAATCTATCTTTGCTACTTACAATGATTATACAGTTATGTAGTATCGATAACACACGCTCTGTTTAGTTTGGGGTTAGATGATAATTATGTGAATTGTCCAGCATTATTTGTATTAATTTAATTATCAGGGTTTAATACTTACCGATCATTTGGGGGTCACTGTACAAGTCAACTGACTTGCTGTGGAAGGAAACTGGCCTTACAGAACCTTCAGCTTCCTTGGAGTTTTCAGATAGATTGCGGAATAATTTTGTGACTGGGTAAGTTTTTTTCCCTTCTGCGTCTGGCAGTTCTTCTGTAAAACATCTATATTTTAACATAGCTACTAAAGTAATTTTAAGTTTATAGTAGAAAAGGTAACACAAAAAGAGCCTGTCCTTAAAACAGTAGAGCATCAAAACAAAAGACAATAATTACACATTTGTATGCATATCATCCAAACATCATAACCCCTTCGGGGAAAATTATAAACTGTATTTGTCTATACCATAATTTAATGTTGTGCATAACATTGTGTTCATTGTTTTCTCTATCATTTGTATTGTTGGCGTTGCTTTTTATTTTATTTTATAAAATTATAAAGTAAAATAAATAATAATTTTATTTTATAAAATTATAAAGTAAAATAAAAAAACAAGATGTAACTAAAGTAATCTAAACAGTAGAAAGTTAGGGTTGTAATATCTAAGAAATTTAATAAAAACTGTTGTTTTCTTACCCAAATTTAGAAATTCCTGAACCCTCCTCAGAGAGACCCTTGTTTCCGCTAGGAAAGCCAACACATAGGGCAGTACAAATGTAATATTGATTTGCGCTGCACTCAAAAACTGCTGCAGAGGGTATATCTGAAAAATGTAAGTGCGTAAGTCTACGCCAACTGCCAAGAGTTAAAAGCAATGTGGCTGCCGGGGTCACGCGGGACATACGGAGCCGTTTTTGAGGTTAACGCATTGCAGAATAAAATCGCGTAGCAGTAAACAACGCTCTTTATAAGGTTGAACTGTTATGTTCTGTGAGTATGCGACCTGTGCTTTTATGCATCTAACATTTTACGTTTCTATTACATACGTTTAACACAAATGGGACTTCGAGATAAATATTTGTACGATATGTAAAAGTGTTTGTTCGGGGCGCTTTGGGTTTTTTAATTTTTCATTAAATACTTAGCTTACCCAAAACTTACTAAAAATTATCAATCTATGTAATTTATTGTATTAAGAATATCAGTCATCTCACCGACCCACTAGCTCTACTAAGCTTGGTGCTAAGCGATGCTTTGTGAATTATCCCGCATTTTTTTTTTCGTAATCATATCTCATTTCCATGATCAGCGACCATATAGTAACCCCGTTCTTTAGAAGGCATGCATGGGGCCGTAGCCCGTAGCACAGAGGCCCTTTATGAGAGTTAATTTTAAAAGTGGGGGCTACACATTATGTACAGGTTATTATTCTCGTTTCTACAAGATATTCGGAAGATGATATCCGAAAGGTGTGTGTGTGTGGTGTGTGAAGAGACCAATGATTATTTAATTATCTTGCTTGTAAATCACAAGCAAGTTGACAATGTTGACTACTCTATTGTATAAGGTCTGTAACAATGATCGATGTATTGAATAAATAAACATACAAAAATTACTGTTATTGACAAGCAAAGGTCGTATGTGTGGTCATCATTATTATAGTCTAGCTTTAGCTGTCCTCAATCTCTAATTTCAGGAACCACCACAGCTATTAAATTAAATGTTTAAATACGTTTCGTGGACTTTAAATAAAATATACAAAAATATTTTCTGTATAAATTCTGATGCCTAAAATTTAAAAGCTACCTCGGAAAGGTCATTTGTTAAATCAAATGAAAAATATCCCTTTTTGTTTTATTTCAAAACAGTTTTAGATTTTTTCTACTTCATATTTTTTTAATATATTGAAAAAGTAAAAAAAGAAACCAAAAAATAAAAATTATGAATTGACCCCAATCTCATTTGTTTAACGATGTGGTCGAAGATGTGACACAAAGGTCAAGTAAAGAGGATTCACTCTTGTCTTGAACAACAATAAGGTTATCATGCCAGTTTTTAAGGTTCTCAAGGTTTCTGTCTGATATAATAGAGTAAGAGTAGAGAAATAGAGTTCCTCTGATACAAAAATATGTTCTTACTTATTACTGTCGGTCTGCCACGGCTTCGCACGGGTAATTGACCAAAAACTCTAAAACTATATAGTTTTCCATACACGGGTTACATTATTGAAGTTTTCATACGAATCCCTTACTTTTTAGAAAATATTCTTTAGCTTTTGTTCATCGACGATTGAAAAAAAATCAATTCGATCTAGATGTTTCTGAGCCTATTCAATCCAAACAAACAATAAAATTATCTTTATATTATCAGTAGGTATAGATTATTCTTCTACGACCACACACTGAACAATTATGGGTAAACTATCTAAGTTACGACTCAAGTGGCTTGGTCTTGGCCAACAGCGGTCAACAGTTCATTGAACTGTTTGTAAAATCTACGTGTTGAAGCGATCGATAACACATCGCAAGTACCTACCGAAAGTATCAATACATTTTATTTATTGACTGAACTGAACATATTTAGTAAAATTGCTGATTTCCGGTTTCCTTTTAAAGAACACTAGTCTATGTTCCGTGTCTACCAAGATAATAGGACAATATTAGCCAGCTTTGTCGGTTAATTTTGACGTTAATAAATATGTAAAACACTTCATAACATCTATAAAAAAAATTAAACTTCGAACAGTTTTATTTTGAAACAATCATCATATTGTCACACACACACAGACACTCAAGTAATTTTGACTTTAAATTATGACGGGATATTTATATCAGTAGGTATATCTGCCAATAAACCAGACTCGCAGTGACTTTTTCCATGATCATGGTGCCTGAAATCGTGCCGAGATATTGGTAATCTCAAAACTCAAATCATGGTAAATATCCCGTCATAAATGACTTCAAAACAACTGTATATGGTGGTTTACTACAAAATAGTATGGTGGTTTACTATCGGTTGGTAAACTGGGGTCTATGGTATATCAATCGGATTAGCTGTGGATCAGAGTGGAATATGGCACTTATTCAATTGTAAATTTTGCAGAACACTGCATATACAGATAGTAGATACTTACGACAGTTGCACTCATATCATTCCCGAGTAGGATAAAAGTGAGGATAGTAAAGAACATCGCAGTTCTTTCTGTAAAAATTATGAAGCCAATGAAGATGGTCCTCAGAATAGTAGCCTTCCTCACTTCCTTCAGTTCGTTTGCCCGCTTCTCACCTACTACTTTTTGAAATGGTATCTCCCAAGCGTACATTTTTATAACCTGATCAATAACAAAAATAATACATACAGTAAATTTTAAAATATTCAAATTGATTTGTAAATTATTACTAAATTCCTGCGCATTAACAGTTACATAACTCAAAACAGTGGCTAAGTAATGCTTTTCTCACTCTTATGTCAATAAAATTGAAATATTAGTGCTCTACGTGAGAAGGCTATTATGAATAGAGGATACAATACTTTCGTAGAATTCATCAAATAAAATTATCTTGAATAAAAAAATATTTCATTAAGTAATAATAATAAGGTACCTATTTCTAATAATTTCACCAAAAGTACTAACCTGAATTCCGTTAATTACTTCACTCATTAATTTAACTCTTTCGTCAGTTTTTTCAGCGTTGCGGAATCTCACTTTACCAATCATCTGACCCAGCCCACCTGTTACAAAAAAAACTCGTACAGAACTTTGATGACGTCTGATAAACACAAAGCTCACTCAATGCAAGCGGCTGGAGTAAAACGAACAAATTTTTGGAGTAAAGAGTCGAGTAAAACACGCCTATATTTTACTTTCAACAGAAATGTCAACTCATCGTTTGGCACAAACAGGAATTTTGCATGAAGCGACTCATTTTACGTGTCTCAAAACACAAAAAAATCACACTTGAAGGGTACTATGAGTGTCATCATCTCTAAGAAAAGACTGTGTTCAAACAGTCAAATGTAATAATGCAGCAAAATACGCTATGCGGTATTTTATCTAGATCGATAATAATGAACTTACCTTGAATAGGCAGGGCTATTATAATGAGAGCAGCTATTCCTATAAGTGCGGCGTACCCCGCTTGCATAAAGCCCAAATAGCAGACAGCAACCAGTTGTAGGGGGATTATCCAGAGATAGTGAAGAAATGTGAACACCATATCAAATCTTTGAAGGTCGTTCGACAATAGGTTCACGACTTTACCAGCTGTTGTATCCCCTAAAGCTGAATTACCCATACGCATTATCTGGAATAGAGATTCAATTCATTAAGTAAGAAACTTAAAATTATAGCGGTAAGTCTGTTTTGAGTTTTCCAATAGTTTAGCACGGTTACATGTGCCATAATCACGAAACAGTTGAAGTGACGGCCAGTGAGCTTTTTATTGGCAGATATACCGATCTACCCTTTTTTTTTTGTCTTTTACTGCGAAAATTACCCCTATGTATCTATATTCATTCATTGATAAAATATCCCTTTATTAATATTGACGTTTATTGAAAATATAATAAAAAAAAACTTTATTTTCCATCATTTATTTTCCTCAGGAAAATTCTTGGAAAATTCATAATAATATAAGATATATTTTTTTAAAATATATGATATGATTCTTATTATGAGAAGTTTTGACACTTTAGTACTCATCGATAATCAAAACTTTATGTTATAGTGTAAATATCTAAGTAATCTAATCTACCGGTCTCCTATAACGGCACGGACCATTCGTACGTGTTTCAAACTTGTTTCAAAGAACTGTCGTTCAGTCTTTGGTCCCCTGAACGGTATTTAGACCTACCCCCGCCTGCGGCTCTATTGTCTAACTCAACTGGTAATCGAAATCGGCTTCAGTTTGGCATTTCAAACCTAGCCTGGACTTCGATTGTCACTTTCGTATTGTGTAAATAGCTGAAACCGAAGACCAGTTGAATACCTTAGACAATACCGACAACATTCTGACTGGGTCTACAACTGTAATCGGTTTGAAATTCACTGGATTTCAAGTTAGACAATAAGGCTGCCGGTTGGGGCATCGGCTTCCTCACGACATGTAGTACCAACCTTTCTAAACATTAGCGAGCTGGTGGCCACCCTAAGTTTCATCCCGAATTGTTGGCTGTAAAGGTTTCCATGGTGGTTCATAAATGCAGCCACCCAGTTGCATGCGATCATGCTTACGGCGAAGTACACAGCTGTTTCTCTGGACATGGTCGAGTCTGCGGACCAGTATAGAAGGAGCTGTCCGAAAAGGATGGGTGTGCCCGTCCTGAAAGTTCATGAAGTTTTTGACCAAGAATAATAAAACAAGTGTTTTGATTTGTTGCCCGAAAGATTATATTATTAAGGAGAGACGGCAGCAAGAATATTTTTTCTGTGTTATTTTTAACCCTTAACCAGATATTCTCCTTTATTATTAGTTACAAAATATATGTAAGATATTCGGATAGAGGGAGCTCGTTGCGACTATAAAGGACCGCTGCGCTGGTTGGTTACACACTGCTTCGTTGTATATACTGTGGTTGTACTGAGGTGACACGGCTGGTGCAGGCACGCACAAATACGCAGATCTATGCTATATACATACGTAACATTCGGTACACACACAATCATCTAGGCCGAACGTAAGATGATGACACATACACACCTAGACTGGGAACAACATCATACTAACATTTTTCCCACTGAGGCAATCAAACCTGTAAGCCTCGTCGCAGATAGAAAAAAAAAACAATTTGGACCTAGTACTTGGTGCAAATGTAATCCGCATGCCATGGTCTTAGAAAGTAAAATAGTACTTACCGCAGAGAAACATATATAAATTGCATCAGGCCACCACGCATAAAAGACCATCCGAAGCTCTTTACAAGTGCTTTGAATATTGAAGGTACTCTGCCGGCTGCTTTAGCAGCAGCCTCTTCTGCTGTCCAATTCCTAAAAATATACAAACACATGTAAGTAATATAATTATAATAAAAGATCCAAAGGACAAAGCAATGGTAAACCAGGCTCGCAGGTAAACATCGCTAGCGCTACTTGGATCTCAAGCGTGAATCAGGATTCGAAAAGTATCCAACAAGCGCATCGCGGGAGATACGTCCTACTAAAATTCAGTGCGAGAGGGATTAAATCACGCTCATGACGTAAGCAGCTTTATCCTCGAGGTGAATACTCCACTGTTCACACTCAATGCAAGACGCTCGTAGAATTCCATGTTCTTAGATTTTTCATAGAATTGGTAAAGACACCGAGGTGACCAACATAATGCAAACTTGTTCGATCAGCCGCTTTAGGTTAGGTTAAGTTAGGTACAGTGATGTTCTTCGTAACTTATCTGTTAAGTTTGAAGTTAATTTCTATGAAAACAGATATCGTTCAAAACTAAAATCTATCAATAAAATTAAGACAGCAAGTTGTTACATTAAAATTCAAAAAATTCAATTCAATAGACAATTTAAATATTACCTTACATTGCGTACATTATTGAAGTTGAAAGAAATTTTAAATAATTTACGGATTCTAGAGGTATGTCAAACTTTCTCATATTTTTTTTTGTCTAGGGACAACAATCCCTTGCTATGGTAAAAGATCCAGATTTCCACTGTGACTACCTAATACATAAATATAAAAAAAAAATATCAAATCAGCCATATCTCTAATTTGAAACAATAAAAAAAACATGACAAGCTATATTAAAATAATGGAGATGCTCGTTGGTATATCGTGCACAGATAAGAAGAGGTTTGAAATCGTGCCATTTCAGAAAGTTGGCATGTAAAATGGATGAGAGCCAAATGTCTGACCCGTTCACATTTTTATTTGCCTGTTCGTTTAATATTTCAACATTTTTATGATTGAAATCGTTAATTGAGTTTAGGCAAGTAAATTTTATTTATTATTTTCGGAGGAATAGTCCACCGCAAACGCACAGTTAGCGAAAACAAAGATTGTGTGCAATGGATCTGTTAAAAAATGGTGTTTCCCAGATATATAAAAAAGCACCTGAACCTCACTATTAACCAAGCCAAGTCAGGTATAATTAGATCCCAAAAATACGATATTTTGATCAAAATGCTCCATATTTATATTAACATAATTCAGGATCACTTACCGTTCTAAAATGTCCCCACATACTTTGGAATCATATTGATAATTTGCTGGCCTTAAATCATATTCTTCCAAATCTCTGTGAAAGGCGTTGTAGTAAATACGGAACATCCATAGGTATAGAGACCGTGAGAATATTCCTGGTACACCCTTTCTTTGCGGCTTAGGCGGATTACCAGTCTCTTTTGGTTCTTTATTATTTGCACCCATTTTATTTTACACTTTATTCTTTAAAATAATGTTTCAACATTTATTTTATTGTTTATTTTGCTGTTAAATATTTTTCACGGACTACAAAATTACTTAAATAATTCTTGTATAGAAAATAAGTTCCCGCACTGCACACTCCAAACGCGTTTCGATGGAACTGGCAGATTATGGCTAAACAGTGATAAACGCACGATATTTGTTTATTACTTTTATACATATGTATTTTATATAATAAAATGGTAGCTGATTAGCTACTCGCGACTTTGTTCGTTTAATAACATGTCTAATAATAGTTATAATATTAACCAATATTAATAAATGTTTGTTCTTTATTTCTCATAGGGTGTTCCCACACCAATCGATCGACCGTTGATCGATGATCTCGATTTTTTCATCAACACTTAGATCCACGTTGGTCGATTGGTGTGGTAGCTTTAATTAATCGACTGCCACCTTTTTATAAAACGTCAACAAACCAATCGATAAAATTAATATCGATCGCATCGGTGTGGCATAAACAATCGATCGACGTAGACTAATTCGTTCCACCATCGATCGATGCCTTACGGGATTTATTCGGTATATTTGGTTATGGTTTATTTGTTTATTTGTACGGTGGTACATCTTTCACCTCTGAACATATTGTCACGTCAGACTATAAAGCGATTTGGATTACATGTTGTCAGTCAGTCAGTCACTTAGGATTAAATCCTTATTGGATAAAATGATATCAAAAGATAAATAGTAACGTGTACACATACGTAACCACCCTTTATCTCAGGTGTAACTAGCATGGTTAGGTACGTTGTAGAGCTATTAATCGGTGCTTATTTTTTATTTGCCCTATCTAATCTATTTCACAATATTATGTATTTACCACTCGTCTAGGATGATAAATGAACGAAATATACCGTTGAAGTATTAACGTTATGCAGTTAAAGGTACCAAACTTATTCGTTCGTTTGAACAAGTAATTCCTAAAACTTTGCATGGTCGAACCATACATATTTCAGCCAGATTTCAGATTTCAATAACTTTATTTCTTTAGGTTTACAAAAAAGAATTTACGAAAAAAGAATTATTTAATATAAGTAATAAAATAAGAAATAAGGTGTTACTTATTTTCTATAATTAAAAAAGTAAAAAATCTTTAATTTAGGAACTTATGACCAGATACAGTATTAAAATAGGAAGCGGTGCGACCTGCAGAAGCATAATACTGTGTCGCAGATCGCAACGCCCACCTCCGGAATATGAGTATAAACCTAGCTAATCATATATTTTCACATTACGACACAAGACTTGATGAAGAAGCGTCACCACAGACAACGTCACGACTTATTGACGGATCTGGGTATACACGAAATGCGTATGTTTATGATTATGATTATTATGAGTTTTTTTAGCTGTGGGATACATAAATGTACCTATATATGGTTGCTAAACCTTTAATTCAGTATCAAATGAGAAATAAATAAACTCGAATTTATATCTTATACACGCGTGTGTCAAATAAGTTATTAAAATTATTAATTATAGTCCAATAATAACAAGGCAATATTAAAAAGATATCATAATTCTAGCTGGCATCCATGGGTAAAGAGATCGGGAAAATGTCCATAAAGAAATATTTATATTATCATCAGATTGTATTTTTGACAAATACAGGCTGTAGTAGCATCTTGTTCTCTCTCATATTAGAAGCGATATCTGAAGACAAACTATTTCTTCTAGAATTACATCATACTAGCTACATAGCTAGCTCTCAAGATACTATCATCATCATTCATCTTTTACGACCACTGAACAAAGTTCTTCATCATGTCATGCCACCAATACCTAGCGATCCTGAACCACCTCGATCCATCGCCTCCTCTCGACCACTACTACTACGTCATAAAGGGGAGTGCCTGGACCTTTATCTTTTTTGTGTTTGGAAAATCCAAAAATCTCAGATTACGAACTCGTAAATTACGTTATCGATCAGTTACCGATTACTAAGGCGACTAGATTAATCTTATCAGAGAGTGCGTGATGTGCTCTAGACTGTTGTCTATATCTATATCTATACTAATATTATAAAGAGGAAAGATTTGATTGTTTGTTTGTTTGAATTGAATAGGCTCCGAAACTACTGGACCGATTTGAAAAATTCTTTCACCATTGAAATCCTAAATTTTCCGTGATGAACATAGGCTTTATAATATTTTCAAAAAAGTTAGGGATCCGCATGAAAAATTCAATAATTAAACCGTGCGCTATATATTCAACCACTTTTTCTATGATGGCTCCGCTGCTTGCTTTTTCTTTACGGGCAGTGTCAGTTATGGAGTGTCAAGCCAATGTCAAAAACCCCAATGCTGCTAAAAAAAAGTAAGGAATCCGTATGAAAGCTGTGGAACCCATCGTGTTAGTGTGTATAATTTCTGAAATTTTTGTTTAATACCCGTGCGAAGCCGGGGCGGACCGCTAGTTATGTTATAAGAGATGTGTGATAACGAGGCCAGCCAACGATTGATGAATAAAACTTTTGAAATTAGCATGGTTATTGACACTAAAATCACGGAATATTTACCATCATTTCTACAAAAAACTCAAATCATGTTAAAAGACCTGTCATAAAAGACTAGTGATTGAATACTCTTTTATTGCCTGCCTGCATATTGATGTATGAATTCGCATCAGCATCTAAGAAAGTTAAATTTGCTCCCCTTGGAGTCGAGACCCTAGGTCCGTGGGGTACCGAGGCTCTCCGGGTCTTCAAAAAATTATCTGAGCGTCTGGTCGAAGCGAGACGTGTGACCCGAGAGCTGGCCATTATCTGGCGCAGCGCATCAGCATTGCCATACAACGTGGCAATGCAGCCAGCATCTTGGGTACACTTCCAACTGGTATTGATATGGATCAGTTGAGCTACCCGTAGTTTGTTCGCAGCAGTTAGCTCCATTGTTTCAATTGTAAATACTAGTTTTTATTTAGTTAGATCGTTGTAATTTTATTTGTTAATAAAGGCTTTTTGAGTTTTAAAAAATAGAAAGTTAAATAAATTGTATTTTAATTTATCATTGAACTTAATTTGTGTTTTTTTGCTTTCAGTATAGGACGTCGCCCGAGGAAAATAAGGAAAAGGTAGTAAAAGCGGTTTACTTTTCGATTCCCTCTTTGAGAAATATGTTTATTTTGCGTCGTTATATTTTCATTTAACAGTGATTTTCCCAGTTTCGTCGTTAAATTAAAAGGCCCATTCGCGTGTTATTTGCTGCCGTCGGCCCTTGCAACCGAGCTCTTTAATGGCCATATTAATGTCTTATGCCCATATAGCTAAATAGGCCATAAATATAATGTGGTACCATGCACTGCATCGTGTATGATCGTCAGTTAAAATATTAAACTATTTATGGTTTAAAAAACATCATTTACAACAAACTGCTTAAAATAAGAACTTGGTACAAAAAATCGCCTAAAATGTGAAATTTGGTCTAGTTATTAAGATAACTTTAAGATACCGCTGTCCTCAGGAGCTCTACACATAAACAAACACACACTCATACATTTGAGATCGATTTATAAAATAAGTACAAATCTATAATTTTATAATTTAAATCTCCATAGTTTATAACTTTTGCAGCCTCATTTTAACCTCGTTTTTTTAACAAATCTATTAAAATGTACCTAATCAAATAAATTATTTTTGTATATTTTTTTTTAATGAAATGTTAATTTCGCTTTTGCTAGCTCCTTGTATACTCATTAAATGTTTTAAGAATTTGTTTGGCTGTTTAGCTCTTATCTGGTTTATCAATCATAAATAATTAAATGTCAATCTAGACTTCAGATAGGTAACCATTGATACTGATAATCAAAGGTCAGCTACATGCCTCGTTTATAATCATTATATTAATAGCAGTAAGCAAACCTTATGTGAGAATAATACAAAACACGTAATATATTCTTTTATTTACAATCAGAATAAAAATCAGGCGTAAATATTGCTGGATAATCCACACAGCATCATCTAGTCCCAAGCTAAGCAAAGCTTATGTTATGGTTACTAGATGACTGATATACTTAATACAATATATTACATAGATAGATATATTTTATTCTACACAGTAGTCCGGATTAAATCCGGACAACAATACCAACAAATTGTTATTTTTATAAGATTTTAATTACTTTAACCTGAGTGAACTAATTTTATAATTCTAGTTAAAAATCATTAGTTATCTAAGAAGTTGTTTTTGATTCGGCAGCTAATCATCATCACATTAAATACCCTAGTTTAGATAACATATATTATGCAAGTCATGCCGACTTGTATGAAGTGAGATGGGGAGGCGTACTCGAGTGCAACAGACGGACAGACCCACAGACTGACATAAAAAGACGGCCCAACACACTTGTGCTGGATATAAGCGGACCACTGCGCGAAAGTGCAATTCTTTCCCGAATTCCCTTAAATACCAACTGCGTTTTGCGATTCCTAAAATGCCAACTTCAGAAAACAATTCAAAAAGTTTTAACGAGACCCATTGACCTAATAATTCCCATACAAGGTATTTAAAAGGGAAAAATATGTAGTCCAAGGTCGTCTGTCAATAATAAATGATGGTATGGTGTTAGGCTGGTGATGGTGAGTGGGGCTGAGTACCATTCGTACAGGTGGAGACAAAACACGATCGGCAATCCAAAACTTAGACCATTTGAAAAGTCTTAGGTCTTAGATCAAAAACGAATGGATATGGAAGGATGTTTTAGAATCTTTACAGGCATAGACCGATGACAGAGCAAGATTTTATAATATAACCGTAAGAATCCTTTATGTACCTCCGGTACAGAACCGGAGGGTTCTGTGCACCTGGACGACTTGCTTTATGATAGCCCCAATTTGACCCCATTTGTGAAATGCGGCGTTTATTGTTAGGGTTCAAAAGTCTTCAAAAATGTTTTATATTAGATCAAAGAAAATAAAAAGTAGCTAAAAACAATTTATTTTTATAGCAACAGATTATTTATATTATAATATCCGTACCCTGATTGCCAAACTAAGTTTGTGTAAAACATGTATCTTGGCCAGTAGTGCTCTTCCTTTGTTACAACTTTGTACTCTTAACTGTGTATAGGTGTATCTAAACTTTCGCATTTATTGATGATGTGATATTGTTTGAATACACGGAAGGAAGCTGCCTTTCTTTCATATAGTAAGTTTTAAAAGTGTTCTATGTGAGTGTACATTTCGGTGGTTCGTGGTCGACGTGCGTCGACCGCGCTTGTGCCGCGCCGGAGCGCCCGCGCCCGCTCTCGCCGCAGTATGACGCGGCCCGCGTGACGCCCGCCCGCGCCGCGCCGCCCTAAGCCCACCACGAGACACGCGCACACATAAACAATCACGATATATCTTCTAACCGTGCCTTTATTTATTTACACGACCACTCAGTGATTTAAGGACTTGACAAAAATGATCATAATTTTTTATCGTAATAGCTATCTATTACGATAAAAAATTATGATCGCAGTGAACAAAAGTGGTTTGGAGGACAAAGCGATGTGTTTACAAAGAAAAGTAACATAGCAACCAATGTTATTTAATTTTTATTGATTCAATTATGTAACTAAATTATAAAAATAATATTCCATTGTTTTTGTAAAAAAAAATTACGTTTCATGCGCTTGTCGCTTTACCGTTGTTTCAAGTAAATTAAAAAAATAACGTCTTTTTTCAACATCTACTCATTCTTATGTTTTGTAGCTACGATTCTTATCTGAAACTACACCAAAAACTTGCTCATTACTACGATTTGATTATTTTCCCCGCTGAATTAGTTCGTTACATCTGCAATACTTTACACAGTGGTCTATTTCCCAGCAGAGTGACTATAGAAGATTGAGAGAACGTTGTGGATGAAGTTAAACGAGTGAGCTAAATAATATCATTTACAAAGTTATTGTGTATTAGTAATAGATGTGGACATATAGTGTAGGATACGAGTTTAAGAGAAGAAACCCGACGATCAGTTGTGGTCATGGAAAACGGTGCCTTAAAATATGGGAGCAACAACAACAATGACACTGCAATGGAAGAGAAGGTGGTGAGTATCTGACAGTGATTACTTTAAAGTTATAAAATTTATAACTTATAAAACTTATAAATATTAAAACGCGAAATATTATAAATAATAAAAAAGTAGCGTTTTTTTAAAGCAATAGTAGCGTTATATAAATTTCATCCATTATCCTAGTAGAACTGTAAGAGTACAACATCGACGCCAAATTTCAGCACGATCCATGTAGTATTTTTAGCGTGAAGAGGTAACACACATCCAAACATACTTTTTTTGAATATATATTATACTAGCGGCCCGCCCCGGCTTCGCACGGGTATTAAACAAAATTTTCAGAAATTACACACACTAAAACGATGGGTTTTACAGTTTTCATACGGATCTTTACATTTTTTAACAGCATTGGGGTTTTTGACATTGACTCGACATTCCAAAACTGACACTGGCCGTAGAGAAAAAGCAAGCACCGTGCGCTATACAACCTCTTTTTCTATTCTGACGCGCCATAATAGAAAAAGAGGTTGAATATACAGCCCACGGTTCAATTATTGAATTTTTCATGCGGATCCCTAACTTTTTTGAAAATATTATATAGCCTATGTTCATCACGGAAAATTAAGGATTCTAATGGTGAAAGAATTTTTTAACTCGGTTCAGTAGTTTCGGAGCCTATTCAATTCAAACAAACAAACAAACAAACAAACAAACAAACAAACAAACAAACAAACAAACAAACATACAAACAAACAAACAATCAAATCTTTCCTCTTTATAATATTAGTATAGACTAGCGGCCCGCCCCGGCTTCGCACGGGTATTAAACAAAATTTTCAGAAATTACACACACTAAAACGATGGGTTTTACAGTTTTCATACGGATCTTTACATTTTTTAACAGCATTGGGGTTTTTGACATTGACTCGACATTCCAAAACTGACACTGGCCGTAGAGAAAAAGCAAGCACCGTGCGCTATACAACCTCTTTTTCTATTCTGACGCGCCATAATAGAAAAAGAGGTTGAATATACAGCCCACGGTTCAATTATTGAATTTTTCATGCGGATCCCTAACTTTTTTGAAAATATTATATAGCCTATGTTCATCACGGAAAATTAAGGATTCTAATGGTGAAAGAATTTTTTAACTCGGTTCAGTAGTTTCGGAGCCTATTCAATTCAAACAAACAAACAAACAAACAAACAAACAAACAAACAAACAAACAAACATACAAACAAACAAACAATCAAATCTTTCCTCTTTATAATATTAGTATAGATATAGATATTCAAAAGATTGTATCCCAAATAATTTTCTAATGCATAATTTTGGATGCATATTTGTTACCCCTTCACTCGTAACCTACAAAACGGGTGAGACTGAAATTTAGAACATATATTAGAGTCCAAATCTTAAAATACCGTACAAATACTGGAAACTTTTATTTTTATATTGAACTAGCGGCCCGCCCCGGCTTCGCACGGGTATTAAACAAAAATTTCAGAAATTATACACACTAAAACGATGGGTTTCACAGTTTTCATACGGATCTTTACTTTTTTTAACAGCATTGGGGTTTTTGACATTGACTCGACATTCCAAAACTGACACTGGCCGTAGAGAAAAAGCAAGCACCGTGCGCTATACAACCTCTTTTTCTATTCTGACGCGCCATAATAGAAAAAGAGGTTGAATATACAGCCCACGGTTCAATTATTGAAATTTTCATGCGGATCCCTAACTTTTTTGAAAATATTATATAGCCTATGTTCATCACGGAAAATTAAGGATTCTAATGGTGAAAGAATTTTTTAACTCGGTCCAGTAGTTTCAGAGCCTATTCAATTCAAACAAACAAACAAACAAACATACAAACAATCAAATCTTTCCTCTTTATAATATTAGTATAGATAAACGGGTGCAAAACAGCAGACAATAGCTAGTAATACTATGTAAGAAGGAAGTTCTGCTTGTAATTATTATTGAATTTTTTTTATCATCATGAACCGAAGATACAAATCTGTTGCAAAATCTGGTATTTTTAAAGATTTAAATATTCTTCTCGAGATCTTATATACGTTATCCATAGCATACGTTATAAGCAAAAATGAAACGGAAAATATAAATAGAACAAATATGGATCTTTATGTTTATGACTTCCGCAGAACATTTTCCAACATTTTATTCGGCTTAACAAAGATGTAACATTCAAAGAAATGTAATAGCCTACTTGTTTCTCCCAATTGAACTTTATCGTTACAAAGAACTTCTAAGATAAAACGATTCCTACAGCCCGAGGGTCGGTGGGCTAATTTGGAGATTCTCCTTTCAGAGCCAATTTGATTCTGTTGCGTATTTTGTTACGTTTCCTCATCTGTAGCGCCAAAAGAGCCACTTGAACGTTAATTAGCTTTATTAATGAAATCTCCAGTAGAGAAATAAGAGAGTTATGTTTTTATTTTCCGGTCCAACCCATCTACTCTAATTAGGTCTTTGAAAATATGTGTAAAAGTCGCGTAGGTAAAGATTGTGATTGTCCCTGGCTTAAATACTTTTATATTTGTATGTATGTTAGTCTGTAAGGTATTTGTTGATGCCCCAGAATAAGTTTTTTACCATCCATAACTGTTCTATAAAGTTTGAAATAAATGATTTATTATTATTATAATAAATAATTTATTATTAAATAGTCTTTGATCCAATATGATCTTTATTTACGCGACTTATAATATCTTTTACTCAGAGCCCATAAGATTTAACCATTGGGTTTCCAATGGCCTTTCAAACCTCCATTCAGTTCTTCTTTTTAGTCGTTATACTTTTGAGACATTCTGGTCGTGGTCTGGTCTAACATTCTTGTCGTGATCGCATATCAGGGTTAGTCGCTCGCCTCACAAGCGCTATAAAAATAAAATGATGCTAGAACTAATCAAGCATTAACTTAATATGCAGAAAAGATTTGGACAGCTTTATTTAATAATAGGTCAACAACATTTTAATAAGCTTACATATATAGTTGAAGCTAACAAAATTAAAAATAATTTTAATCTAGAATTAAAAAGTCTTTTAATTGGACAAGACGATGTATAGATATGATCAAAGTGTTCTTAGAAAATAATAACAGCCTATTTTCATTATTGACATTTTCATTACAGTTGAACACCAACGCGACAAAGAAATAGACTAATTAAATACATGTAGCATGGTACATTATACATACATTACATCCCTCGATATCTCCGTAACATGTCCTAGCCTAGAGCGATGGATCATTATTGTGAACTTAGGATCTGCCCCTACATAGCAAAAATATTTTTATCATGTTGAACAAGTATTGCACACTTTTATGTTTGATTCATGATAATAAAGAAATCTCAGTCTGAATAATTTCTTGAATTGCCGCCTTCTTGGTATATTCATGTATGTTCATTGATGGTGCTGCACTGCGCTGTGACTACGTCCAGCGCATATATTTTGATCTTTCACTACGGTGCGGTGCTTCAATATCGTATTTCAATATCGTGGTCTCCAAAATACTTTCCTATAGTTAATATTAATTAAAGGCAGAATGCATTTGTCGATAGAGCTCCTTGCTTGTTGAATTCTTGAGTAAATGGAAACAGTGAGATACTCCATACCAGTACAGATTAGCTACTTATTAGCGACTCTTTCAAGTGTAATGTAATACACTTACTTAAAATAATAATGTAGTTACATTAAGTTTTTAAATTAATTATTATTGTTTTCTTTCAGAATTTTTTTATATTAATTAAGTAATGGCCTATCCAGGCGGATAGGCCAGTGCTTGTTTGTTGGCGATTAATTAGAAGTTTTCTCTGATAGCGTCCTTAAAAATATGATACAAGTAAGTTGACGACTGAATTGAAATCATAGACTGTAATATAAAAAATTGAATGTTCTATAGCTGCATCTAAATGTTAGTAAACCTAGCTGTAACTACCTCCAAATTTTTTTAAATCGAATATAAAAATATATACAGATGTTATATCCGCTTCTCATTAAATTCGAACATATTTTTTTTAACAATGTATAACAATCAATATGTTCGTCTGCAAATTATAAAACACCAAAGAAACAGATATTTTGTTTACCTACTGTATTTTACTAATATTTAATCTCAGAAGCAAGGAATCCGTACATACTTTGCGGGTCGAACATACTTCTAACTCCCCCTGCATATTTAAATCCCTATTTTTAGAGTCCGCATTCGCGTTGATAATTAGGTCAAACCGCAAGGCTATCAATCAGAGTGTATAATATAACACGTTGATAGTTATTATTTTAACTTATTCTGTTATTATATATTATGACATTATGTATAATTTATTCTATTAATGCATTTCTGGAAATAAGCACGTTATTATTTACAATATTATTATAATTAAATAAATAAATAATGCTGGACAATTCACGTAGCATCATCTAACCCCAAGCTTAGCAGAGCTTGTGTTATGGGTACTAGATGACTGATAAATTTAATATTTACAGATATCAATATTTTTTATTATAATATAAATAGAAAACAACCATAATACCCTGGAAAAATATCTGCAAATCGTACATACATTTGTCCCATTAAATCCTATTAAAGATATTGGTTTCTGAGTTCCATTATTGTACAATGATAACCGTTTTCATATTATACTTATACAGGATGATTGGTAGCGTCAATTGGTAGGGTCCAATTCGCAAATATGATCAATTAGGTACAGAGCTAAGGGTTATATTAATAATCCTTGAAAATGAGGTAAAAATTAATGGTCAGACATCGTCTCAGACAACCATGGCTCAAATAAATAAAATAAATAAAGCTGGACAATCCACACGACATCACCCAGCCCCAAGCTGAGCAGAGCTTGTGTTATGGGTACTAGATGACTTACATACAATATTATTACATAGGTAGTTATATTTTTTTTATTATACACATAAAACGACCAGAAAATATGGTTCCAAACAGTGTGCGCTAGCTTTGCTACCTACGTTCAAGCTTTGCACCCCGCTACCAATCAACCTGATAGATTCGAAAATAGGTAAATATGTCTCTCAACCTGTCACTTATGTTACCGGCTGAACGGATCGTTATGAAATTTGACTGGGTGACATAACAACCCGCAGAAAGACATGCTTAAAAAGCATGCCCTAGCTATATGCATGCAAGATTTTCAATTGTGAATGAATACACTTTATCTTTAAATAGTGCGCGTAAATCCGCGATCACAAGCTGTTTTAAGTAAAAGGTATATATTATTTCTTGCAAGAAAAACGTGAAACCCAACGTCACCAATAAATCGTGTAAAACTACATCCAACCCTTCCGAGACATCCTCATTTATTATGAATGAAGGCTGCAAGAGAAGGTCTATCTATAAGTAAAGTAATAAAAAGAAAATAATTTGAATCAAGAAAAAAATTTGAGATCTTTAGAAGCTTCATTCTTGAATTTATTCAAAAAGTCAAAGTCGTTAAAAGTATTGCATAAACCAGAAGCCTTGCGTGGCAACGCGTCGGCGTGGGAATGTGTGACGTCACATCTTAGCCTCAATCACCTAGCTATTCTCAAGCTGTCTCACTCACTCCAGTGTGAGTTTTTGCGTGTGGCAATGTTCAGTTTTGTGCAATCACAGCTTTTACGTAAACTTTTTGTGTGGTTAGCTTTGAGCTTTTTTAGCGAACTTTCGTGGCTAAGAGATGTATTCATGGCATACCACACAGTTTTTGAGTGCGTTCTCGTTTATTTATATGAAACATTGCTTAGCATATTTTAGAATAATTTTAAGGCTTTCCTCACCACATCTGATGTTCAACCGTTTTACTGCAAAGATCGTAACACCCCATTCGCAAAATTAAATGACCTTTCATTGGTTTGGACAACTTTTCCACTCACAAGGAAAACATCACCAAATCAAAAGCAGTGACCCTAAATAATAGATTTTTCTATTACAAACAGTCCCGCGAGAGAAAAACAGCGAGAATCGATATAGAAAGCAAAACACCCGTTATCATTTGACCAATCTGGTGTTTTACCTTGAGGTGAAAGTGGTGCAGTATCCATATGTATATGTATAGACCCAGGTATCGGAGTCTTGGCCGCGATTAACACGCGATAGTTCAAGGGCTAGGCTCATCCAACAGATGGGTAAAAAAGGGTAGATATAGGATGAACTCTTGTTTATTCTAAATGGGTTATGGTCTGGTTTGGCTAAAAATCCGGTTTTTTGTTAATTATGTAAAATGTTAATATGTTTTTTTTTCAATTCTGGATAATGTAATGAGGAAGAAACCTCCTAGTACAAGTATTATATACTTAAAAAAGCAATAAAAAATTAAAGAAAGAATTCTTTATTTGGATCCATAAATTATATAAATAAAATAAAAAGGAGACTTCCAAATAATGTCTATAATATTGCATTTCGTGATAGAAATAACAACATTTTTATTAGTATTATATGCAAAACGCTTCGTTGAACGATGGCCTTTATGACGTAGTGCGGCACAAACAGGCAAAGTAATATCATAGCCACAAGAAATATCCATTTTCCATAGCGGTTTACTGGCACTCTTGACTGGGTTGTATAGGAGGGAATTGAGGCCTTTGCCCAACAGTGGGATCTAGCGGACGGACACGATAAGATGCGTTAAAATGTTTAAATCGCTAGGAGTAGCATAACAAAGTATTTTGCCTGCCATGATCGTGACAGTAATGGCTGTAATTAATTATTTATTTATTCAAAAATCTAATGGCTACAAAATGGTTAGGTACAGTATTCTAATTTTAGATAATAATAAAGCCCAAGACGCAATTGACGGATTTTGTAATAAAGTTAATGATACATCAACACTTTTGATATGTTAATCAAATCAAATCAAAGTCTTTATCAGCAAATATTGGTCACAGAGATGAAATAATGGTAAAAGATAAGCACCATAGATGTTTTGCCTAAATCTAGGGCGTGAAGATAAAAATATAAGTCAGGGGAACAATTTAAAGACACAAAGAAAAATTACGCACATTTGAATATTACATTACAAAATACATAAAAGTTTAATCAGGTTTTATTCCTCTAATTAAAAATAAATTGCGACCGAATCATATCTAAAACTGATTTTTTTCACAACATTAATTTGACGTTTGGAAAACGTTATAGAAAAATATCATTGCAGAGCTAAAAGCTACAATTGAATTTCCAAACTTTGTTGACATGGACCACGTTTGCTTTTCAAGCAAGCGAGCAACCGGTTTGTTTGTTCAACTTAGAATTTAATCAAAACGTACATTCAATTAAGGATTGTTAGTTGAGAACGAACTCTACGGCTTTAAAAAAAATATCTGAGCGTCTGGTCGAAGCGACAGACCCAAGAGCTATTGGGTATCTGGCGCAGCGCATCAGCATTGCCATACAGCGGAGCAATGCAGCCAGCATCTTGGAGATGCTTTCGACTGATATTGATACGGATCAGTAGATCAACCTGTAGTTTGTTTGCAACAGTCTGCAGTTAGCTGAATTGTTTAAATTGTAAATACTAGCTCTAATTTCGTTATTTAATTGTAATTTTCTTTGTTAGTAAATAAATAATGCTGGACTATTCACACAACATCATCTAGCCCCAAGCTAAGCAGAGCTTGTACAATAGGTACTCGATGACTGATATAATTAATACAATATATGTATTATATAATGTTTTTTTACCCAGATAAGGATTAAAAAGTCCAGGACAATTTCCGCAGATCGTTAAAATATTTATCCCGAGGAGGCGGGAATCTAATAATTCAATATAATCCATTGTGAATTTGCCTAGATAGATAAAGATAATTCAATTAGTTTCCATGTGTATTCAATGGGAATTGAGATAAATGGAACGTTGTTTTATCAAAGCTTCTCTTCGATTTAATGGAAAGCTTTTAAAATAATTAAACCCGAACTAACCCAACTTGTGAGTTAGATTATTGCAGTTTTCATACCCTAAGTTTTTTTTAAATATTGTATAGCCTATGTTGATCAAGAATAATGTAGCAGTCTAAAGATGAAATAATTTTTCAATTCGGTCCAGTAGCATCGGAGCAAATTTAATTTAAACAAACAAATAATCAAATCTTTGTTCTTTATAATAATATATATAAAAAAAATATGAACTGACATGAAATTTGAACCTATAGCGCTGGTTTGAAACAGCATCTTAGTGTAACTTAATTTTTATCAGTTATTATAGTTTGATTTTACCTATGGGTTATAAAAAAAAATATTATTTGTTAGTAATCTTGTATAAGTTTTGTAAATTTTTAGTAAATCTTAATTTTCTTCTTCACCTGAAATGGAAAAATAGTTCTGTATTGTGTAAGTTGTTGACAATACAGAACTGTTTTTCTATTTCTCCACCCCAAGCAAGCATTATTTTTGGCAACTGCATGTGAGGACACATAAATGGTTATTAATTAATATGTAAGTTCAGTCATAAAGCATATAAATCTGTTTGTACTTTGAATAAAATAAAAAACAATAAAAAATCTAAAAAATATTGTGTATTTTACATTCAAAAGCAAAGAATTTCATTGTGAATATTTAATTAATTCGTTACATTTCAATATCTTAGCGATTCACTTAAAATGAGAATTATTTTAAATAGATTCTGCCGCAGATGACAGCTAGATTTAAATAATTCTCATGCAAGCGTTTCTGGACAACGTTTTGGCAAAATTTTAGTCGAGAATTTTATCCGTTTTGTAGTTTTGGTATGAAGAGGTAAAACTTTTTAATAACCAATCATCTAAAGTATGCAAATTTTTGCATTTTTAATTTGACGTGATAAATATTAATATTTAACAAGCTCAAGATTTTTTAAAAGCTTAGTTTTATAGAGCTTTAGAATGGTTTCGTAGCAAGGAATTCGTAGCAATAGCAAGTGCTACGAATTCGTAGCATGCTCTCGTAGCAAATTCGTAGCATTCCGGTATTATTTGCTTTTATCTTCGTAGCCCATTTTTGCATAATAATACCTACTAGTAGATATGTATTTTTATCGATTTGGCTATGCGGAGACTTGTATTCCGAGCATTCCCTGTACAGGGTGTATTTTTGGACTAGTATCTGAACCATTGGAACTACAGAATAATGGTAAGTAAGTAAGTAAGTAAGCTGGCATTTATTAATAATTAAAACTTATTGATTTCTTTTATATAATTTTTAACAATTTTAGGAATAATATAATTACTATTTATTTATGTTTCAAGAATTAATGGTCTTGGAAGAGTATCCATAATTATATGATATTTTTATCGTCGTTCAATAATTTGATATGATCAAGCTACAGCGGTTAAGGTACACCTAAATCCCAGTCCTAAAAATCTACCCTGTATAGAATAGTTCTGACCGACATCGTTATCACTCTATTTGCACTTTAAAATGGCACTGTATTGCAGGTGACAACGCCCTCTTCACAATATAGTACGGATAGGCTTTCATTCATAGATCTAAGGTGCAGAATTATTATTTAAGTAGGTCAAGCGAGTTTTCTTGACCCGTATGTATTAGAACCTACAGGTTCACTCTCTCTGATTGCGAGAATTGTATTACAGGTGACGTGTGAACACAAATTCAAAATCAATGATAGATTTCAACTAACCCTTCTGCATTGACTTTCCATTTTATTTTGCGTATTCTTAGTGAAACGGTTCATTTTGCTATCTAGTTGAAATTATTGCAAATCCCAGCCGTTCATAGTCACGACATTACGGCAGTGGCTTTAAGGCTACTAATACCTATGAGTGGATCACGTAAGTGCGGCGACCGTAAAGTGGAGGCAACGGCAGCACGGCGACTCAGTGTATTGTAGCATGATGTTGGATGAGTGGAAGGGGAGGTTGTGCGAGGTCACGCCTGCGTTCGGGAATCTCCGGCAGCAGTCGGGAAACTCCGCCAGCAGTCGGGAAACTCCGGCCGCGGTCGGGACACCGCGCGGTCTGGGTGCGCGCAACCCCATGCGTGCGCCGCTACAGTCCACCCACAAGTTTACGTCTAGCGATCGCGCTGCGGACTCACTGCCATTAAGTTCTTAACTAAATATCGGATTTTAGGCCTCTCGTACTTTACAACGGCCGCGCAATAACACAAGATAAACGTAAAACACTAATATAACATTCAAAACCAACGCCCTATTCATAAATCGTGTAAAGCGACAGTAAATGTGTCGAGCGCTCAATCGATCGACTGCATTAAAAAGTAAAAACTATTTTTACCGTTTCGCGACCGACTTTTGCAGATTTTGTTGCGCTGTGATAACGACTATTTATTTGTTTTTACCTGTTTACAATAACGAGGTTCAAGCTCGCTTTTATAAGTCATGAATTAAAAAATTGTGTCTAGAGTGAGGTGTCTTCCTGTGCTTAGTTTGTTCAGTGTGCAGTGCGTCAATAGTCTAAAGGTGTTATCTTCTTTCTTTTGGTTGCAGGCTCAGCTATTTATATTATTTCTGTTTATTTCTTAGATAACTTGATAGATCTCGTGAGGAAACGCGACCCATGCTTGAAGTTATGACTACCATGGTATGGTTTCCTTTGTCTACATTGTTAATACTGTAACAGAATTAGGATAGTAGTTTGGAATTGAATTAAATCATTTTAGTAAATGCAAGAAATTCCTTCTTATCATATTTGAAGATTCGTTGTTTGTAGTTTATAGTGTTAAAATAGTGGTTTGTTTACTCATAGTTTAATGATCGATGAATACAACACAAGATGATCCATGCTTTAGAGCTTTATGAATTGACCTGCGTGTACGATGAACGCTGTTTGACTGCATCATGTTCATTATTATGACAACCGTCTTTGAGAGTATGTGGCCCCTCCCACATCGCTGTAGGTACATTTCTCTCAAGATTCTGGTGCTAGAACACTCTTAGCTATGTTACATCAGATATATTGACACCGCTTGGCATTACAATGTAGACGATAAGATCAATTGCCTTACTGATCATTTCTTTACTATCTGAGATGCACATCAAAAACTGAGTCTCTGCATGGGATCGTTCATTAAATTCGGATGAAAGATGTTCAAATTTACACAGCTTGAGCATAGTGCAAGCTCTGGCAACAAAGCTAATTCTATTGTATCGATTTCGCTGCCTGTCTAGACTGCTGTCGACGACCTGAATGGAAAATGCTTTCGCGCTAACTTATCGAATATTAAACAGAGAACTTATATATTTTTTTCCAACAAACAGCTTCAATAGCTACAAATGGTATCCGATAGATACTGAAATGTATCACTTGTAATATTGGTAATGTGTTTAATCTAACTATAAAGGTTTATAATATTTTTTTTTGATTAGATGAATAACTTAACAAAAGTCTTTACCTTAAATAAAACTATTATTAAATAAAATTTATATCCGTTAACAACAAGAATTCGAACATTGCTGTCAATAGAGCAGCTCACTCGCAGCTGAGCGTGTATACGTATAAAAGATGAAAAGAACCCACGAGCTATTGACACTGTCTTGAATGAGGCCCGGCCTCGTTCACAGCTTACAGCCGCCCGTAGTTCCCTTCCTATTAGCTGTGCTCTATACTCTTTAGCTTCAATCTTAGCAGACGTTTTGTAGATTTTACTGCATTGTTATGAAATAAATATACTTCTTTCAACATTCGTATCGCTGTCGCAACAAAATATGTAATATCATGCTATATGCATTTCAAAACTTCATTCATCCAGAACGAACGAAACTCATTAACGCGTCCTTCGATTATCGAAATAGAGCAAGGCGAGGTTTCGGAAGCTTAAGGGGGATTAGAGCGCGCATCTATGCAAAACACGGCGATCACACTTCTCGAGTCAGCGACGGCTTTCGAGCAGTCCGTGCTGGAATGTGAGAGCCTTGAGGCATCCGAGTACGGTGGGTTCCGGTGAGAGCGTTGGAGCGTCGGCGGCATGGAGGATCGCGGGCCGCCCGACGTGCCGCTGTTGGTGACGGCGGGGTGCGCGGGCGGCGGCGGCGCGCTCACCACGTCGCGCCGCGTCGCCTCCGCGCG